>CM065748.1:32668469-32670969 GCA_033310375.1 Conus canariensis | reverse complement strand
CTCCGATGTCTACCCTGTAAAGACAATGTGTATTTTATCTATGTGATCCCTTCTAGTTAGAAAAGGTGCCTTTTCTGATGTCTACCCGATAAAAACAAATGTGTATTTTCTGTTTATACCCTTCTAGTTAGAAGAACATATCATTATTAATGTCTGTCCCCTAATGACAGGTGTCTTTTCTGACGTCTACCCGTTATAGACAATGTGTATCTTGACAAAGTACCCTTCTATTTAGAAAAGATAACTTTCTGACGTCTTTCTCTTCAAGACCATGTTTATCTTGTCAATGTTCTCTTCTAGTTTTCAAAGTGGGAAGACTGCAGTGGAAAGAAAAACAAAAGAGCAAATATAAAATTACATGGCTGAAAAAGGAATGAACAATAATAACAAACAACAACAACAAACAAACAAACAAACAAACAAACAAACAAACACAGATAAAACGCGTCTCGACCCTGTTGGTCTTCTTCATGCTGAACAAATAACATTCAAAACAATGGAAAGCAAACAAACAAACAAACAGCTACTTATCTCTTCGATGTGCGGGCCAAAATCTGTTTTCTACACTATTTGATTTTTCCCTCAGACGAAGAGATGAGTGACCGTTCCGTCTTTGTTTTCATTGTCTTGAACGTTATTTGTCCCGCCTGAGGAGGATCATTGGTCAAAACGCGTTGTGTTTGTTTTGTAATTTCATTGTTCCTTCGTTTGGCGGCCCGTTGATGCTGTTTTTGCTCTTATGTCCCCTTCACGTTAGAAAAGATATTATTTTTTAAAGTCTATCCCTTAGAGGCAACGTGTGTTTTGTCTGCATTGGTATGAAGTGGATTGGGAATGGAAATACTGGGTGAGGGTTTGTAAGCTTCATGTTTTTTTTTTTCGGTCTCTTTTATTGTGTTTATATGTGTGAAGAGGCACACAGTTCACACGAATTCTACGAGCAGAATTTCGCCTGGTGCTGGTTCCGCTGACTAGTCTGTGAAACATTTTCTGACAAGGTTAACTCTTTCGTGGCAAGGTAAACCAGTAGTCACTGTTTCTCCGCGTCAGCCAAGCTGATAGTTGGTCTGTATAATAGCATGTAGCTCCGTGAGTTTTGGACCAATTCTCTCTCTGTTTTGAGTAAAGTAAAGGGAAATAATTTGACCGTAAAAGATGTAACAGCCTTACAGCAGCATCGCCAGATTTGGTCCGAAATGCAATAAGGAAACCAAACTCTGATGAAGATTTTTTGTCATGTTTGTTCTGAAAGTGGTAAGTCAGTCTGTTATTTTTTTTAATTATTGTTGTTGTTGTTGTTGTCGTCGTTATTTTTTGCTGTCCCATCTGTGCCACCTCATTCTGAGCCCACGTCCACAGCCACAGCCCGGCCCGTCACGCCGTAGCCCCGGCACCGGCAGTCCACAGGGAGTACTTGATGTTAAGTCGTCATGAGGCATCACATCAGAGGAGACACTACCGAGTCACTTCGGTGAGTGTTCAGTGGCGCCTGTTCTGATCCAATATACGCAGGACGCCACCTACTAAGCCCCCTACTGATGACAATAATTGCCTAGTCGTGGAGCCGGCGTGAGTAAGCTCTCCCTCCGGAGGGCGCCACCACGTCCGTCCAATGACAATCCCCATGAATTTGCCAATGCTGGTGACCCCAACGAAATCAAACCAAGGCCATAGACGTGGAGAGAACATCGAAACTGAGGTCACCATAAGAGCAGAGCATGAAGGGCCACAGAATTTGAGACTTTTTTTTTCTTAAATGCTGATCGATGAGAATGAAGATAATGAAGATGCTACCGATTTTCCGTTCCGGTCTGAAACTGCATGGCAGTGCTGTACTCTACGCTTACTTCCATGATATACCCCGGCGTCAATCAGGCCCAAGAGAAACAGACACCTGCAGTGCTGGTCAGAAAAAAACTGAGCAACACTCTCAGAGGCGCGTGCCGTTCAGTGGATGAAACTCGACTGTGTGGCCCAAGTCTTCTCAATTGAGCCCGTAGCAAACTCAACACTGTGTAGGAGTCGGTCGGGGCAGAAGAATGCCAGAGTCTGTCTGAGATTCTGTCACCAGTGCGCTGACTGCATGTGGGAGCCTGTTCTGCGCTTCCTACTTTGGTTTGTCATTTCAGTTTTTGCTCAACAACGTGTTCTGTTTTCGCCACGGATGATGGTCACACAGTTCCGTTCATTCTGGCATTTCTGTGCTCCACAGAATGGGTCGATAATCCCATGATTCAATATCCCCAAACTGTCTTCTCTACACCTCCACTTTTTTCCTCCCCAGACAAGTCTGTGCCAGTTGCCAACAGTCTCCACCACCATCACCCCCCCCCCCCCCCAAAAAAAAAAAAAAAAAAAAAAAAAAAAATTCCAGTCTAAGCCCTTGTTAATCAATAGTCAGAGACTGTTATCCTTTCACAACTGAAAGTCTCCCAAGATTTCAACATTTTCACACACACACACCTCCCTCCTCTCTCTCTCCCCTCCCCACTGTATTCCA
>CM065748.1:32660969-32663469 GCA_033310375.1 Conus canariensis | reverse complement strand
GGGAGAGGGAGGGATGGATGGGGGGGGGGGGAGGGAAGGAGCAGGAGAGAAGGGGAGGGAGAAAGAAGAAGGAGGGGGAGGGGGGTAAGATTGAGAGGACGGAGGGCGGGACGGTAAGAATGGGGAGAAGATAATGTAGGGAGAAGATGGGGTGGGGGGAGAGGGAGGAGCAGTGAAGGGGGAGGGGGAGGGAAGGAGGAAGGAAGGGGAAGGAGAAAGAGCGCGCGCGCGCGCGCGCGCGTGTGTGTGGTGGAAGTGAAGGGGTGGGGGGAAAGAGGGAGGGGGAGCATCCATCATTTTCATTCCATGCATCAGACTGCGCGACGGCCTCAACTTCAGCACGGATGTTTACATCAGCCCCGGCCGCGCCACGCTTTGCCTCCTTCTTCACACGTGGCAGAGGTGGGGGGGGGGGGGGGGGGGGGGGGGAGGGGGGGGGTTGGTGGGTGGGTGGGTGGGGGGGTGGACGGTAGGATGGGGAAGGAGGAAAAGGAGGGAGGGTAGCTGGCAGAAAAGGGTTTTTAGGCTAAGCAGGAGTGGAAAGGCTTTGGCAAACAATTTATTCTTCAGGGGGGAAAAAGCCATTCGCAATGAAGAAGAAGAAGAAGAAGAAGAAAAAGAAAACGAAAAAGAAGAAGGAAAACAAGATAAGAAAGCGAACTAGTACAACACAAGGACAAAGGAATTGTAAAGAATGATAATAAACAAAGGAGACAGAAGCAGGAAAATGCGAAGCAGAAGATGGGTGTACCAGCATAACACGACATTTCTCTGTATGCCGATTCCGCTACTTAGTACAGCAACAAATCTACGTTCATCATTTTGATACCACCCGCAGAGATAAACGTGTTCAAAATGTCCCCGGTGGTTCTGGCTGCGCTAAGAAGAAAGTCATCTTGCACTCAAACTGACATGTGTGTGTGTGTGTGTGGGGGGGGGTGGGGGGGGGGGGGGGGGGGGGCTGAGAGGATGGACAGATGGTTTAGGGAGAGTGAAAACGGACGGGGATGGGACGAGAGGAGGGGAGAAGAAAGGGGGAGGGGAAAGGGGGCAAGGGGCCAGGAAGAGGATCGATATTTGGCATAGAGTTAATCACTACTGGTCATTCTCCCTGAAGAAGCAAGAAAGAAAAGGGAAAAGAGAAGATTTACACAAAGTGTCGCACTCTGGAACATGCGACAGTTTGTGCCGGGAAATCCCCTTATTGTGCTAGGGACACAATGTGCAAGACCCACACACTGGCTGAGTTCGAGCATTTCGGACAGATGGTCGCACACTTTGCGGTGTTCCCACGGGTATATCTAGGGTTCATCATCGACTGATAAACAGTGAAGGTCAAAACGACGGAATGGTCTGAAAGCTGAGAACGAAGTAGTAGAAGTAGTAGCAGCAGAAGAAGACCAAGTTGAAGGAAAATGTTTAGCAGCACTTGTAGTTGATTTTACAAATAGTATTATAAGAGAAATTATTGCTGTTGTTTCAAACAGTTCTAATACTTAGTAAACGCACGCACGCATGTGTGTGTGTGTGTGTGTGTGTGTGTGTGTGTGTGTGTGTGTGTGTGTGTGTGTGTGTGTTGTGTTCGTTTCATTTATTGTTTTGATTGTACGCTAGTTTCATTGTGGTGGTAAGAAGTAGTTTCATACACATAAGTACATAAATAGATGTCACCAAACATACCCTTTTCAATTCATTATCCCTTTCTTTTGTACATGAATGGTAGAGCAGCATGTAACAAATCAGAAACAACCAAAAGCAGGAAAAAAAATATGTTGCAGTTTTAATGGTAGTAGTAGTGGTCTACTACTAAACATTATTGATGATGTAAACAGTTGTAATGCAGACTAAACATTTTTCCGTTTTTTTTTTTCGTTTTATTTCTTGTTTTAACCATCAATCTTTGTGATGATAACAGAAGTTTTGTAGTGCACAACAGAAGCAGTAGAAAGTACTGCTCAATAAATGTCACCAAACATACCCTTTTTCGTTCATTATCAATTAGTTTTGTATATTACTGTGTCATGCTTCCCGGAGTCGTGCCACACACGCACGCACCACCGCCAAAGCAAACTCTGCAAACGCGCGCAATCACTCCTTTCACCCAAGGCGTGTCAAATAAAAACACAACACCGAAAAGTTGTTTTTTCCTCCCCCTCCTCCTACGGGAGAACAAATGTAATTAGTACATACAATTCTCAAATTCTCAAACTGACTTATCCACACCTCCTCTCCACCAAGGAGGTAACACCAAATAAACACAAACACACCTCCTCTCCACCAGGGAGGTAACACCAAATAAATACAAACACACCTCCTCTCCACCAAGGAGGTAACACCAAATAAATACAAACACACCTCCTCTCCACCAAGGAGGTAACACCAAATAAACACAAACACACCTCCTCTCCACCAAGGAGGTAACACCAGGTACTGTGTCATCTTCAATTGAAACATTCATAAAACATGGGGGTTATGTCACTATCCATCATCACCGTATTTA
>CM065748.1:32613469-32650969 GCA_033310375.1 Conus canariensis | reverse complement strand
ACCCTCCACCCCCCCCTCCTCTTGCCCCACCTCACAGCTTCCCCCAACCCTCCACCCCCCTCCTCTTGCCCCACTCACAGCTTCCCCCAACCCTCCACCCCCCCTCCTCTTGCCCCACCTCACAGCTTCCCCCAACCCTCCACCCCCCCCTCCTCTTGCCCCACCTCCACCAGCTCTCCCCCACCCTCCCACCCCCCCACTCCTCTCTTGCCCCACCACCTTCCAACGCTTCCCCCACCCTCCACCCCCCCCTCCTCCTTGCACCCCCCACAGCTTCCCCCCAGCCCTCCACCCCCCCCCCTCCTTGCCCCACCTCACAGCTTCCCCAACCCTCCACCCCCCTCCTCTTGCCCCCACTCACAGCTTCCCCCAACCCTCCACCCCCCTCTCCTCTTGCCCCACCTCACGCTTCCCCCAACCCTCCACCCCCCCCCCTCTGCCCCACCTCACGCTTCCCCCAACCTCCACCCCCCACTTCCCCACCTCACAGCTTCCCCCCCTCCACCCCCCTCTTGCCCCACCTCACAGCTTCCCCCAACCCTCCACCCCCCCCTCCTCTTGCCCCACCTCACAGCTTCCCCCAACCCTCCACCCCCCCCTCCTTTGCCCCACCTCACAGCTTCCCCCAACCCTCCACCCCCCCTCCTCTTGCCCCACCTCACAGCTTCCCCCAACCCTCCACCCCCCCCTCCTCTTGCCCCACCTCACAGCTTCCCCCAACCCTCCACCCCCCCCCCTCTCTTGCCCCACCTCACAGCTTCCCCCAACCCTCCACCCCCCCCCTCCTCTTGCCCCACCTCACAGCTTCCCCCAACCCTCCACCCCCCCCCCTCCTCTTGCCCCACCTCACAGCTTCCCCCAACCCTCCACCCCCCCTCCTCTTGCCCCACCTCACAGCTTCCCCCAACCCTCCACCCCCCCCCCATCCTTCTTGCCCCACCTCACAGCTTCCCCCACCTCCTCCACCCCCCCCCCTCTTGCCCCACCTCACAGCTTCCCCAACCCTCCACCCCCCCTCCTCTTGCCCCACCTCACAGCTTCCCCCAACCCTCCACCCCCCCCCCTCCCTTGCCCCCACCTCACAGCTTCCCCCAACCCTCCACCCCCCCCCTCTTCCCCACCTCCCTTCCCACCCTCCACCCCCTCCTCTTGCCACCTCACGCTCCCAACCCTCCACCCCCCCTCCTCTTGCCCCACCTCACAGCTTCCCCAACCCTCCACCCCCCCCCCTCTTGCCCCACCTCACTGCTTCTCCCAACCCTCCACCCCCCCCCTCCTCTTGCCCCACCTCACAGCTTCCCCCAACCCCCCCCCCCCCCTCCTCTTGCCCCACCTCACGCTTCCCCAACCCTCCACCCCCCCTCCTCTTGCCCCACCTCACTGCTTCCCCAACCCTCCACCCCCCCTCCTCTTGCCCCACCTCACTGCTTCTCCCAACCCTCCACCCCCCCCTCCTCTTGCCCCACCTCACTGCTTCTCCCAACCCCCCATCCCCCCCCCTCCTCTTGCCCACCTCACTGCTTCCCAACCCTCATCCCCCCCCTCCTCTTGCCCCACCTCACTGCTTCTCCCAACCCTCCACCCCCCCCTCCTCTTGCCCCACCTCACTGCTTCTCCCAACCCTCCACCCCCCCCTCCTCTTGCCCCACCTCACTGCTTCTCCCAACCCTCCACCCCCCCTCCTCTTGCCCCCACCTCACTGCTTCTCCAACCCTCCACCCCCCCCTCCTCTTGCCCCACCTCACTGCTTCTCCCAACCCTCCATCCCCCCCCCCTCCTCTTGCCCCCACCTCACTGCTTCTCTCAACCCTCCACCCCCCCCCCTCCCTTGCCCCACCTCACTGCTTCTCCCAACCCTCCACCCTCCCTCCTCTTGCCCCACCTCACTGCTTCTCCCAACCCTCCATCCCCCCCCTCCTCATGCCCCCACTTCACTGCTTCTCTCAACCCTCCATCCCCCCCTCCTCTTGCCCCACCTCACTGCTTCTCCCAACCCTCCATCCCCCCCCTCCTCTTGCCCCCACCTCACTGCTTCTCTCAACCCTCCACCCCCCCTCCTCTTGCCCCACCTCACTGCTTCTCCCAACCCTCCACCCTCCCTCCTCTTGCCCCACCTCACTGCTTCTCCCAACCCTCCATCCCCCCCCTCCTCATGCCCCCACCTCACTGCTTCTCTCAACCCTCCACCCCCCCCCCCTCCTCTTGCCCCACCTCACTGCTTCTCCCAACCCTCCACCCTCCCTCCTCTTGCCCCACCTCACTGCTTCTCCCAACCCTCCATCCCCCCCCCTCCTCATGCCCCCACCTCACTGCTTCTCCCAACCCTCCATCCCCCCCCCCTCCTCTTGCCCCCACCTCACTGCTTCTCTCAACCCTCCATCCCCCCCCCTCCTCTTGCCCCCACCTCACTGCTTCTCTCAACCCTCCATCCCCCCCCCCTCCTCTTGCCCCCACCTCACTGCTTCTCTCAACCCTCCATCCAAATTGAATCAGACCACAAGCCTTTAGAATTTAATATCACTAGCCTGTGTCATAACTACGACTCTTCTCAGATTAACCATAGGCGCTTTACAGTTGAAAAATTTGTATGGAATGAAGACCATGTTGATTTGTTTAAAAATGTAATTCTTTCTAACGAAATGCAAGTGCGTATGCAAGAAGCTGTAAGGCTGGTTGATATTAACATCGAGGAAGCACTAAACGTTTTCAATTGTTGTGTGAAAGAGGCTGCAGAATGTATGAAGAAAGAGATTAGTGTTGGAAAATATTCAAAAGAAGATGACTGGTATGATACGGAATGCCTAGTTAGTAAAAGAAATGTTCGTAATTTATTAAATAGATTTCGACGCTCTTTATCCCAGCCGTCTCGTGAGTCTTACTGCAAAGCAAGGCGAGAATATAAACATCTGTTAAAGAGAAAGGAAAAACAATATAACGATGCTTTGTTGACAGAACTACTCCAATCTGTAAACAGTCAGAAGGGTTTTTGGGATTGTGTTCACAAAATTTCAGGAAAAAGAAGACAACCCTTAAATGATATAAGTATTGAAACATGGTTTCATCATTTTAGGGATTTGCTCGAAGGAAACGCTGACTCTAGTGATGGCCTGGTTAATGAAATTTACGTAAATGACTCTGAATATGGTGATGACAATCTAAACCGTCCCATTTCTAAAGAAGAAGTTTTAGTAGTTCTCAGAAAGTTAAAACATCGGAAAGCTGCTGGCCCAGACGAAATTATAGGTGAAATAATAAAAACTGCATGCGAATCAAACTTATTTCTAGATTTTTTGGTTACATTCTTTAATTCCTTGTTTGATCAAGGATATATCCTAGGTCTTGGTCAGAATCCATTGTTATTCCATTGTATAAAAAAGGAGATGCAAATGATCCAAATAACTATAGAGGTATATCTTTGTGTAATGTCTGCAGTAAATTGTACAGTGCTATTATTAACAGGCGATTACAGGAGTGGGTAGAGAGAAAATAACATCACAGGAGAATACCAGGCCGGGTTTAAGAAAAACTACTCTACTGTTGATCATATGTTCACACTGATGGCATTTATCCAAAAACAGTTTTGTTTAAATCGTAAATTATATGTTGCCTTCATTGATTTTGAGAAGGCTTTTGATTCAGTTAACAGGACGTTATTATGGCCTGTACTGTTGAAAAACGGTATTCATGGGAAACTTTATAAATGTGTTTTAAGTATGTATGAATGTGTAAAGGCAAGAGTGCGATCTGGTGCAGCGTTAACGGACTACATTAAATGTACATCTGGTGTGAAACAGGGTGATGTTTGCAGCCCTGTTTTGTTTTCCTTATTTATTAATGAACTGACTCAGGAAATCACACAACGTGGAAGGCACGGTGCAAATTTTATAAATGATGTTCTAGAGATTTTCATTCTCCTCTTGGCTGATGACGTGGTCTTGTTATCAGAAACAGTGATTGGATTACAGTCTCAGTTAAATATTTTACAAGGAGTTGCTGCTTCATTACAGTTAAAAGTCAATATGGCAAAAAGCAATATAATTGTATTTAGGAAGGGAGGATATCTTGCGGCGAGAGAAAGATGGACATACAATGGATCCTTAATGCCTGTTGTTAATGTATATAAATATCTTGGTATCTACTTCTCCACGCGTTTGAGTTTTGCCTTTGCTTGCAAGGATTTAGCTAGCAGGGCAAAAAGTGCATTATTGTGTCTTATGAAAAAACTGTCATTGCTAAATAACGATTCCCTTACTTTGTTTTTGAAACTATTTGATTGCCAAATTCAACCTGTGATACAGTACGGGGCTGAAATATGGGGCCTTGATGCTGCTGCTGTGCACTGTGAAAAAATCCATCTTTTTGCTCTAAAGAAGTTTCTGGGGGTATCGTTGCAAACGCCGAATGATTTGGTATATGGGGAAACGTCTAGATATCCCATGTATTTGAATTCTGTTGTGAAATGTGTTCGATATTGGTTAAAAATTGTTCAGATGGAGGATCACAGATTGCCACTCAAAGCGTATAGAATGTTGTTAGACTTGGATAATAGAGGAAAGAAAAACTGGGTGACAAATGTGCGGATGAAATTGTATGCGTATGGTTTCGGTTTTGTATGGATGAACCAAGGTGTTGGTGATATGAATGTTTTTATTCGGGTATTCCGAGAAAGATTAATTGATTGTAGTTGGCAAAACTGGAATTCACATGTGCAGAACAGTACCAGATTTGAGTTTTATAGAGCTTTTAGTCATTTACACTGTATACCTGTTTATATGTCAATGAAAATAGACAAACATATAAAACGTATCATGACTAAGTTCAGATTTGGTGTGTCTGATATTGCTTCTCATTATTTTCGTTACAGGCAGTCACGTGATAGAAGTCTGATTTGTCCATTGTGTCGAAATTCGAAAGAAGATGAAATCCATTCTGTATTAACTTGTCCAGTATTACAAGACCTCAGAGACCTATTCCTACCACAAAAATATTTCAAGAATCCTTGTTTCTTTAAATTAGTTTTGTTAATGTCATCATCAAATGAGAGTACTGTTAAACAGTTGGCTATTTATCTATATAAAGCATTCCAGAGGCGAAGTGTTTATGTAACATGATCAAGTCAGTGTCAATCTGCGACATGAATCATAATGTATATCCCCATTCTAAGGGGCTAAGGCCTTTATGAATAAACTATTTGAGTCTTGAGTCAACCCTCCATCCCCCCCCCTCCTCTTGCCCCACCTCACTGCTTCTCTCAACCCTCCATCCCCCCTCCACTTGCCCCACCTCACAGCTTCTCCCAACCCTCCATCCCCCCCCCCCTCCTCTTGCCCCCACCTCACTGCTTCTCTCAACCCTCCATCCCCCTCCACTTGCCCCACCTCACAGCTTCTCTCAACCCTCCACACCCCCCTCTTGCCCCACCTTACTGCTTCTCCCAACCCTCCACCCCCCTCCACTTGCCCCACCTCACAGCTTCTCTCAACCCTCCACCCCCCCCTCTTGCCCCACCTCACTGCTTCTCTCAACCCTCCATCCCCCTCCACTTGCCCCACCTCACAGCTTCTCTCAACCCTCCACCCCCCTCCACTTGCCCCACCTCACAGCTTCTCTCAACCCTCCACCCCCCCCCTCCTCTTGCCCCCACCTCACAGCTTCTCTCAACCCTCCATCCCCCCCCCCCACTTGCCCCACCTCACAGCTTCTCTCAACCCTCCATCCCCCCCTCCTCTTGCCCCCACCTCACAGCTTCTCTCAACCCTCCACCCCCCCCCTCCTCTTGCCCCCACCTCACAGCTTCTCTCAACCCTCCACCCCCCCTCCTCTTGCCCCACCTCACTGCTTCTCCCAACCCTCCACCCCCCTCCTCTTGCCCCCACCTCACTGCTTCTCCCAACCCTCCACCCCCCCTCCTCTTGCCCTACCTCACAGCTTCTCCCAACCCTCCACCCCCCTCGTCTTGCCCCACCTCACTGCTTCTCCCAACCCTCCATCCCCCTCCACTTGCCCCACCTCACAGCTTCCCCCAACCCTCCATCCCCCCTCGTCTTGCCCCCACCTCAAGCTTCTCCCAACCCTCCATCCCCCCTCGTCTTGCCCCCACCTCACAGCTTCCCCCAACCCTCCATCCCCCCTCGTCTTGCCCCCACCTCACAGCTTCTCCCAACCCTCCATCCCCCTCGTCTTGCCCCCACCTCACAGCTTCTCCCAACCCTCCATCCCCCTCGTCTTGCCCCCACCTCAAGCTTCTCCCAACCCTCCATCCCCCCTCGTCTTGCCCCACCTCACAGCTTCTCCCAACCCTCATCCCCCCTCGTCTTGCCCCCACCTCACAGCTTCTCCCAACCCTCCATCCCCCCTCGTCTTGTCCTCCACCTCCCTTCTCTTGCCCCACCTCACAGCATAGTGTTGGTCTGCCGGTCAGCCCAGATGTACTGCAAGGAAACTGCACACACCAAGTGGCCCTCATGACGTCATAACCCTCGGAACGACGATGGTGCAGGTCTTCAGAAAGAAGAAGAAGAAAGAAGAAGAAGAAGAAGAAGAAGAAGAAGAAAAGGAAGGAGAAGAAGGAAAAAAAGAAGAAGAAGAAGAAGAAGAAGAAGAAGAAGAAGAAGAAGAAGAAGAAGAAGAAGAAAACGAAGAAGAGAAAAAGGAGGAGGTGAGGAGAAGGAGGAGAAGAAAAAGCAGGAGGGGGATGGGGAGGAGGAGGAGGAGGAGGAGGAGGAGGAGGAGGAGGAGGAGGAGGAGAAGAAGAAGAAGAAGAAGAAGAAGAAGAAGAAGGAGGAGGAGGTTATGAGAAGGAGGAGAAGAAGAAGCAGAAGGGGGTTGGGGAGGAGGAGGAGAAGAAGAAGAAGAAGAAGAAGAAGAAGAAGAAGAAGAAGAAGAAGAAGAATTTCACCGGCCATGGACAGGACAGTAGTTCGCCCAACAATGCACCAAGTGACCAAGTATCTGATCCATTTCTGTGACCTGCTTTCAACAGACAACACTGCCCAGCTCAGCGAGAGGAAGTCAAGGACCTATCGTCTTTCTTTCCATAGAATCAGTTCCTTTCCACCCATCCTCTCTGTGACGAAATGACGAAAAGAATGTTGGCTGTTTTCTGTTTCGAATGGATCACTGTACTTCTCTGTCCGTTGGTGTCCTAACCTCGCCGCTGGATAGACATGGGACTGGGACTGCCAAGTCCTCTGAAATGTACCAAATAGCCTGCTTTGACGGTATCATAAAGGGAGGAAACTATGACAGCACTGTGGTGCGTACCAAGCGCTGAGGATTCACAGAATCAAACAGGGAGGAAGCCGGAAAGGCGTTACAGAGTATATCAAAGCAGTGTACTTTAACAGAATCATTCAGGGAAGAAAATGGAAGGGCATTATCAACGGCATCAAACAGCCTATATTCATAGAATCACAGAAGGAGGAAACTAGGAGGGCTTTATCGACTGCATCAAACAGTGTGTTTTCACAGAATCAAATGAAGGACAGAGCCTATCACGCAGCGTGTTTTCACAGAATCCAAAAAGGGAGGAAACTGAATACCCACTGTGAGCTCTTCAAAGTACCATAAAGGGAGGGAACCAGAAAGGAACAATACTTTATATCAAACAGCGTGTTTTGACAGAAACACAGAGGGGAAACTAGAAGGGCACTGTACACTCTCTTCAAGCTGTGAGTTTGAACAGAATCACAAGGGAGACAATCAGGCAAACGAAAAAAAGGTAGTCAGGAGAGCTTAGACTTCTGCCAAGGCTGAAGGGCGGCTTCAAGTTACGCCCCTTGAAACAGTTCATGTGTGAATAATGTGGCAGAATCATGTGGCATTCATAGTCCTTCAAATTACGCCCCTTGAAACAGTTCATATGTGAATAATGTGGCAGAATCATGTGGCATTCATAGGCCTTCAAATTACGCCCCTTGACACAGTTTATGTGTGAATAATGTGGCAGAATCATGTGGCAGTCATTGTCCAAATTACGCCCCTTGACACAGTTCATGTGTGAATAATGTGGCAGAATCATGTGGCAGTCATTGTCCAAATTACGCCCCTTGACACAGTTCATGTGTGAATAATGTGGCAGAATCATGTGGCATTCATAGTCCTTCAAAGGCACTTCTATGGCCCGGTGAAACCTCAATGGCTGCTGACTCGGGTTGGAATTGAGGGCAGCATATCCATTGGCTGCCATCGTGGCTTTCATAGTGATGTCCCCTCTTTCCTGTCACGTGGCCGCCATCGTGACCTTCATGGTGATGTCCCCTCTTTCCTGTCACAGGGCCGCCATCGTGACCTTCATGGTGATGTCCCCTCTTTCCTGTCACAGGGCCGCCATCGTGACCTTCATGGTGATGTCCCCTCTTTCCTGTCACGTGGCTGACATCGTGACCTTCATGGTGATGACCCCTCTTTCCTGTCACATGGCCGCCATCGTGACCTTCATGGTGATGTCCCCTCTTTCCTGTCACATGGTCGCCATCGTGACCTTCATGGTGATGTCCCTCGTTCCTGTCACGTGGCTGCCATCGTGACCTTCATGGTGATGTCCCCTCTTTCCTGTCACGTGGCTGCCATCGTGACCTTCATTGTGGTGTCCCCTCTTTCCTGTTACATGGCCGCCTTCGTGACCTTCATAGTGATGTCCCCTCTTTCCTGTCACGTGGCTGACATCGTGACCTTCATGGTGATGTCCCCTCTTTCCTGTCACGTGGCCGCCATCGTGACCTTCATGTGGCTGTTCCCTCTTTCCTGTCACAGGGCCGCCATCGTGACCTTCATGGTGATGTCCCCTCGTTCCTGTCACGTGGCTGCCATCGTGACCTTCATGGTGGTGTCCCCTCTTTCCTGTCACATGGCCACCATCGTGACCTTCATGGTGATGTCCCCTCTTTCCTGTCACATGGCCGCCTTCGTGATCTTCATGGTGATGTCCCCTCTTTCCTGTCACATGGCCACCATCGTGACCTTCATGGTGATGTCCCCTCTTTCCTGTCACATGGCCGCCATCGTGACTTTCATGGTGATGTTCCCTCTTTCCTGTCACAGGGCCGCCATCGTGACCTTCATGGTGATGTCCCCTCGTTCCTGTCACATGGCCGCCTTCGTGACCTTCATGGTAATGTCCCCTCTTTCCTGTCACATGGCTGCCATCGTGACCTTCATGGTGATGTCCCCTCGTTCCTGTCACATGGCCGCCTTCGTGACCTTCATGGTGATGTCCCCTCTTTTCTGTCACATGGCTGCCATCGTGACCTTCATGGTGATGTCCCCTCGTTCCTGTCACATGGCTGCCATCGTGACCTTCATGGTGATGTCCCCTCTTTCCTGTCACATGGCCACCATCGTGACCTTCATGGTGATGTCCCCTCTTTCCTGTCACATGGCCACCATCGTGACCTTCATGGTGATGTCCCCTCTTTCCTGTCACATGGCCACCATCGTGACCTTCATGGTGATGTCCCCTCTTTCCTGTCACATGGCCACCATCGTGACCTTCATGGTGATGTCCCCTCTTTCCTGTCACATGGCCGCCTTCGTGACCTTCATGGTGATGTCCCCTCTTTCCTGTCACATGGCCGCCTTCGTGACCTTCATGGTGATGTCCCCTCTTTCCTGTCACATGGCCACCTTCGTGACCTTCATGGTGATGTCCCCTCTTTCCTGTCACATGGCCACCATCGTGACTTCATGGTGGTGTCCCCTCTTTCCTGTCACATGGCCGCCATCGTGACCTTCATGGTGATGTCCCCTCTTTCCTGTCACATGGCCACCATCGTGACCTTCATGGTGATGTCCCCTCTTTCCTGTCACATGGCCGCCATCGTGACCTTCATGGTGATGTCCCCTCTTTCCTGTCACATGGCCACCATCGTGACCTTCATGGTGATGTCCCCTATTCCTGTCACGTGGCCGCCATCGTGACCTTCATGGTGATGTCCCCTCTTTCTGTCTATGGCTGCCATCGTGACCTTCATGGTGATGTCCCCTCGTTCCTGTCACATGGCTGCCATCGTGACCTTCATGTGTGTGTCCCCTCTTTCCTGTCACGTGGCTGCCATCGTGACCTTCATGGTGGTGTCCCCTCTTTCCTGTCACGTGTCTGTCCATCGTGACCTTCATGGTGATGACCCCTCTTTCCTGTCACGTGGCTGCCATCGTGACCTTCATGGTGATGTCCCCTCTTTCCTGTCACATGGCGGCCATCGTGACCATCATGGTGATGACCCCTCTTTCCTGTCACCGTGGCTGCCATCGTGACCTTCATGGTGGTGTCCCCTCTTTCCTGTCACATGGCCGCCATCGTGACCTTCATGGTGATGTCCCCTCTTTCCTGTCACGTGGCCGCCATCGGACCTCCATGTGGCTGTTCCCTCTTTCCTGTCACATGGCCGCCATCGTGACCTTCATGGTGGTGTCCCCTCTTTCCTGTCCCGTGGCTGCCATCGTGACCTTCATGGTGGTGTCCCCTCTTTCCTGTCACATGGCCGCCATCGTGACCTTTCATGTGGCTGTTCCCTCTTTCCTGTCACAGGGCCGCCATCGTGACCTTCATGGTGGTGTCCCCTCTTTCCTGTCACGTGGTTGACATCGTGACCTTCATGTGATGTCCCCTCTTTCCTGTCACGTGGCTGCCATCGTGACCTTCATGGTGATGTCCCCTCTTTCCTGTCACATGGCCGCTATCGTGACCTTCATGGTGATGACCTCTCTTTCCTTTCACATGGCCGCCATCGTGACTTTCATGGTGATTCCCCTCTTTCCTGTCACATGGCCGCCATCGTGACCTTCATGGTGATTCCCCTCTTTCCTGTCACATGGCCGCCATCGTGACCTTCATGGTGATTCCCCTCTTTCCTGTCACAGGGCCGCCATCGTGACCTTCATGGTGATGTCCCCTCTTTCCTGTCACGTGGCTGCCATCGTGACCTTCATGGTGGTGTCCCCTCTTTCCTGTCACATGGCCGCCATCGTGACTTTCATGTGGCTGTTCCCTCTTTCCTGTCACAGGGCCGCCATCGTGACCTTCATGGTGGTGTCCCCCTCTTTCCTGTCACGTGGCTGACATCGTGACCTTCATGTGATGTCCCCTCTTTCCTGTCACGTGGCCGCCATCGTGACCTTCATGGTGGTGTCCCCTCTTTCCTGTCACGTGGCTGACATCGTGACCTTCATGGTGATGACCCCTCTTTCCTGTCACATGGCCGCCATCGTGACCTTCATGGTGATGTCCCCTCTTTCCTGTCACAGGGCCGCCATCGTGACCTTCATGGTGGTGTCCCCTCTTTCCTGTCACGTGGCTGACATCGTGACCTTCATGTGATGTCCCCTCTTTCCTGTCACATGGCCGCCATCGTGACCTTCATGGTGGTGTCCCCTCTTTCCTGTCACGTGGCTGACATCGTGACCTTCATGTGATGTCCCCTCTTTCCTGTCACATGGCCGCCTTCGTGACCTCCATGTGGCTGTTCCCTCTTTCCTGTCACATGGCCGCCATCGTGACCTTCATGGTGATGTCCCCCCTTTCCTGTCACGTGGCCGCCATCGTGACCTTCATGGTGATGTCCCCTCTTTCCTGTCACGTGGCCGCCATCGGGACCTCCATGTGGCTGTTCCCTCTTTCCTGTCACATGGCCGCCATCGTGACCTTCATGGTGGTGTCCCCTCTTTCCTGTCCCGTGGCTGCCATCGTGACCTTCATGGTGGTGTCCCCTCTTTCCTGTCACATGGCCGCCATCGTGACTTTCATGTGGCTGTTCCCTCTTTCCTGTCACAGGGCCGCCATCGTGACCTTCATGGTGGTGTCCCCTCTTTCCTGTCCCGTGGCTGCCATCGTGACCTTCATGGTGATGTCCCCTCTTTCCTGTCACATGGCCGCTATCGTGACCTTCATGGTGATGACCTCCCTTTCCTGTCACGTGGTCGCCATCGTGACCTTCATGGTGATGACCCTCTTTCCTGTCACATGGCCACCATCGTGACCTTCATGGTGATGTCCCCCTTTCCTGTCACGTGGTCGCCATCGTGACCTTCATGGTGATGACCTCTCTTTCCTGTCACATGGCCACCATCGTGACCTTCATGGTGATGTCCCCCCTTTCCTGTCACTGGCCGCCATCGTGACCTTCATGGTGATGTCCCCTCTTTCCTGTCACTGGCTGACATCGTGACCTTCATGGTGCTGTGCCCTCTTTCCTGTCACATGGCCGCCATCGTGACCTTCATGGTGATGTCCCTCTTTCCTGTCACATGGCTGACATCGTGACCTTCATGGTGCTGTGCCCTCTTTCCTGTCACATGGCCGCCTTCGTGACCTTCATGGTGCTGTCCCTCTTTCCTGTCACGTGGCTGCCATCGTGACCTTCATGGTGCTGTCCCCTCTTTCCTGTCACATGGCTGCCATCGTGACCTTCATGGTGTGTGCCCTCTTTCCTGTCACCGCTGGTCACGGACTAGATCCGGACATTCACCTGGAGAAGGACGGCGAGCTGATTCTCCTGCCTTTGCTGGTCCCTCGGTCTTCAGTTCGTGGCCTCCAAGCCTTCCAGAGCACAGACGTTGTTTTGCATTGGGCTTGAACACGTTCTCTTCCCTATTTTTGTGTTGAATGGTGGACTATGTGCAGGTTTACATTGATTAAAACACCACGTTGTGATGAACAGCGGACTATGTGCAGGTTTACCGTTATAGCCGTTACTAACGGCCATAACGGCCCATGACGGTTTTCCTGTTTTATGGAATATCTCAGAAAGTACTTGGCCAATCTCTCTGAAAATTTGTAGGCATGTTCATTACGGGCATCATCCTTGACCCATAATGTACATACCTACAAATTTTCAGAAAGATCGGCCCAGTAGTTTTGTCTGGAGCGAGTGGAACACATATTGACCACGGACGGACACACACACACACACACACACACACACACACACACACACACACACACACACACACACACACACACACAGAGCATTTCTTCGTTCCCATTGTAAAGTACTCCCTGTTCTATAAGAACTGGGAGTACGAAAAGTAGAGCGACTCAAGCTGATTGCAATGTCACCACAAACCTTTACTTTTTGTACAAGATTAAAATGTACAAAATAGTTATAAAGTTACTCTGGCCTCATGTGGGATGGCCTCTCTTCTCTATCTCTCATCATAAAGGAGGGACTGATCTCTCAATGTGAGTTGGAGTCCAGTGGGTACACAAGCACTCAGCTTTGAAGATGATGAGGTGTGCAGTGGGTACACAAGCACTCAGCTTTGAAGATGATGAGGTGTGCAGTGGGTACACAAGCACTCAGTTTTAAAGATTGTGAGGTGTGCAGTGGGTACACAAGCACTCAGCTTTGAAGATGGTGAGGTGTGCAGATCTCTCTCTAGATTTTGTAGGCCAGCTTTTGATGCGGCTGCGTCATAGCTTAAATTCTTGATCCTGTGCTGAGCCAGTCCTGTACATGTCACATGGTTACATGGTCTGTGGAGATGACAGAGCTTGGTTTGTAGATGAGTGGCTAGGAGTTCAGCTTGACAAATCCTTCCACTTTGCTGACTCTTAGGGAAAGTGTGAGGTCTCAGCCGGCAAAAAAAGGTAACACCAACGTAAACTGTATCACCTTTGCTTTTCATCCTCTACTTTACTTCTTCACTCAGGTTTTGAGTGGATTTGAATAAGTGATATGGCACGGTAAGAAACTTCTAAACAATTGAAACAAGGGAAATAACTCTTCGGTGTAGTCAAATACTATTGTTATGTGATTAGGCACTTGAATACACTCAGTCAAAGTGTACATGTTACACTTCGTCAAAGTGCACATGTTAATCAGAATCACCTACTAGAGGGCATTAAGACAAGCAACAGTATTAAAAAAATTATCTTAAAGATTTTGCAAAGTATTAGTGCCAAGTCATGCTGTCAAAAGATAGTGATCATTAATCATCATAACAGACTTCATAAAGTATTGGCATAGTTGTATTGTCAAGCTATACAGCATACATACAAACACCGCATAGTCTCAAGACTTAGAAACTAGCTTCAATTTCATTTGTTATGGGCCAATCGTGAAACTTTACACCAGATCTCAGGGTAGGTGAGATGAACATTCCTCTCTCTGGCATGTACCAGTGTTGAGTTTTACACACTGACAGTTGACTCTGTTCAGCCTTAACGCCTTTGGTGGATCAGTGAAGTTGTGGGTCTTGTTCTCTCTTTTTAGAGAGTTAACTATTTCGCAACGCACCGTGCGATAGTTACGGCAACTCAGTCGACCCATTCACGATGACCCGATCCGTAGTTACGGTAACGCTGCTGTACTCCCTGTATAAAAAATCCCCTGTTCTCTCGTCTATGGTCTGAGTGATGCAGCTGCCTTACATATTTAGCAAAGAGTTCTAGCTGTTGGAAAGAGTAAGTTTACATGCACTAGCGATGACCTTTGTGACCCCAGAGTAGTCAGAATAAAGAGACTCGTCTGGCACTGGGAATATCTGCAAACGGCACATGTGGAATTTCCTGCCTCACCAACATATTGGGCAGAAGAAGAAAAAACATTACAGTGAACTTTTTTTTTTCTTTCTTGCTTTTGTGCTCAGCTCTTTCATGATTGCTCCATGTATCGAACAGTTTTATATGTCGTATTGTCTGAAGCCAAAACAGTGAAAAGTGTGTACAGTGTGCAATGATTTATTTTATCTTATATTATTTCATTTTTACTTGGATTACACATAATGGATACCTCAGGCTTTCTCTGCATCTATTCAAAGTAAGAGTGAAATTTTATGTCCCTTTTCTTCCCCGTTTGCTGTTGTCATACTAACCAAACAAATGTAAACAAGATTGTGTTCTCCTGCGTGTTAGGTATGTTGTTTCCGTAACTGTTGCGTTGCTATTTTGCTTAAAATATATTTAAGTGTATATTCATTGCAACGTTTGCGTTTTTTCCTTTCTGTTGATATATGACAATAGGTTGTTACGTTTATATTAGGGGACGTAAAATGAAATCAAAACGTGCGAAAATCGGGTGTCTGCATTGGTTGTAAGCACGTGTGGAGCACACGGTGTCAGGGAAGTGACGTTGCTCTGCTGCTCCCCTCGTGAAAGAAGTCAGCTACCCATCATGCCTCTGATTCCTGCCTGATCGACAGGTTGTCAGGGAAACGTGACAGCCAACAAAAAGTTATTATGGAAAAAAACGGGGTGGGGGGTGGGAGGGGGGTGGCTAGGCATATGAAGGAACCGGGCCGGAATAGCCCAGTTGGTAGAGCGCCGGACTCATAATCCAAGGGTTGTGGGTTCGAATCTCCCCCGGGCCGTTTCGGTACAGGGGGATTTTTCCCTCGGAGTTAACATTGGTTCTGACTCCATTTCCCATACAGTCCTTCGAATGAGACTATAAACCGAGGTTCCGTGTGTGAACGCACGCATAACATTTTGCACACACGTAAAATCCCATCACCAACTTTCGGAAGAAAAGGCCAGTTTGGCCGTTGGTATGGATGACACGTTATACATAGCATGCACCTTCCCCGAACATGGAGTATGGCTGCCTTAATGGCGGGATAAAAAAAACGGTCATGCACACAAAACTCCACTCCTTTCGTTGGGCAGATGGGATTAATACTTGCCTGTCTATACAGGGAGTGTCCGCAGGAGTATCAGCCTGCGTACGCAGAAGAAGAAGAAAAATATGAAGGAAGGGGGTGGGGGTGGGGTGGGAGAGATAGGTTATCTGAAGAGAGAGTTACCTGCAGTGTGACCTAATATAGTTTGGATGAAAGATAATCACTCAGGTGTTGGTGATGTTCAGCCTGTTTGCTGATGACCAAAGTGTTGTGGTGTTCACCACGCACGCCACACGCATGGGTTGACAAACTAGGTGAAGCAGCATCACGACTGCCAACATCCTTTGCAGTGTCATGGGTGGCAGAGGAAATGCTTGTCCCGTCCACAAGCAGTCACGGCGCTATCAGATAGGAGGGGAGAGAGCAGTCATGGCGCTATAGGAGGGGAGAGAGCAGTCACGGCGCTATAGGAGGGGAGAGAGCAGTCACGGCGCTATAGGAGGGGAGAGAGCAGTCACGGCGCTATAGGAGGGGAGAGAGCAGTCATGGCGCTATAGGAGGGGAGAGAGCAGTCGCGGCGCTATAGGAGCGGAGAGAGCAGTCACGGCGCTATAGGAGGGGGAGAGCAGTCACGACGCTATAGGAGGGGAGAGAGCAGTCACGGCGATATAGGAGGGGAGAGAGCAGTCACGGCGCTATAGGAGGGGAGAGAGCAGTCACGGCGCTATAGGAGTGGGGAGAGCAGTCACGGCGCTATAGGAGGGGAGAGAGCAGTCACGGCGCTGTAGGAGGGGAGAGAGCAGTCACGGCGCTGTAGGAGGGGAGAGAGCAGTCACGGTGCTGTAGGAGGGGAGAGAACAGTCACGGCGCTATAGGAGTGGAGAGAGCAGCCACGGCGCTATAGGAGGGGAGAGAGCAGTCATGGCGCTATAGGAGGGGGAGAGCAGTCATGGCGCTATAGGAGGGGAGAGAGCAGTCACGGCGCTATAGGAGGGGGGGAGAGCAGTCATGGCGCTATAGGAGGGGGAGAGCAGTCATGGCGCTATAGGAGGGGAGAGAGCAGTCACGGCGCTATAGGAGGGGAGAGAGCAGTCATGGCAATATAGGAGGGGAGAGAGCAGTCACGGCGCTATTAGTAGATAGGGGGGGGGGGGGGGGGGGAGAGAGAAGGCGTGTTAGCAATGATCCGCGCTACAGTGACGTCAGCATTCTCTGGAACAATGTTGTCAGTGTGGTGGGAGGAAGGAAGTCAGACAGACAGAGGGAAGAGGGGAAGAGGGTGTGAGGGAAACGGGGCTGAGACGACCAAACTTGACGTCGTAAAAATAATGACGTCAAGTGGTAACACTAAGGAAGTCATGACCGAGAGAGAGAGAGAGAGAGAGAGAGAGAGAGAGAGAGGAGATGAGGAGTGAGGGGGAAGTGAGGGGTGAGGGATTGAGGTGTGTGTGTGTGTGTGTGTGTGTGTGTGTGTGTGTGTGTGTGAGTGAGAGAGAGAGAGAGAGAGAGAGAGAGGGGAGAGAGAGAGAGAGAGAGAGAGAGAGCATGACTGACTTATAAGCAAAAGTTCACATGACAGGAACGCAACCCAATGCAGTGCAATGCAACCCAACACAACACAGCACCACACAGCACCACGCAACGCAGCAAAACACAGCACAACACAGCACAGTACAATACAAGACAATACAACATAGCGTAGCACAGCACAGAACTGCATAACACGGCACAGCACAGCACAACACAACACGACACGACATGATGCGACATGACACATCATCACACAACATGATGCAACAGGACACAACATAAAACAACACAACATGACATGACACGACACAATACGACACGACACGACACAATACGACACATGACACGGCACGACACGACACAGCACAACACATACAACGAACTGTAATGCAACACGACAGAATGCAAAGCAGAACCATAAAGTGGAATGCAATGCAACATGATAGAATGCAAAGCAGAACCCTAAAGTGTGATGCAACACGATAGAATGCAAAGCAGAACCATAAAGTGTAATGCAGTGCAGCACGATAGAATACAAAGCAGAACCATAAAGTGTAATGCTGTGCAACACGATAGAATGCAAAGCAGAACCATAAAGTGGAATGTATTTCAACACGTTAGAATGCAAAAAGTGTAACGCAGTGCAACATGACAGAATGCAAAGCAGAACCAAAAAGTGTAATGTAATTCAACACGATAGAATGGAAAACAGAACCATAAAGTGTAATGCCATGCGATGTAGAGCAATGCTTTTCAACACAATACAACACAGTACAGCACACAATACCGTGCAATGCATTACAATACAACAAAGTGCTATACAATGCAATGCAAAGCCATACAACACAGTTAGACACAATTCAACACGACACAATCCAGTCCAATACAATGCAAGAAACACAAGCGTCGACGGTATGACCTACACTACGTCTGTTCAGGTAAGCATGCATGAGAAAAGAGAAATGTCCTACAGAAAGATTTGTCTTTTTTCGAAACGCACTCTAAAGAAGTCTGACGATGGAAAAGGGGAGAGAAGAAGGGCTGGGTGACTTGCCCTGACTGAAAGGTTGTTCTTGCAAGAGCAGCTCTTACAAATCCGCCATCTGACATTCAGAGTGGAAACTGCTTGCCCAGCGAATGGCCCAGTCCAATGGTGCTCTTATATGAGGTTCATGGACAACACTAATGGCAGGAAATGGACTACATTAATGGTAGTATAAGGATGACTTTAATGGCAATACCTGGAAAACACTATGGCATGCATGGACAACCTATGGCAGTGCATGGACAACATTAATGGCAGTGCATGGACAACACTAATGGCAGTGCATGGCCAACACTAATGGTAGTGCATGGACGACACTAATGGTAGTGCATGGACGACACTAATGGCAGTGCGTGGACAACGCTAATGGCAGTGCATGGACGACACTAATGGCAGTGCATGGACAACGCTAATGTTAGTTAGTTAGTTAGTGTTTATAGGGTCCAGCGGACTACTAAGAGCCAAATCAGGACCTCAGCTATCATATCTGCTGAGTCTCGAGATACAAATACCCACACTAGTATTAACACATCGCTTAAAATTTATGAGGACAAAAGCACAATTATCTGTTCAACTCCAACGACACCTGTATACATTATTAAAACACTATATTTTATAATATAAGTTTACCTCTTTCAAAAAAGAAAAAATAAGATCTACTGAAATCTCACGAAAAAGAACTGATAAATCACTGGTGGAAAAGAACTTCTCTCTGATACACATCAAATCAGCACATTCTGTCAAAAAATGATTAACACTGAACAAGCTGTCACACGCAACACACCATGGGGGGTCTTCCCTTCTGAGTATCCAACTGTGCGTTATATAGCTGTGCCCAATATGTAACCGTGACAAAACCGATTCCTCTTTACGGTTACGTACCACCGATGAGAAAGGATTGGTTAAATCTGGGCAAATTTTAAACAATTTATTATGAATTTGATTAGACCATTCACTCTGCCACAGTTCACGACAATACAAACTAGATTTATGACGTAGATCTGAGTGAGGAACAAACTGCATAGGCCTCCTGGAAAGACTTGCACCGAGAGCTTGTTTGGCTGCTTTGTCCACCACTGAGTTACCATAGATTCCCATATAGCTGGGGACCCACAAGAAAACTATATGCTTTCCAGAAGAAACAAGCTGAGTATGAAGATCATGAATATCAGCCAAAACTGGATGTGAAACTTCTCTTGTCGATAGAGCCGACAAAGTCGACAATGAATCCGATAAAATAAGGAAATCGTTCTGATCTGACCTGGACACCGCACTGAGGGCCAGATTTAAAGCCTTCAGTTCAGCAGTATAAACAGACGACCAATCCCGCAATCTTAACAAAGTAGGCTCCTGAAAATTGTTATCACACACAATGGCAGCTGCAGCCCTCTCACCTTTTTTTAGAACCATCTGTAAAAATCTTGATAAAATCTTTATAAAGTTCACATTGCCCAAGATAAAGTTGTTTATATGCAGCACTCGAGGTGACCTCCTTTCGAAACTGAGTTAAATATAAATTGATCTCTGGATTGGCGACTTTACAACGCTAATGGCAGTGCATGGACAACACTAATGGCAGTGCATGGGCAACACTAAAAACAGTACATGGACAACACAAATGGCAGAACATGGACAACACTGACGGTAGTGCATGGAAAACAGTAATGGCAGTGCATAGACAACGCTACTGACAGATTATGGACAACGCTAATGGTAGTGCATGGACAACACTAATGACAGATTATGGACAACGCTAATGGTAGTGCATGGACAACACTAATGACAGATTATGGACAACGCTAATGGTAGTGCATGGACAACACTAATGATAGAGCATGGACAACATTAATGATAGTGCATGGACAACATTAATGATAGTAAATGGACAACACTTATGGTAGTGTGTGGACAACACTAATGGGAGAGCATGTGTGAATGGTTTGTCTGAAAGGGATACGCGTTTACAACATACGTGGAAAATTGTGCTGTCAATTTTGTGTCGCGACTTGCTGGCTTGAAGTGAGCGGTGCACAGTGAGAACTCTGTATTCTCTCCCTTTGCTCAGCAGTTTGCGTTACCCACACACGCAGTATTTGTCCGGACAGACAGTCCCTGGCAATACGCTTAGTGCTAGAATGAGAAAGCGATGAAGAAAAATTCGAAGTTAACAAAATACGTAAATAAATAAATAAAATGAAATGAAACAAAAGAAAAAAAAAAGTCCGTAACTTTCGACTACATGTACGCCAGCTTTCACTTTCTCTCAGTCAAGGGCGAGCACTCAAAATGTCGAGCAACGAACGTCCTTCCCCTTAAAATACATCAGGGTGTCTGTGAGTCAGAGAAGGTCACTTCCGTTCAAACAAAATGTTAAACAAACAAACAAACAAACAAATAAATACAGGAATCTACAACTTCACAATGCGTTACCCTAAAACCCCAACCCTAACCTGTGTTTGTATGTGGCAACCTAAACCTTGCCTGAACCGAAGCTTAATTCCAACCTTGCTCTGACTGTGTCACTCTATGAAAGCCTCTATGGATAGATTGTGGTTGCAGGGATTGGGAAGCGAGGTTGTGCCTCTAAAGAAGAGAACGTTCACTTCAAGCTGCCCAGTAACTGGTAAACAACATTCATCCACACACAGGAAGCCGAAATGCACAGCCATTGTCAGCGGCCAAAAATATCCGAGTTCAAACTAGTGCGAAATCTCATCGACCGGAAATGACATCATGGCAGGTGTCGCATTGTGACTGGCTGAGAAGTCTAGAAACATCATTTCCTGCCAACGCTGCCTGCCTGTGCATTCCTATTGACTGTGGGCCAGTTGCCTTCATGTCTGGCGACCCGAGTTGCCCGCTTTGGATTGCAGAGGACAAAGTGTCTCCAAGGGAAGAACTTTTTGACCCTGAATCAGTTAAGGTCACGATGGAGAAAGAAGAAGCGGCGATCGATGACGTCCAAAGATGAGAGAGGAAGGATCGGTGTTAGCCTCGCTTTCACACTATTCTTCTTTGTTGGAGTCCCGTTCGCTCGCGTATGGCACTAACCACTTCCGGGCGAGAGAATTGTTCTATTGGCTGGGTTGCCCTCTCTGGTAACCACGTGTACTAGCCTACTGCCTACATGTAGCATCTGCCCTCACAGGAATCAGTGTGTGGGTTTTACACATGCCAGTTTGACACTATCATCTGCCCTCACAGGAATCACTGTGTGGGTTTTACACCTGTCACTTTGACACTATCATCTGCCCTCACAGGAATCACTGTGTGGGTTTTACACCTGTCACTTTGACACTATCATCTGCCCTCACAGGAATCACTGTTTGGGTTTTACTCCTGCCAGTTTGACACTATCATCTGCCCTGACAGGAATCAGTGTGTGGGTTTTACACATGTCACTTTGACACTATCAGCACGAAGAACCCGTGCACAGGAAGCAAACACAGAACCAATCACATCAACAGGAAGTGCTAAATGCCTTCAATATGTAGAAAGGAACACTTACCAGCGAACGATACCTGTCCTGTTCCCTCTACACATCATTGAGGGCTCCAAACACTCAGAGAACTGAACAATGACCTTTGACCTCAAAGCTAAACGACCGCATTCAGTCCGTACCTTGGGACCAAAAGGGCGTCGGCTTCTGGAGTTTAGAAAAAAAGAAAGTTAGGAGTCCCGTTCCGACAGCGGTGATAGCATGGAAGCCAGGGACACACCCGGCGGTGTCTGTGGAAACCCACCAACAGGGAGGCCGACAAGAAGCGACAGTGGCGATGAGTGTGATCGTGTGTCTTTGTTTTGTGTTGGTTTCTGCTCATTCCAGACATAGGCAGTACGGGACCAGGGACTGAAAACACAATCATCATATGACGGTCTCTTTCATTCTGATTAAAGGATTAAAAACACGTCAGAGGTGTTGTGGTGTGTGTGTGTGTTTTGTGTGTGTGTGTGTGTGTGTGTGTGTGGTTGTGTGTGTGTGATGACTCTTTGAAAGATACAAAGCAGGGGAAGGTAACTCAGAAAATGGCAGAAGACAGCCTGCAGATAGTAGACCAATGTGGCTTCGCTGATAAACACACCGTCTGGGCTCTGCAGTGCATGCCGATACCGAGGCGCCTCTGGCCTCTATTCATAGAGGATATCAGCACCAGCACAGTGGAATCAAAGGAGACTACAATCAACAAGTACCCGGTATCCTGGTAGTCTCACTGACGTTGAGCTCTACTGCCGTCAAGCACAGCTGAAGCTGCCTCTGAAATCCTCCAGGAGGAGTACCGAGTAGGCAACGCAAGGTGGCTAACCATCTTGGAGGACTCGGATGACAAGGTTGTGAGATCAGTCCAACCCAAGTCAAAGACTGGCAGGGAATGGGAAGGTCAGTAGGCAGTGGACGTGGCAGAGGAAAAGCTTAGGATCAGGGAATGAACAGGACATGCAGGTGCTGGGGTCAAGAGACATGAAGTGATGGTCAAAGGCCAAAGGGCATCCATAGAGAGACCTAGCAATAGAGGATATGAAGAAAGAAAGGGACGCCGGGAGAATCCAGAAGGCAGTCCAGCAAGGCGCCGCTCAGGATCACCATCATCCTCAGACTTCCTGCCTTCCAATTCAGACCTGCTCAGAGGAGGAAATCAGAGGCCCCTGCCTGTCCCACTGTCAGGGGGAAAATGAACATAGGAACGTGTCCTGAGCTCTTGTAAAGCAGCGCTATTCCAGGGAACGCACACATGGAGACATGATCACGCGTTCAAGATGATCGCACACACGATGAGCACTGCCAGAGGAAACACTACGCCACCACAGGTCCCAGCGACGACTCCCTACACGGCAAGAAGATCGAATTTCACCCAGAAAATCGGTTCTAGAACACAGTTACCTCCCTTTAACCACGGGGCGAGGAATAGTGCTCATCCGAGTCTAGCGTTATCTCCCTCGAAGAAAACTGGAATAAGGATCCGACACGAACTCTGTATCAATCGCCCCATGTCAGATTTGAATGTCGTCCCCCCCCCCCCCCCCCCCCCCCCACTGCTCCTTCAAAACCAGAAAGGCGTGTGTAAACTAGGCCAGAGGGAGAGATCCTCTCTCCCCCCCCCCATCCTCATCCCCCCCCCCCCCGTCCCCTACAGACACGTTCCCCCCCCCAGCCTTTCTGCACCCCCCTCCCCCTACAATCCTCCTCCCCCCTCCTCTGCTGCCTTTGCAGGCATGGTTATACTCTTTTCAACTTGAAGTTCTGAGAAAATTCTTTTAACGTACACGCATTGCTGGCTTTTCATAAATTTGGGAAACAAAATGATTAAATGTTTGTTTGGTTGCAAATGTTTGTTTGGTTTCAATTGTTAACGCAAACGTTGAAGGCAATGTACGAGAGAAAAGTTTTCCTTTTTTTTCCTCAGAAAGTAATACAAAGGTATACGCCTCGTAAGACTCTCAACTCTTTCATGTCAAAAGGCCATCTCCGTTCTGAAACTTCCTTCCGTTCTCTATTTCTTTACTCAGTTATACAGTGCGACCTCCACCCATCCTGCTTCTCCCCGCCTCTCCCCAGCTCTCCCTGCCTCTCCGAGCCTCTCCCTGCCCTCCCCTACCCCGCCCTCTCTCACCACTTAGAAATACTGAGCGTCTCGTCACAGGCAAGGCACATCAAAAGCCTGATATTCCTTGACAGAAGATCGCTTACCCTCATCAAAGAAGGCAACAGACTTGCCGTGATGGATGCCGTTGTTAGGAGAACATTACACTGCTTCCAAAATAGTTCACAACACTCAGTAGAAGGGACACAACCTCACGGGGAAGGGGGTGGGGTGGGGGGGGGGGGCTGTTGTCGAGGTAATCCGACCGATCAATTTTGTTTTCCTGCCGATCCCCAACTTTATTTTTTGTCTTGACGGAGAGGGGGAAGGAAAAATGAAGGTGTTGTTAAAAGTGCATGGCTGACTGTCCGATTTTCCATATCCGCCATTAAAACTCTCTTCAGTTCTTTCCCTTGAATTTTGATCACCGGTGATCGACGGTTTTCTTCTCGGAATTATAGTATTTAAAACAACATTTTTGTTTTCTGAAGCAATGTATCGCCTTAAAAAAACCCAGACACATTCATCACAAAAATATTATTATTTTAGAAATAATGCGCAGTGTTACGAAAAATTACGAAAAATTCATGCAAAATGCAAAAATCTCAAAAACTGAGAGCTTTAGTAAACCCCCAAAAGGGAGGTAATGTCTATACAGTTTCCAGTAGTTTCCTTGCTTATACAGGTGAAATCTGGAATTACAAATAGATCGCTGTATACGTACACCATGTCAGTACAAACCGGATTGTGACTGGTTCGAAGTGAAGGCGCCGGTATGAAAATGAAAATTGTGCGTAACTGGGTGTCAGCTCACAGAAGTTATGTCGTCACGACAGGATCAACAAGGAACAGTTCAATCCCACTGCCGTTTAACCTGCTGTTTTGGCGATGCTATCCTAACTACATTTTCAACCTCATCAAAGAGGAGACAAGTTTGATGCCTGCTTCGAAGCCTCCCAGTCCATCCCACACCTCCGTTCTCACCCCCTGACGCTCCTCCCTCCCCCCATTCCCTATCGTCCCCCCCCCCTCCACCCACATGCATCTCAGCCTCCCCACCACCACGCCTACCCTTCTCTGGCAGGGTATTTGTTGTTGTAATGTTCATGCTAGAGAGAATTATAGGACAGGATAAAGGTTGTCAGCCTTGGTGTGTGTGTGTGTGTGTGTGTGTGTGTGTGTGTGTGTGTGTGTGTGTGTGTGTGTGTGTGTGTGTGTGTGTGTGTTGGGGTCCTGCGTGGCACGATGGTGGAGCGCCGAGTTCGCACTGGCATGTTCTGAGTTCGATCCCTGTTGTTGTCCGACGTGTAGAGGCATTGTCACTGGTCGTCTATCCCTGCTGTTGTCCGACGTGTAGAGGCATTGTCACTGGTCGTCTATCCCTGCTGTTGTCGGACGTGTAGAGGCATTGTAACTGGTCATCTATCCCTGCTGTTGTCGGACGTGTAGAGGCATTGTCACTGGTCGTCTATCCCTGCTGTTGTCGGACGTGTAGAGGCATTGTCACTGGTCATCTATCCCTGCAGTTGTCGGACGTGTAGAGGCATTGTCACTGGTCGTCTATCCCTGCTGTTGTCGGACGTGTAGAGGCATTGTCACTGGTCGTCTATCCCTGCTGTTGTCCGACGTGTAGAGACATTGTGACTGGTCGTCTATCCCTGCTGTTGTCGGACGTGTAGAGGCATTGTCACTGGTCGTCTATCCCTGTTGTTGTCCGACGTGTTGAGGCGTTGTCACTGGTCGTCTATCCCTGTTGTTGTCGGACGTGTAGAGGCATTGTCACTGGTCGTCTATCCCTGCTGTTGTCGGACGTGTAGAGGCATTGTCACTGGTCGTCTATCCCTGTTGTTGTCCGACGTGTTGAGGCGTTGTCACTGGTCGTCTTGACGTGTGGGCGTTGTGGTGTCCAAGGCCCAGAGTTCCTGTCTGAGCTCCATGTTCCAGAGGCAGGTGTTGGGGTTCCTGGATGGACAGCATGAAGGACAGGACGGGGCTGGTTACAGCGCCTCTAGCCTGTGGCACATGATTAGGGTCAGGGAGGTGAGGACACCTTGGCTGTGTCCCAGCCTTCGTCACGGCATTCCTTTGACGGAGCGCATCACACACACACAAACACGCACACACACACACACACACACACACACACACACACACACACACACACACCACACACACACACACACACAACTTCAAATCGGACCATGGTAAAAAGGTTTCCGGAGAGGAGAGGTTGGATAGTGGTGTATGTGTGCGTGTTTGTGTGTGTGTGTGTGTGTGTGTGTGTGTGTGTGTGTGTGTGTGTGTGTGTGTGGTGTGTGTGTGTGTGTGTTGGGGGGGGGAGGTGGAGGTAGATAGACAAATGCTACACCGAGTCTGGTGTGAACTGGCGGACAGGGTCACCTGGACAGGTGTCGGGGACATCTACATCCGGTCACGGAGTTCCAGTATGGAGTGTGTCGATCGTCTTGGTAATTCCTGTCCAAGGTGTTTTCAATAAGAGCCTACAGCCTTGAACGACATCGTCTTTTGGGTGAGTGTTTGGTGTGTGCTATTATTATTGATGGCTGGTCAAATTATAGCCATGATTGTGAAACAGATGACAGTACTAATGGAGGAGTCAATGGTGTGTGTGATTAATAATGATGGCAGGTCAAATTATAACATTGATTTTGAAACAGATGACAGTACTGATGGAGGAGTCATTGGTGTGTGTGTGTGTGTGTGATTATTATTGATGACAGGTCAAATTATAGCCATGATTGTAAAACAGATGACAGTACTGATGGATGAGTCATTGGTGTGTGTGATTAGTAATGATGGCAGGTCAAATTATGGCATTGATTGTGAAACAGAGGACAGTACTGCTGGATGCAAGCCACCATGAAACGAAAAAGCAAAACAACACAATACACAATACAAAACCAGCATGAACTACACAGAAAGCAAAGCAGCACTTTCATCAAATAGAAGACGAAATTAACAATGAAATGAAAGGCAGGCAAAGCAACACTTCTTTCAGATACAATACACAACCTGCATGACATGAAACCAAAGGGAAGCATCACTTTTGTCATGCACAATACCATTTCTGCATGAAATGAAAAAACAACAACAAAGGGAAGCATCACTTTTGTCATGCATAATACAAAACCAGCATAAAATAAAAACAAAGGGAAGCAATACTTTTGTCATGCACAATACAAAACCTGCACGAAATGAAAACAAAGGGAAGCAGCACTTTGTCATGGACAACACAAAATTAACATGAAACAAAAACAAAGCGAAACAATGCCTCTGTTGTGCACAATACAAAACCTGCGTGAAATGAAAACAAAGCAAAGCAATGCCTCTGTTATACACAATACAAAACCTGCATGAAATGAAAACAAAGCAAAGCAATGCCTCTGTTATACACAATACAAAACCTGCATGAAATGCAGAGAAGGCCAAGCGGCGTTTCTGCCACACATAATACAAAACTGTGACGTACATTTTCAACAAATGTGTCACCCCGAGACGTCACAGTTAACATAGGGGCGACAGGAGGTGAAAAATGATGGCAGGCTGAAACGGGAGGGGAATTAGTTGCCCAGCTGGGAGAATGCAGAATGAACATTATTCCTCGTCATACACAGAAACAAGGCATTAAGGTCATCCAGACGTTGATTTAAGCTGCTCAGGTGATGCAGTTACTGAGAAGAAATATGGAAGCACGCACAAGGAACCTAAGGTGCAAAATAACACAGATTTTAAATGTAATACAAAGCAGACAGGTACATTTTCGACAGATTTGTCTTCTTCATATCCTACAACCGATGACAATAGTGTACTAACCAATGCTTCCTTGGTAGCAGTAGGCACGAGCATACTCCCCTGACTGATAGCGATAGAGAGCATGAGTATACTCCGCTGATAGCAGTAGCTGATTACTCCGCTGATGAGCAGTAGGCATGAGTATACTCCGCTGAGTAGCAGATAGGGCATGAAGTATACTCCCCTGACAGCAGTGGGCATGGGTATACTCCCCTGATAGCAGTGGGCATGAGTGTACTCCCCTGATAGCAGTAGTTATGAGTATACTCCCCTGATAGCAGTGGGCATGGGTATACTCCCCAGATAGCATTAGGTATGGGTATACTCCCCTGACAGCAGTGGACATGAGTATACTCCCCTGACAGCAGTGGGCATGGGTATACTCCCCTGATAGCAGTGAGCATGGGTGTACTCCCCTGATAGCAGTAGGCATGAGGATACTCCCTTGTTAAGTCCCCAGAGGCTGTTAAGACTGTCAAGGCTGTTAAGGTTGTCAAGACTGTCAAAACTGTTAAGGCTGTTAAGACTGTTAAGGCTGTCAAGGCCGTTAAGACTGTCAAGGCTGTTAAGGCTGTCAAGGCTGTTAAGGCTATCAAGACTGTCAAAAGTGTTAAGGCTGTTAAGGCTGTCAAGGCTGTCAAAACTGTTAAGGCTGTTAAGGCTTTTAAGGCTGTTAAGTCTGTCAAGGCTGTTAAGGCTGTCAAGGCTGTTAAGGCTGTCAAGGCTGTCAAAAATGTTAGGCTGTCAAGGCTGTCAAAACTGTTAAGGCTGTCAAGGCTGTCAAGGCTGTTAAGGCTGTTCCACGAAGGTTCAGTCTTCAACACCGAGGTCGATGTTCGTAACAGGTACGTAATGAACAGTTCTAAGCACACAGGAACGTCATCATTTGGATGTTAGGCTCAGCTATATTTTGTGAGTGACGTTATCGACTAAGAAGAAGAAGAAGAAGAAGAAGAAGAAGAAGAAGAAGAAGAAGAAGAAGAAGAAGAAGAAGAGAGAGAGAGAGAGAGAGAGAGAGAGAGAGAGAGAGCAATCTTTTCATGCAAAATTATGTCCCTCGCACGTAAGGCTTGAACATTAGATTTTTATGTCTTTTCATCTTTATTCATTTGCCTTCACTTTCAGTTACAATCACTTTGTTGCAAAAATAAAGTGCACTATTTTCTGTAGCCCATTAAAGGCCTGTGATTGAAATCATGAGCAAAGTGCACTATTTTCTGTAGCCCATTAAAGGCCTGTGATTGAAATCATGAGCAAAGTGCACTATTTTCTGTAGCCCATTAAAGGCCTGTGATTGAAATCATGAGCAAAGTGCACTATTTTCTGTAGCCCATTAAAGGCCTGTGATTGAAATCATGAGCAAAGTGCACTATTTTCTGTAGCCCATTAAAGGCCTGTGATTGAAATCATGAGCAAAGTGCACTATTTTCTGTAGCCCATTAAAGGCCTGTGATTGAAATCATGAGCAAAGTGCACTATTTTCTGTAGCCCATTAAAGGCCTGTGATTGAAATCATGAGCAAAGTGCACTATTTTCTGTAGCCCATTAAAGGCCTGTGATTGAAATCATGAGCAAAGTGCACTATTTTCTGTAGCCCATTAAAGGCCTGTGATTGAAATCATGAGCAAAGTGCACTATTTTCTGTAGCCCATTAAAGGCCTGTGATTGAAATCATGAGCAAAGTGCACTATTTTCTGTAGCCCATTAAAGGCCTGTGATTGAAATCATGAGTTAAATCAAAAGCTAAATTTTTCTCTTTTTTTGTAATTTTGATTTTAGAGGTTTATAACTTTAATCCATATTTGCTTATGGGATCGAGTTAAAAAAAAAGGTATTGTGTTCTGATGCCTTAAAGCAGATATTAGATTACACCCGCCCGTGTAATTTTGTGTAATTGTAATGCTGTACAACTGGCCTTTTTCATTTATATTTTAGAGCACGCACGTCACATTTCTGAGAATGACTTTTATAATTATCTTGAGGGACACAATGACAATCCGGAAAGCGACTCATGATTCAGAATCTTGGGGGACATTCACAATGATGATCCGGAAAGCGACTCATGATTTAGAATCTGGCAGAGAAGGAAATGACAAACCGGCTGGCACACAAATCTTCCTGTTTTTTTTTAACCCACAAATCTTGTTTTTACACACAAATATTCTTGTTTTTTTTTTTTTTACACACAAATCTTCTTGTTTTGTACACACAAATTTTGTTTTTTACACATAAATCTTCCTGTTTTTTTACACACAAATTTTCTTGTTTTTGAAGAGAACGGGACGCAATGGAGAAGCACATAGCGTAGAAAAACAGTGTCATTTTCTTTCTTTCTCCTTGAAGATGGGGAGTGGAGAGGGGGGTGGGGAAATAAAAAAATGATGTGGCAAACTCTAAAAATAATATTGCAAAGAATATAAATGGGCAGTCCATGAACTGCATGTTACTGAGTTTTTCTTAAGTACAATAACAACAACTGGAAGGAAAAAAAAAACAGCCCTCAAAACATCATGGCAACAACCACGCCTTTTTCCTGGAAAGACCCATGAAAGGTCAAGGTCTCATCAGAACAATTATAGTTCCTGCTGCAATCACACTCTCTGACTGCACTACAAAGGATTCTACCACTCTGTCGTGTCCTTTCTTGTTTCAGTGCTCTCATCCGTACAATATAATCCCTATTGCTGACAATCTCTCTGACTGTATTAAAAAGGACTCTATCCATCTTTCTTGTTACAGTGCTGTACACTCTCGCTGACTGTCGTGAAGAAGGATTCTACCCCCTTGTCCTGTCCTCTCTCTGTTCAGTCCCCCCCCCCCCCCCCCCCCCCCCCCCCACCATCAAAGTCGTCATCGTGTGGTTGACACATTACATGGTGTGTAGTGGCCGTGGGGTCCGAGTTCTCGTCTCGTCTCGTCTCGTCTCGTCGCTGTCACGTGGCGACACCTTCGTGAGACACGTTCTCCGAAAGGAGGCCGCGTCACGTGACATGGACGAGGCGCGGCATCTGGTCACGTGACGCCCCTGTCAGCCACAGTGCGTCATCATTTCCATCATGGAAGGCTTGTGCACTGAAACAGAATGCGTCATTTCCATCATGGAAGGCTTGTGCACTGAAACAGAATGCGTCATTTCCATCATGGAAGGCTTGTGCACTGAAACAGAAGGCGTCATTTCCATCATGGAAGGCTTGTGCACTGAAACAGAATGCGTCATCATTTTCATCATGGAAGGCTTGTGCACTGAAACAGAATGCGTCATCATTTCCATCATGGAAGGCTTGTGCACTGAAACAGAAGGCGTCATTTCCATCATGGAAGGCTTGTGCACTGAAACAGAATGCGTCATTTCCATCATGGAAGGCTTGTGCACTGAAACAGAAGGCGTCATTTCCATCATGGAAGGCTTGTGCACTGAAACAGAAGGCGTCATCATTTCCATCATGGAAGGCTTGTGCACTGAAACAGAATGCGTCATTTCATCATGGAAGGCTTGTGCACTGAAACAGAAGCGTCATCATTTCATCATGGAAGGCTTGTGCACTGAAACAGAAGCGTCATTTCCATCATGGAAGGCTTGTGCACTGAAACAGAAGGCGTCATCATTTCATCATGGAAGGCTTGTGCACTGAAACAGAAGCGTCATTCCATCATGAAGCTTGTGCACTGAACAGAAGGCGTCATTTCCATCATGGAAGGCTTGTGCACTGAAACAGAAGGCGTCATCATTTCCATCATGGAAGGCTTGTGCACTGAAACAGAATGCGTCATCATTTCCATCATGGAAGGCTTGTGCACTGAAACAGAATGCGACTCTGAATGTGCACTGAACAGTGCGTATCATTCATTGGAAGGCTTGTGCACTGAAACAGAATGGCTCATTTTCATCATGGAAGGCTTGTGCACTGAAACAGAATGCGTCATCATCATATAGAAGGTGTGATGAACAGAAGGGTCATTACAGGAAGGCTTGTGCACTGAAACAGAATGCGTCCTCATGGAGCTGTGCATGAAACGAGGCGTCAATCTGGAAGGCTGTGACTGAAACGTTTTATCGGAAGCTGTGCACGAAAGAGAAGAAGACGTGGAACAGCGGAGCAGAGGTGGTGAAGAGAAGTTGCTGGGCTCTGAGCAATGTGCACGTGTGTGTGAAGGCTGATCGGCTCTGACAGATGGGACAGGAGACAGAGATAGTGGGTAAGAGGGAGGACAGAGACATGACAGGGCACGTTTTTACTGTTGCGAGCTGTCACAGCTATTTGGACAGAAGGAGAGGAGGGAGGAAGGGGGCAGGGGGAGGGGGTGGGGAGTGATGAGAGGGGGGGGGGGGGGGGGGGGGGGGGGGGGGGAGGATTAAAACGACGAACAAGAAATAAAAAAAACAACAACAAAACAACAGTATTCGCGGCAACAGTTACATAAAGAAAAGAACAGAAATCTAACAAAACAACAATACCCACCACCATCACCACACACACACACACACACACACACACACACAACACACATGCGCCCCCCCCCCCCCCCCCCCCCCCCCCGTAAGTACGTAGATAGATAGGTAGGTAGATAGATAGATAGATAGATAGATAGATAGATAAATCGTTAGATTGATAGATGGATAGATCGACAGACAGACAGACAGACAGACAGACAGATAGATAGACAGACAGACAGACAGACAGACAGACAGACAGATAGATAAATAGACAGACAGGTAGGCAGGCAGGTAGGTAGGTAGGTAGGTAGATAGGTAGGTAAGTAGGAAGGCAGGCCGGTAACACACACACACACACACACACACACACACACACACACACACACACACACACACACACACACATTTCGGATGTCGAAAAGGAAGAAAAAAAAAAACCATGTCATTGAGCTCCGTGTCTCTCTGCGCTTAATGATTTGACTTTCGTTTAAAACTTTGGTGACAGATATGAAAACAATAAAACTCTGGTGACAGACATGAACGCAATAGACTCTGGTGACAGACATGAACGCTATAAGACTCTGGTGACAGACATGAACGCAATAGACTCTGGTGACAGACATGAACGCTATAAGACTCTGATGACAGACATGAACGCTATAAGACAGTGATGACAGATATGAACGCAGCAGACTCTGGTGACAGACATGAACGCAACAGACTCTGATGACAGACATGAACGCAACAGACTCTGGTGACACACATGAACACAATAGACTCTGATGACAGACATGAACGCTATAAGACTGTGATGACAGACATGAACGCAATAAAACTCGGATGACAGACATGAACGCAATAGGCTCTGATGACAGACATGAACGCAATAGGCTCTGATGACAGACATGAACGCAATAGGCTCTGATGACAGACATGAACGCAATAGACATGAACGCAATAGACTCTGATGACAGACATGAACGCAATAGGCTCTGATGACAGACATGAACGCAATAGACATAAACGCAATAGACTCTGATGACAGACATGAACGCAATAGGCTCTGATGACAGACATGAACGCAATAGACTCTGATGACAGACATGAACGCAATAAAACTCTGATGACAGACATGAACGCAATAGACTCTGATGACAGACATGAACGCAATAAAACTCTGATGACAGACATGGACGCAATAGACTCTGGTGACAGACATGAACGCAACAGACTCTGGTGACAGACATGAACGCAATAGACTCTGGTGACACACATGAACGCAATAGACTCTGATGACAGACATGAACGCAATAGACTCTGGTGACACACATGAACCCTGTAAGACTCTGATGACAGACATGAACGCAATTGACTCTGATGACAGACATGAACGCAATAAAACTGTGGTGACAGATATGAACGCAAGAAGACTCCGGTGACAGGTATGAACGCAAGAAGAGAACCAGCATTGTCATGATTTTGATCTGTAGCGAAAAAAACAGAAGTATTTTTTTTCCGGCCAGCTGATTGCATAACCACACACAGGCACGACAAACAAGTCAAGAAACGATGGTCAATCATCATTCAGAGATCTCTGTTTACTCAGTTCATTACTTCCCCATGCAGTTTGTGTCTTCACCCATCTCTGTCTGTCTGTCTGTCTGTCTGTCTGTCTGTGAACACGGCGACACAAAGAGTCGGCCCGATATTGATAACGCCTTGTGGTACGATGGACTGTTGACCATGGTTTGAAAAAGGTAAACGTTCCCATAACCTGTCGGCCGTACAGACATAAGGTAAACGTTCCCATAACCTGTCGGCCGTACAGACATAAGGTAAACGTTCCCATAACCTGTCGGCCGTACAGACATAAGGTAAACGTTCCCATAACCTGTCGGCCGTACAGACATAAGGTAAACGTTCCCATAACCTGTCGGCCGTACAGACAGAAGGTAAACGTTCCCATAACCTGTCGGCCGTACAAACATAAGGTAAACGTTCCCATAACCTGTCGGCCGTACAGACATAATGTAAACGTTCCCATAACCTGTCGGCCGTACAGACATAAGGTAAACGTTCCCATAACCTGTCGGCCGTACAAACATAAGGTAAACGTTTCCATAACCTGTCGGCCGGCCGTGCTGACATGAGGTAAACGTTCCCATAACCTGTCGGCCGTACAAACATAAGGTAAACGTTCCCATAACCTGTCGGCCGTGCAGACATAAGGTAAACGTTCCCATAACCTGTCGGCCGTACAAACATAAGGTAAACGTTCCCATAACCTGTCGGCCGTACAAACATAAGGTAAACGTTCCCATAACCTGTCGGCCGTACAGACATAATGTAAACGTTCCCATAACCTGTCGGCCGTGTAGACATAACGTAAACGTTCCTATAACCTGTCGGCCGTGTAGACATAAGGTGAACGTTCCCATAACCTGTCGGCCGTACAGACATAAGGTGAACGTTCCCATAACCTGTCGGCCGTGCAGACATAAGGTAAACGTTCCCATAACCTGTCGGCCGTGTAGACGTAAGGTAAACGTTCCCATAACCTGTCGGCCGTGTAGACGTAAGGTAAACGTTCCCATAACCTGTCGGCCGTGTAGACATAAGGGAAACGTTCCCATAACCTGTCGGCCGTGCAGACATAAGGTGAACGTTCCCATAACCTGTCGGCCGTGCTGACATAAGGTGAACGTTCCCATAACCTGTCGGCCGTGCAGGCATAAGGGAAACGTTCCATAACCTGTCGGCCGTGCAGACATAATGTGAACGTTCCCATAACCTGTCGGCCGTGCAGACATAAGGGAAACGTTCCCATAACATGTCGGCCGTGCAGACATAAGGTGAACGTTCCCATAACCTGTCGGCCGTGCTGACATAAGGTAGTCGTTCCCATAACCTGTCGGCCGTGCAGACATGAGGTAAACGTTCCCAGAGATAACCTGTCGGCCGTGTGGACATAAGGTAAACGTTCCCATAACCTGTCGGCCGTGCAGATATAAGGTAAACGTTCCCATAGATAACCTGTCGGCCGTGCAGACATAAGGGAAACGTTCCCATAACCTGTCGGCCGTGCAGACATAAGGGAAACGTTCCCATAACCTGTCGGCCGTGCTGACATAAGGTAAACGTTCCCATAACCTGTCGGCCGTGCAGACATATTCAGGTAAACGTTCCCATAAACTGTCGGCCGTGCAGACATAAGGTAAACGTTCCCATAACCTGTCGGCCGTACAGACATAAGGTAAACGTTCCCATAACCTGTCGGCCGTGCAGACATAAGGTAAACGTTCCCATAACCTGTCGGCCGTGCTGACATAATGTGAACGTTCCCACAGATAACCTGTCGGCCGTGAAGACATAATGTGAACGTTCCCATAACCTGTCAGCCGTGCAGACATAAGGTAAACGTTCCCATAACCTGTCGGCCGTGCTGACATAAGGTGAACGTTCCCATAACCTGTCGGCCGTGCAGACATATTCAGGTAAACGTTCCCATAACCTGTCGGCCGTGCAGACACAAGGTAAACGTTCCCGTAACCTGTCGGCCGTGCTGACATAAGGTAAACTTTCCCATAACCTGTCGGCCGTGCAGACGTAAGGTAAACGTTCCCATAACCTGTCGGCCGTACAGACATAAGGTAAACGTTCCCATAACCTGTCGGCCGTGCAGACATAAGATAAACGTTTCCATAACCTGTCGGCCGTGAAGACATAAGATAAACGTTCCCATAACCTGTCGGCCGTGCAGACATAAGGTAAACGTTCCCATAACCTGTCGGCCGTGCAGACATAAGATAAACGTTCCCATAACATGTCGGCCGTGCAGACATAAGGTGAACGTTCCCATAACCTGTCGGCCGTGCAGATATAGGGTAAACGTTCCCATAGCCTGTGGGCTGTGCAGACAGTGAACTGTGAGAGGTGTACTGTGTCCAGACTGAGGCATGATGGAGGGGCGAAGCCCATGCCTCACCTTCTACCGCCTCGCACTGCATCATGCATCCATCTCATGTTTTGTAGACCGACGATTAACCCATTCAGTGTGTCTGCAGACCAGTCATACTGAGTGGGTCTCTGCAGCTCCGCTACCTAAGAATTTTGACTGGATGCAATGGCATTAGAACCGAAATAAAGAATTTTGAAAGGACAAAATGGCATTAAAACCAAAATAGTGACTAAACATGAAAAAAAAATCTAGAAAACATATTCACTTATGTATAGAGAAGCCAATCTATGAAAGCAAACCACGCGACAACAGAAAGGAAATAAAGCAAACAGGCAAAAAACCTTTATCACAATGAGTTGCAAAGTTACAAGCTTTTACGAATATCGTTTATAGGTCATTTTGAATCTTGTTTCCATGGCAACGGTTGGGCTAAATCGTGTAGATTTGGAATGATCTTCGTGGGCATTTTGTTTTAGACAATGTTCTTTAACTTGGAAAGTAAAGGACGATGTACGGTAATTGTGACAGTGGAGGGGGGGGGGGGGGAGAGTTGGGGGCAGACTTATTGGTTGTAAGCATGCATGAACAGCACGAACAACTCAAGTGAACACTACTCACGTTTCAGAGGATGTCTGCCACAGCCTTCTCGGGGTTGACAATCCTTCACGTGTGAGTGAGAGTGAGAGCGAGAGTGTCAAGAAGCTCAGGACATTGCACTACCCTTGGTTCAAGGACACTACATCACTGTCTGTGTTACCAATCCAAACGGGTTTTCGTTGATCAGCGTCAGGGTCTGACCAGGCCGTAAACAACCAGCCAGCCACACAGCAGTTAAATCACAACCTGCAAGTGTTTGAGCGACGTTCTCTTGCAGTCGAAATCACAAACATCAGTTTGTTCGTCTCCTCCCCCCCTCCCCCTCCCCCCTCAAGTTTCCTGGAACAGGTTTGTTAATACGAACACATGGAAGCATTTCTTTTAATACTTCTGCCATGTCTGGGTACTGAGTAGATACACAAGGCATGCAAAACACCACGCCAGATTAAAAGTGAATACCGAAATAGTATTCGGAAATGGATTGACCCGTGTGTCTGGAAATGTCTTTGTATTGTTCAAATGTGTCTGTCTTGTTAGTTTAAATCAATGTTGCTGTTTGAATTGCCAATCCATCCACCTCACTCCGTGCTCTGCTGTCTTCCCTGAGTGAGGCTAAACCAGTGAAGGATGAGAAGCAGTGGACTGTCACTAAACCAGTCGTCCGTCAAGTTTTGACAAAGAACTGCACCAAGCTTCCTCCAAATGCCTCATGTCTCTCTGGGCTGTAATGGTGTTTTCTTTTGGTTGACGTGAATTTCTCACCCATGAGGTGTCAACCAAGTTGAGGATCACTGCAAAGCAATCCGTGGAATGGAATCACGAAACCCGAAGGAAACCCTGATGATGTTTGTGCTGACTGCGATCTAGAGAGTGCTCCATTGTGCATTGTTAATGTCTGTTTGCAATGTCTCAAGAAGACATATTATCTGCACAGTTTCTACATGGCTGCTGTATATTGTTTATTAAATATTGTATTAGTAATATCTGT
>CM065748.1:32580969-32593469 GCA_033310375.1 Conus canariensis | reverse complement strand
TCTCAGTGTCATTTCAACAGCAGCATTCATGGTGTCCGCTCCTTTTCCATTTCTGGCCCACGACTTCAGAATTCTCTTTCTTTTTCACAACCTCCTTTCGACCCTTCAGGTTCTTGAAAGTCCACATGTTCCTGACAGTCACGGGAGAAGGAGGGTTATTGGAAGGTGGTGGGGGGGGGGGGGGGGTCGTCAAGTGGTTTGGGGGTTGTCTGCGGGAGCTAACGGTCATTGAGTTCCAATCACTCGTGGATTCGAACTTTTTCCGGCTTGCAAATCGTCTCCGCCCAGTTAGCCATGAATAGGTACTTCTCTCAGTTCAGGGGAGGTTAATCTGGACCTCTCTCAGTTCAGGGGAGGTTAGTCTGGACCTCTCTCAGTTCAGGGGAGGTTAATCTGGACCTCTCTCAGTTCAGGGGAGGTTAATCGGGACCTCTCTCAGTTTAGGGGAGGTTAACCTGGACCTCTCTCAGTTCATGGGAGGTTAATCTGGACCTCTCTCAGTTCAGGGGAGGTTAATATGGACCTCTCTCAGTTCAGAGGAGGTTAACCTGGACCTCTCTCAGTTCAGGGGAGCTTAATCGCAGCGGAAGGAGAGGGATGGGCTCCGCCTGTCATCATGCCGTGCCCCTAGGAACGGCGAACGAACCTCTCGCAGTTCATTGCTCTTGCAGCCGATAGGCTGTGGGAACTTTAACCTTTAACCTTTATCTATTCTGGTTGTGCTACGTGTGATTTTTATGCAACAGATCTGTCCCTTTCCCTTGACATTAAAGGTATTGTTTTGCCATTTTCGTATTATCTGTATGTACTTGTTGTATGGAAACTAGGTAAGTACATGCAATTGTGTGCTTAACTGTGTCTATGTTTCTATTGTATGGTGCATATTTGTCATTTGTGTGCCATGATTGGCATATGTAACATAATGTTTCTGAGTATGCAAATGTATGTGTCTAGAATCTTTGCACAGTGACTTTATTTAATAAGCAAAGAAAACAACAGAAGTAATTACTGAAGCAGCAGCAGCAGCAGTAGTCGTTTGCGAACGGTTGTTCTAATGGTGATCACTTGCATTTCCTTCTATCATAGCTTCCACACCCATTCGCTGAGGGAGGAGCTCCCTTATCTGAAACTATATATCAGGTCTGTTCTTTATGTAGCAGGCCTGTTCTTTATGTATCAGGTCTATTCTTTATGTATCAGGTCTGTTCTTTATGTAGCAGGTCAGTTGTATTCTTTATGTAGCAGGTCTGTTCTTTATGTATCAGGTCTATTCTTTATGTATCAGGTCTGTTCTTTATGTAGCAGGTCAGTTGTGTTCTTTATGTAGCAGGCCTGTTCTTTATGTATCAGGTCTATTCTTTATGTATCAGGTCTGTTCTTTATGTAGCAGGTCAGTTCTGTTCTTTATGTAGCAGGTCTGTTCTTTATGTAGCAGGTCAGGTCTGTTCTTTATGTAGCAGCAGGTCTGTTCTTTATGTAGCAGGTCTGTTCTTTATGTAGCAGGTCAGGTCTGTTCTTTATGTAGCAGGTCTGTTCTTTATGTAGCAGCAGGTCTGTTCTTTATGTAGCAGGTCTGTTCTTTATGTAACAGGTCTGTTCTTTATGTAGCAGGTCAGGTCTGTTCTTGATGTAGCAGGTCTGTTCTTTATGTAGCAGGTATGTTCTTTAGGCTTCCTTTGATGACGGATCCTGGCATTAAACAAGCTAGAAAGCTACAGCCACATGCAGTGTTGGTCGGGAAATGTGAACACCACTCTCAGAGACGCATCTCTGAAGAGGAAGAAACAACTAGGTGACTTCAGTCTTCTCATGTCAACGCACATCAAACTCCACCGTTGGAAAAAAATCAAGACTGGGCAAAGAGATCCTACAAATCAATGGTTCGCTGACAAGACTCGAACCAGCGGCCCCCCAGATACTGACCACTGCCACACAGAGTTGGTGGCTTCATCAGATCAGTCTTCAAACCAAGCCACTCAGACTGGTGCATCTGGTTTAATTTAAAGTCGAGTCACGGGCAGACACAACTAGCCAACCATGCACACAAATATTGTGCAAGAATTCGTCTCTTCTGTTCGTAAGAAGTTTGAAATTTTATTGGTGTGTGTGTGTGTGTGTGTGTGTGTGTGTGTGTGTGTGTGTGTGTGTGTGTGTGTGTGTGTGTGCGTTGTGTGTATTGTGTGGTGTGTGTGTGTGTGTGTGTGTGTGTGTGTGTGTGTGTGTTCGTGCGTGCGTTTCTGTCTATCTGTCCGTCTGTCCGTGTGTGTGTGTGTGTGTGTGTGTGTGTGTGTGTGTGTGTGTGTGTGTGTGTGTGTGTGCGTGCGTGCGTGCGTGCTGTGCGTGCGTGTGTGTGTGTGTGTGTGTGTGTGTTGTGTGTGTGTGTGTGTGTGTGTGTGTGTGTGTGTGCGTGGTGCGTGCGTTGTTGTTGATTAACACGTGCAGGCACTGCCGCGTATCATGATAGTTGGTCGTCTGTGTCAACGACTGTTGGCCACAAAGCCAGAAAGCCACTGGAGGACAGTCAATGAAGGTGATGAAGGCATGGAAAGAGTAATCGTCAAAGAGAGAGAAAGAAGGGAGAGAATATCTTGCACAGATTGGCGGCAAGGGGACATAAATCAGATTGTAATGCAACCGCCCCTTTCCTTTCTTCCCCTTCCTTCCACCTGTTCCAAAAAAGAGAAGATAATAAAGGAGAAAAATAATACTAATAATGACTATGACAAAAATGATCATGATAATGAAAGGATACGAAAGATCAGGCGAACAAAAAATCGAACATTCCCCGCCTGTCGTCTAAGAATGCTTGATTTAACATAGAGTTGAAGAGAACTATGGAACAAGGTTTGTTACATAGTGCAGGTAATGAAATATACATGGAAAAAAAAAGTCAAAACATGTCCAGAGAGAGAGAGAGAGAGAGAGAGAGAGAGAGGAGAGAGAGAACAACAACAACAACAACAACACAACAAACACACCGACAAACCTCACCTTCCCCCACCATCACCATCACCACCAGCACCACCACCACCAGCCTCACAACAGGGCAGAAGCTCTGGTGGTATCTCTTAACGGCAAAAAACATCATGGCGTCGACCGCCTCTCGCACACACACACTTCCAACCCGTACAGAGGACAGGAGAACAATGATGGCCCTGTTCTCTCCCTGTCTCTCCCGCTCACCTCCAAACCCCACAATAGCAGACAAGCAGCTAAACAATGGGCATGGACATATCTACAATTATATTTAAAAAAAAAAAAAAAAAGGTAGAAAGGGAAAAGGCGAGAGACGAGGGGAAGGGGGAGGAGAGTGGGCAGATGGAGGAGGAGAGGGAGGGAGAGGGGCACCGAAAGAGAAAGAGGGAAAAAAAAAAAAAAGAAGAGGAGAGGGATTACACGACACATGTGTAGACCTTGTGGGGGTTAATTTCTATGCACTGTTGTTTCGCCCTCCTCCCAGATCTTTTCACTGCGAGGGATCTGTGTGTGTGTGTGTGTGTGTGTGTGTGTGTGTGTGTGTGTGTGTGTGTGTGTGTGGGTGTGTGTGTGTGTGTGTGTGTGTGTGTGTGTGTGTGTGTGTGTGTGTAATCAGTGACCTCGTGTTTTGTTAATTAAGAACACAGAAGTGAAGGAAAGAGAGGGAAAAATCGAGATGAGTCGGGTGAAAAAGAAGAAGGTAAAGGAGGAAGAAGAAGGTGGAGGAGGGTGGAGGATGTGAAAAAAGAAGAAGGTAAAGAAGGAGGAAGAAGGAGGAGGAGGAGGTGAAAAGAAGAAGGTAAAGGAGGAAGAAGGAGGAGGAGGAGGTGAAAAGAAGAAGGTAAAGGAGGAAGAAGAAGATGGAGGAGACGAAAAGAAGAAGGTAAAGGAGGAAGAAGAAGGTGGAGGAGGTGAAAAAGAAGAAGGTAAAGGAGGAAGAAGAAGGAGGAGGAGTGAAAAAGAAGAAGGCAAAGGAGGAAGAAGATCGAGGAAGTGAAAAAGAAGAAGAAGGTAACGGAGGAAGACAAAGATGGAGGAGTTGAAAAAGAAGAAGGTAAAGGAGGAAGAAGAAGATGGAGGAGGTGAAAAAGAAGAAGGTAAAGGAGGAAGAAGAAGATGGAGGAGGTGAAAAAGAAGAAGGCAAAGGAGGAAAAAGAAGAAGGTGAAAACAAAGAAGGTAAAGGAGGAAAAAGAAGCTGGAGGAGGTGAAAAAGGAGAAGGTAAAGGAGAAGAAGAAGGAGGAGGAGGAGGTGAAAAAGAAGAAGGTAAAGGAGGAAGAAGAAGAAGGGAGAGGTGAAAAAGGAGAAGATAAAGGAGGAAAAAGAAGCTGGAGGAGGTGAAAAAGGAGAAGGTAAAGGAGAAGAAGAAGGAGGAGGAGGAGGTGAAAAAGAAGAAGGTAAAGGAGGAAGAAGAAGAAGGGAGAGGTGAAAAAGGAGAAGGTAAAGGAGGAGGAAGACGAGGGTGGAGAAGGTGAAAAGAAGAAGGTAAAGGAGGAAGAAGAATAGGAGGAGGTGAAAAGAAGAAGGTAAAGGAGGAGGAAGAAGGAAGAGGTGAAAAGAAGAAGGCTAAGGAGGAAGAAGAAGATGGAGGAGGTGAGAAAAAGAAGAAGGTAAAGGAGGAAGAAGAAGAGATGGAGGAGGTGAAAAGAAGAAGGCAAAGGAGGAAGAAGAAGATGGAGGAGGTGAAAAAGAAGAAGGTAAAGGAGGAAGAAGAAGATGGCGGAGGTGAAAAAGAAGAAGGTAAAGGAGGAAGAAGAAGATGGAGGAGGTGAAAGAAGAAGGTAAAGGAGGAAGAGAAGATGGAGGAGGTGAAAAGAAGAAGGTAAAGGAGGAAGAAGAGATGGCGGAGGTGAAAAGAAGAAGGTAAAGGAGGAAGAAGATGGAGGAGGTGAAAAAAAGAGGTAAAGGAGGAAGAAGAAGATGGAGGAGGTGAAAAAGAAGACGGTAAAGGAGGAAGAAGAAGGTGGAGGAGTGAAAAAGTAGAAGGTAAAGGAGGAAGAAGAAGGTGGAGGAGTGAAAAAGTAGAAGTTAAAGGAGGAAGAAGAAGGAAGAGGTGAAAAAATAGAAGGTAAAGGAGGAAGAAGAAGATGGAGAAGGTGAAAAAAGAAGAAGGCAAAGGAGGAAGAAGAATGTGGATGAGGTGAAAAAGAAGAAGGTAAAGGAGGAAGATGAAGAAGGAAGAGGTGGAAAAAGAAGAATGTAAAGGAGGAAGAAGACGGTGGATGAGGTGAAAAAGAAGAAGGTAAAGGAGGGAAGAAGAAGAGGAGGAGGAGGTGAAAAGAAGAAGGTAAGGAGGAGGAAGAAGGAAGACGTGAAAAAGAAGAAGGTAAAGGAGGAAGAAGAAGAGGTGGGGAGGTGAAAAGAAGGTAATGGAGGAAGAAGAGGTGGAGGAGGTGAAAAAGAAGAAGGCAAAGGAGGTGGACAAAGTCTGGTCTGAGAATTCAATAACATTTTTTTTTTTACCCTTCAGCACACAAAAGGCTTTTTTCCGGTTCATATGATCACACTGTGTCTTCCGGTTCATCTCATCACACAGTGTCTTCCGGTTCATCTCATCACACAGTTTCTTCCGGTTCATCTCATCACACAGTTTTGAGGGGTGTCGGCAGGTCAAGGTTGAAGACTGGTTTGGTTCATCACCAACAAGTTCCTTTTGCTTCCCCTGACCACACAGCGCACCCCTCGCTGCTCCACATTCACCACACAGACATGGTATCTGTGGCGTGAAGGTCTGCCACACGTCTGAGTCAACGGCAAGTCCAGGTCAGCTGGCGGCACAGGGAGACAGGAGGTGGATAGCAGGAAGGTCAGCTGGCGGTACATGGAGACAGGAGGTGGACACCAGGAAGGTCAGCTGGCGGCACAGGGAGACAAGAGGTGGATACCAGGAAGGTCAGCTGGCGGTACAGGGAGACAGGAGGTGGACAGCAGGAAGGTCAGCTGGCGGTACATGGAGACAGGAGGTGGACACCAGGAAGGTCAGCTGGCGGTACAGAGAGACAGGAGGTGGACAGCAGGAAGGTCAGCTGGCGGTACAGAGAGACAGGAGGTGGACAGCAGGAAGGTCAGCTGGAGACAAGAGGTGGACACCAAGAAGGTCAGCTGGTGGTACAGGGAGACAGGAGGTGGACACCAGGAAGGTCAGCTGGTGGTACAGGGAGACAGGAGGTGGACACCAGGAAGGTCAGCTGGCGGTACAGAGAGACAGGAGGTGGACAGCAGGAAGGTCAGCTGGAGACAAGAGGTGGACACCAGGAAGGTCAGCTGGTGGTACAGGGAGACAGGAGGTGGACACAAGGAAGTCAGCTGGCGGTACAGAGAGACAGGAGGTGGACAGCAGGAAGGTCAGCTGGTGGTACAGAGAGACAGGAGGTGGACACCAGGAAGGTCAGCTGGCGGTACAGAGAGACAGGAGGTGGACACCAGGAAGGTCAGCTGGCGGTACATAGAGACAGGAGGTGGACACCAGGAAGGTCAGCTGGCGGTACATAGAGACAGGAGGTGGACACCAGGAAGTCAGCTGGCGGTACATGGAGACATGAGGTGGACACAAGGAAGTCAGCTGGCGGTACAGAGAGACAGGAGGTGGACACCAGGAAGGTCAGCTGGTGGTACAGAGAGACAGGAGGTGGACACAAGGAAGTCAGCTGGCGGTACAGAGAGACAGGAGGTGGACACCAGGAAGGTCAGCTGGTGGTACAGAGAGACAGGAGGTGAACACCAGGAAGGTCAGCTGGCGGTACATGGAGACAGGAGGTGGACACCAGGAAGGTCAGCTGGCGATACAGGGAGACAGGAGGTGGACACCAGGAAGGTCAGCTGGCGGTACATGGAGACAGGAGGTGGACACCAGGAAGGTCATCTTGTGGTACAGAGAGACATGAGGTGGACACCAGGAAGGTCAGCTGGTGGTACAGGGAGACAGGAGGTGGACGGCAGGAAGGTCAGCTGGTGGTAGAGAGAGACAGGAGGTGGACAGCAGGAAGATCAGCTGGAGACATGAGGTGGACACCAGGAAGGTCAGCTGGTGGTACAGGGGGACAGGAGGTGGACAGCAGGAAGGTCAGCTGGCGGTACAGGGAGACAGGAGGTGGACACCAGGAAGGTCAGCTGGCGGTACATGGAGACAGGAGGTGGACACCAGGAAGGTCAGCTGGCGGTACAGGGAGACATGAGGTGGACACCAGGAAGGTCAGCTGGTGGTACAGGGAGACAGGAGGTGGACACAAGGAAGTCAGCTGGCGGTACAGGGAGACAGGAGGTGGACACCAGGAAGGTCAGCTGGCGGTACATGGAGACAGGAGGTGGACAGCAGGAAGGTCAGCTGGCGGTACATGGAGACAGGAGGTGGACACCAGGAAGTCAGCTGGCGGTACATGGAGACAGGAGGTGGACACCAGGAAGGTCAGCTGGTGGTACATGGAGACAGGAGGTGGACACCAGGAAGGTCAGCTGGCGGTACATGGAGACAGGAGGTGGACACCAGGAAGGTCAGCTGGTGACAGGAGGTGAACACCAGGAAGGTCAGCTGGCGGTACAGAGACACGAGAGGTGGACACCAGGAAGGTCAGCTGGTGGTACAGGAAGACAGGAGGTGGACACCAGGAACTCCTCCCGCAATGGAGAAAAGGACTAAGGGTCCACTTCCGGCGTTGACGCCGAATGCTAGGGGCAGGACAGGAAGGCTAGACTGTGAAAGCATAGTCACGAATCAAGTTTTTTTCCTCCATAATTGTTTATCATAATTGTTACTCTCCCCCCCCCCCTTCCCCCTTCCCCCCTGAAGATTGGAGAGGAAGAGGGGTCAGGATCGGTTGACTAAAAATATGATAAAATACTGATTGTTCTCGTGTTAACTTATTCTGACCAAGAAAGGGTGAAAATAACATGGGATTTTTTTTTAATGCTGATTGATGAGGATAAGGATGATGAAGATGATGCTACGGTTTTCCACGCCGGTCTGAGACTGCATGACAGGGCTGTACTCTACACTTACTTTCATAATATATCCCCACGTGAATCAGACCCGAAGGATACAGACACCTGCAGTGTCGGTCAGGAAATGTGACCAACACTCTCAGAGACGCATCCATTAAGTGGATGAAACTCGACTGCGTGGGCCCAGTTTTCCCAGCTGAGCCTGTAGCAAACTCAACGCTGGGTAGGAGCCGGTCGGGGCAGAAATATCCCACCAAAAAATGCTCTGAATGGAATCGAACCCACGACCTCCCAGCCGGGAGTCCGCGACGCTAACCACTTCGCCACGGCGGCTGGTAAACGGGGAAAATGTGATTGAATTAATAGTGAAGGCCACGCCCCACACACCACACACGGACCTGACAGTTGGGATGTGACAGCAGGGAAGTACAGGAGTTGTGATCAGCTCACACCGCTGGGCCGGGGCGGGGGGTCGCCAGGTGGGGTGCGTTCTCCTGTGACCCCTTCTCATGGGTCAAATGGGGTCACTGCCTAATTAGTACTTCTTAAAGTGACAACACTAAAACAACAGACCAAACAGGCAGACAGCTGATGCCCTAAGAATACCATACAAGACAAGGTAACGTATGCAGGACCAGACCGCCAGTACCACTGGGATTCAGTTGATTTCCTTCTACCTGTGTCGACAAAGGCAGTCAACCATGGTTTTGACCTTGTTCGACCTTTTTGTACTCCCAGTTCTTATAGAACAGGGAGTACTTTACAATGGGAACGAAGAAATGCTCTCTCTCTCTCTCTCTCTCTCTCTCTCTCTCTCTCTCTCTCTCTCTCTCTCTCTCTGTGTGTGTGTGTGTGTGTGTGTGTGTGTGTGTCCGTCCGTGGTCAAAATGTGTTCCACTCGCTCCAGACAAAACTACCGGGCCGATCTTTCTGAAAATTTGTAGGTATGTTCATTATGGTTCAAGGATGATGCCCGATGTTTTATTGTACCGTTGTATCTGTTACTAATGGCTATAACGGCCCATAACGGTTTTTCTTCTTTATGGAAAATCTCAGAAAACACTTGGCCGATCTTTCTGAAAATTTGTAGGTATGTTCATTATGGTTCGAGGATGATGCCCGATGTTTTATGTTACCGTTATAGCCGTTACTAACGGCCTATAACGGCCCATACGGTTTTTCTTCTGTATGGAATATCTCAGGAAGTACTCGGCCGATCCTTCTGAAAATTTGTAGGTATGTTCATTATTGGTCGCGGATGATGCTCGATGTTTATTTTACCGTTATATCCGTTACTACCGGCTACAACGGCCCATAACGCTTTTCGTCTTTAAGGAAAATCTCAGAAAGTACTTGGCCGATCTTTCTGAAAATTTGTTGGTATGTTCATTATGGGTCACAGATGATGGCCAATGTTTACCAGAATAGCCGTCACTAACGGCTATAAAGGCCCAAAACGGTTTTTCCTCTTTATAGAATATCTCACGCGTATTCAAGATAAACTGGGAGTACGTTTATATGCTTTGCATCTTGTTGTTATTCCTTTTAAAGGAGAACAAAGCAAAAACCAAAGAAACATTGCACTTTTGACAGGGCCTGTCACAGTGTTCTCCTGATACACAGTGGAACACAGGGCGTGTCACACTCTTCTCCTGATACACAGTGGAACACAGGGCTTGTCACACTCGTCTCCTGATACAGAGGGGAACACAGGGCGTGTCACACTCTTCTCCTGATACACAGTGGAACACAGGGCTTGTCACACTCGTCTCCTGATACAGAGGGGAACACAGGGCGTGTCACACTCTTCTCCTGATACACAGTGGAACACAGGGCGTGTCACACTTCTCCTGATACACAGTGGAACACAGGGCGTGTCATACTCTTCTCCTGATACAGAGGGGAACACAGGGCGTGTCACACTCTTCTCCTGATACAGAGTGGAACACAGGGCGTGTCATACTCTTCTCCTGATACAGAGGGGAACACAGGGCGTGTCACACTCTTCTCCTGATACAGAGTGGAACACAGGGCGTGTCACACTCTTCTGATACAGAGGGGAACACAGGGCGTGTCACACTGTTCTCCTGATACAGAGGGGAACACAGGGCGTGTCACACTCTTCTCCTGATACAGAGGGGAACACAGGGCGTGTCACACTCTTCTCCTGATACAGAGTGGAACACAGGGCGTGTCACACTCTTCTCCTGATACAGAGGGGAACACAGGGCGTGTCACACTCTTCTCCTGATACAGAGGGGAACACAGGGCGTGTCACACTCTTCTCCTGATACAGAGGGGAACACAGGGCGTGTGACACTCTTCTCCTGATACAGAGGGGAACACAGGGCGTGTCACACTCTTCTCCTGATACAGAGGGGAACACAGGGCGTGTCACACTCTTCTCCTGATACAGAGGGGAACACAGGGCGTGTCACACTCTTCTGATACAGAGGGGAACACAGGGCGTGTCACACTGTTCTCCTGATACAGAGGGGAACACAGGGCGTGTCACACTCTTCTCCTGATACAGAGGGGAACACAGGGCGTGTCACACTCTTCTCCTGATACAGAGGGGAACACAGGGCGTGCCATTCCTCTCCTCTCATAACGCAGATGTTGAAGTTGTCAGGTAGGTCACGATCCCCTCCTAGTAAACAGACAATGTTAAGAAAAGCTGCAAGAGAGGTAATCTGTGTTACAGCTCGCGTACTGAGAGAGTAATCCCGCCGTGTTCCTGGGACAGATGCTGCTGGAGGGCGCGCCCAAAGCAGTTTTGCCCCTTCAGTCAACTTCACAGTTCATTACGAAGAGAGAGACTGCCAACAGATGGGTGTGAAACGATGTGCTTGTGATGCAGACGGTCAACACCCTTGTCGTTATCCTCGCGTGCGCTTCAAATCAGATACTTGAAACTCTAGATCTGTGTACTTGCCCCATACAATGACTGTTTGCAATGGAAAGCCGGAATAGCTCAGTTGGTAGAGCGCCGGACTCGTGATCCTGGGGTTGCGGGTTCAAATCTCCGCCGGGCCGTTTCGGTACAGGGGGATTTTTCCCTCGGAGTTAACAGTGATTCTAACTCCATTTCCCATACAGTCCTTCGAATGAGACTATAAACCGAGGTTCCGTGTGTGAACGCACACATAAGATCTTGCACACACGTAAAATCCCATCACCAACTTTCGGAAGAGTAGGCCAGTTTGACCGTTGGTATGGATGACACGTTACACATAGCATGCACTCTGCGTGAGAAATGGAAAAAATGAAGGAAGTAAGGAAATTGAGTGAACGATATTGAACGATATTGACTGGATGACACGGGAAACGACTGAATGAAGCGCCAGCTGGCAGCTCTTCAGTCGGCACTACCCAGGTAGGCAGCCCCGTTGTGTAAACGAGTGTGGATTGAAAAGCGCTTAGAGCTTGGTCTCTAGCCGAGAATAGGCGCTATATAATTATTCATCATCATCATCATCATTATTATTATTATTATTAAAAGACAGATACTATCTTCTTCTTTTTTTTTTCCAAAACAGTCTATTGGAAGAGAAAGGGACGATGCAGTAGCCTGTTTTGCAGACGGATTGGCCTTCGAGTAGAACTGGGCTGTTGACATTTTATGACCTCCTGAGACATGAAGAAGGAGAAGGAATAGAACAAGAGATTCTATATGCATTGCAAGCCTCCTTACCCTCGGCGTTTCGGTCACACACCCAGCTAAAACACAGCTGCACCCAGGCCTTATCTTGTCAGGATGGCAGTACTCAGCTCTTATCTTGTCAAAGTGGGTGCAGTCTGTCTGTGTGCCCTGGTCCATCAAAGAAGAAGTAAACAGCAGACAAAGGGAATAAAGAATTCACACACACACACACACACACACACACCACACACACGCATTCACACACACACACACACACACACACACACACACACACACACACACACACACACACACACATTCACAGAAAAATGGGATATGTGACGGTGAGTGCCACACTAATTTACGTTGGACGTCATTAGGGCCTACACAGGTTGTATCTTGCGCCAGATTACCTTTGATTATGGCGTGGCTACGTCTTAGCAGGTGTCTGACCTACGCATTGGCCCAACGCGCTGGTCAGACCTTGAGTAACCTACCTAACATCGGCTGGTCCATTATTATCAGTGTGTGTGTGTGTGTGTGTGTGTGTGTGTGTGTGTGTGTGTGTGTGCGTGCGCGCGCGCGTGCGCGCACGCCTAGGTGTATGGGCCCTCTTTTTATATTCTTTCACCTTCGCCTTTAATTTATTTATCCATCAGCTTTCAATCATGGAAAGTGTGGTCTCAAAACTTAGCAGATGTGGTCTAGCGTATATGGACTAGCCCGCACGCAGTGACACCTCCTTGATGAAACTGTGGCGTGGATCAAGATTTGATGAGTTCTTTGTCTGTCTGTCTACTGTTCACAGGTCAGTCCCACTGTGCACAGTGAAGGCTCTCCCAACTGTGTTGATCTGAGTTCTTTGTCTGTCTGTCTACTGTTCACAGGTCAGTCCCACTGTGCACAGTGAAGGCTCTCCCCACTGTGTTGATCTGATGAGTTCT
>CM065748.1:32555969-32575969 GCA_033310375.1 Conus canariensis | reverse complement strand
CCTGTATGACAACACTCCACTGGCTCCCTGTATCCCTGTATGACCACACTCCACTGGCTCCCTGTATCCCTGTATGACCACACTCCACTGGCTCCCTGTATCCCTGTATGATGACACTCCACTGGCTCCCTGTATCCCTGTATGACCACACTCCACTGGCTCCCTGTATCCCTGTGTGACCACACTCCACTGGCTCCCTGTATCCCTGTATGACCACACTCCACTGGCTCCCTGTATCCCTGTATGACCACACTCCACTGGCTCCCTGTATCACTGTATGACCACACTCCACTGGCTCCCTGTATCACTGTATGACCACACTCCACTGGCCCCCTGTATGACCACACTCCACTGGCTCCCTGTATGACCGCATTCCACTGGCCCCCTGTATCCCTGTATGACGACACTCCACTGACTCCCTGTATGACCACACTCCACTGGCCCACTGTATCCCTGTATGACGACACTCCACTGGCTCCCTGTATGACGCACTCCACTGGCTCCCTGTATGACGCACTCCACTGGCTCCCCGTATGACGACACTCCACTGGCTCCCTGTATGACGCACTCCACTGGCTCCCTGTATGACGCACTCCACTGGCTCCCTGTATCCCTGTATGACACACTCCACTGGCTCCCTGTATCACTGTATGACGACACTCCACTGCCTCCCTGTATGACCGCATTCCACTGGCTCCCTGTATCCCTGTATGATGCACTCCACTGGCTCCCTGGATGACGAACTCCACTGGCTCCCTGTATGACGCACTCCACTGGCTCCCTGTATCCCTGTATGACACACTCCACTGGCTCCCTGTATCCCTGTGTGACGACACTCCACTGGCTCCCTGTATGACAACACTCCACTGGCTCCCTGTATGACCACACTCCACTGGCTCCCTGTATCCCTGTATGACCACACTCCACTGGCTCCCTGTATCCCTGTATGACCACACTCCACTGGCTCCCTGTATCCCTGTATGACCACACTCCACTGGCTCCCTGTATCCCTGTATGACCACACTCCACTGGCTCCCTGTATCCCTGTATGACCACACTCCACTGGCTCCCTGTATCCCTGTATGACACACTCCACTGGCTCCCTGTATCCCTGTGTGACGACACTTCACTGGCTCCCTGTATCCCTGTATGACGACACTCCACTGGTTCCCTGTATCCCTGTATGACGACACTCCACTGGTTCCCTGTATCCCTGTATGACGACACTTCACTGGCTCCCTGTATCCCTGTATGACGACACTCCACTGGTTCCCTGTATCCCTGTGTGACGACACTCCACTGGTTCCCTGTATCCCTGTATGACGACACTCCACTGGTTCCCTGTATCCCTGTGTGACGACACTTCACTGGCTCCCTGTATCACTGTTTGACGACATTCCACTGTATCCCTGTATGACGACACTCCACTGGCTCCCTGTTTCCGCCAGACGTGATGACAAGACAGCCTACGTCTGCCACAGTACCGTCACTGGCACTGCCCCTGCTCATCTCTCTGACCTGGCTGCCTTCTACACACCCTCACGCTCTCACTCCCTTCTTCCTCTAACTCACTTTTCAAGCTTAACAAGTTAGTTCTTTTTTTCTGTGCACCAGCATTCATCTGTATAGGCAGGTTTTATTATTATTATTATTATTATTATTAGCGTTTGGGAGCAGCAGAATGATGAAAACCCATAAGTACACCGGTAGAGAGTGTTGTAGAAAACAAATCAAACAGCTGTCATGATTCCCAAAGGAGTCATAACCTTAGAAATTCCGACAACGGTATTTTGATATTCCAGGAGGTCATGAAACATCAGAGTGTGTTTGTATCTAAGTGATGCTGACAACTTCCATTACACGCAAAACAACAAAGGATGACTCATCAAAAGGAAATGATTTTAGTCTCGACATGACATCCTGTTCAGCAGTAACCGATCGCTACAACGTTTTTTTTTTTTTTTTTTTTTTTTTTTTTTCCAAAAGCGGTAACCAAACTGGAACAATTATTACATTGCCCGTACATGCCAGACCAAAAATGTAGCAATGCTTGTACGTCATGCATTACATTTTTTTTTTTTTTTTTAAAACAAGTTGTGCATTTTTCGTCAGGCTATTACGCTTTTTTTTTTCCTTTCGTTTTCTTCTTCTTCTTCTTCTTCTTCTTCTTCTTCTATTAATGCCTTAGTCGCATGCAGGTCATGGAACACCTTTAGTGTCTTTCTCTTTATTTTTTCTTTAAGTGGTTCACGTGGCTCTCTTTATGGGCATTTTTCTCACGAGGTTTGTGGTTTGGTTTTGTCGTCTTTTCTCTCTCTCTCTCTCTCTCTCTCTCTCTCTCTCTCTCTCTCTCTCTCTCTCTCTCTCTCTCTTTCAGTTTCTTTTTGTCTTTTGTTCCCGCCTTCTTCAGTTCAGTTGCAGAAGAAAACCTGTTTACACATCATACGGGACAATTCAACTAATGTCCGGATTTTCTGTTGCTCTAGTGTTACGTGTTGAGTACTTGCGGGTACTTCACGGGCATCTGGGTTTCTGTATGTTCTGTTAGTTGTGAGAAAATGCATTCGTCTGCGCAGTGTGTGTGTTGTGTGTGTGTGTGTGTGTGTGTGTGTGTGTGTGTGTGTGTGTGTGTGTGTGTACGTGTGCGCGCGCGCGCGCGCGTCTGTGTGTGTGTGTGAGTGTGTCCATTTGTGATCGCGCGCGCGCGCGCGTGTGTGTGTGTGCATGCGCACGCGCGCGCGCGTTTGTGTGTGTATGTGTGTGCGCGTGTGTGATCGTGCACGCGCGCGTGCATGTATTATTCATGCTTGTTTATGTCTCTTGGTATTTATATGTATAAGTGAGCGCACATGCATTGAGCTGTTCGTATTTGTGCGTACCAAAATTCACGTACATTTTTGCGTAAATGTGAAGGGGAGATGATCGTTCTCTGGTTTATACAGTGGAGAGAACCGCGTCTACACTCGTCGGCTCTATGTCCAGTTATTTCCCCTGTATTAGTCACGGTGGTTTTGCTCGTTTATTCTCCCTCAGGGTAAGCAATATGTAGCTCACACAACAACAACAGCAGCAACAACAATGACAGCAACAGCTACTACTATATGATAATGCTGCTGATGATGATAATAATAATAATGATAATGATGATAATACTAAAACGAATGATAATGATAATGATGATGACACGACTACTACTACTACTACTACTACTACTACTACTGTAAACTACCTTGTTAGCGCCCAGTGTCTAGTAAGCGCCCACCCCCCACTTTTTGTTCAATATTGTGCAAAGGGTATACTACCTTGTTAACGCCCATCCCCCACTTTCCAATCTTGCTGTTGGCAATTTTATTTCCTTCCGTTTTTTTTTTTTTTTTTTTTCTTTAAATGGATGCTGTGGGTTGGGAGGGAAAGGGAGGTTACGTCGGCCTAAATATGATGTAAACAGTTTCATTTGACGTCATTCTAGATTGTGACGAAAAACTCTGTAGATAACGGTTTTTATTTCACAGTGAAAATTCATTCCGTTTCCTAAACGGGCTTCTGTCTTGGCTGTGTGACAGGAAACTCATAATGCCACGAAGCAAATCCTACATGTTGAGTTCAAGCTTGCAGCCTTGGATTTCTTTAGATCGTTTCGCAGGAGGGAATGTTTCCCAAACTGCCCAAGAATTTGGGGTTGACAGAAAAAGGATTCGAGAATGGAGAGAAAATCGAGATCACCTGATGCAGCATCAAACAGGAACAGAGAAAAAGAAACGAAGACAGCACCACAGGCGAGAAGTTCGCTCTGAAGAAGTTGATCAAGGTGTCCTCGATTATCTTAATCAAGAACGAGCTGAGGGGAGAGTTGTGAGAAACAAAGACTTACAACGAAAGGCCATGGAATTGGCGGGCGCTCAAAGAGGAAGGATCCTCGCTTCACATGTGGGTGAAGCGCTGGAAAAAACGGCATGGAATCTCTACCCGGCGAGGCACTTGCACCAACCAAAAGGTGCCTGGCGATTTTGAGGAAGAGTTGTTAGAATTTCGTCGCAGTGTACTTCGGCTGAGGCATCGTCATTTGTATCCTTTGCTGCATATCCTCAATATGGACCAGACCATGGTCAGGTTCGACATGTTGCCCAACCGCACCAACGACATGAAAGGGGCAAAAGTGGTACAGACAAAGACAACGAAGGCTGAAAAACGGGGATTCACCGTAGCTTTGCTGGTGGCAGCAGATGGAAGAAAGTTTCCAGCCTTTGTTATCGTTCGTGAGAGAAATGGGCAAATCCCTAACCAAGTCCTCCTCCAGCTCCAGGTGCCAGACAATGTGCGTGTGACAGCAACAAGAAATGGTTGGATGAGCCGGGAGTCACTGTTTTTGTGGATGGAAAGGGTTCTAGGTCACTCAGACCAACGTCGTCTGCTGGTACTGGATCATTACACGTACACAGGACGGCTGAGGTGCGGGCTACCAGGGCTGCCCAGGACGTTGACCTCGTATTTGTTCCTGGGGGCTGCACCACTCTCGCCCAACCCATGGACGGTTAGCATAGTCAAGCCATTCAAGGATGCACTTCGTGACTGCTGGGTGCAGTGGAATGACCCAGCCCAGGTTCCTGACAGCAGCCGGCAACCTACGGCAGCCATCACGGCAAGACGTCGTCACTTGGGTGGGCCAAGCATGGGACAGAGTGGGTCAGGATACCATCAGCACATCATTTCTCTGATGTACCATCTCCAACGCGCTGGATGGGTCTCAGGATGACCAGACACTGGAATGGTTCCCAGAACACATCCAGGCCAATCTGCCCCACAGAGGTGACGGCGGGGATAGAGAAGACAGGGAGGCAGAGGCAGACGAGTCTTCTGATGATGGGGAGGAAGAGGAAGTTGACTTTGTTGGACTGGAGGAAGACGACTAAAGAAGCCAGCGTCGACCTGCCTCATTTGCAGTTTCCAGAAGTTGAATTTTCCTTTCGATCTGATGCAGGCATTTTCTCTGGTGTTTGAAATTTTGTATTCCCCACAACGATTTTTTTTTGCTGTTTGGTATGATCTTTGAAACGGTTTCAGTAAGAAACACCTGCTCAAAGTGGTGACTGTGTGTAAGAGAAGAGAGAGAAGAGAGAGAGAGAGAGAGAGAGAGAGAGAGAGCGGGGGTAGGAGTGTGTGTATGTGTGTGTGTGTGTGTGTGTGTGTGTGTGTGTGTGTGTGTGTGTGTGTGTGTGGAGAGAAAGAGTTTAAGCTTGTTTTGAATTATAATGTTTTCTTTTCTTCAGTTAGTTGCAAATGCCCATCCCAGAAATCAGGCAATGGTCTTCTGCAGAGGGTGTAGTACCTAGTTAACGCCCACCCCTGACTTGAAGGAAAATTTTGTGCAAAGGGGGGTGGGCGCTAACAAGGTAGTTTACAGTACTTTAGCCCCGTAAGTAATCTGCCGACAGACACACAGAAGCTTTATGAAATCATTCGTTGACCTTCCGTTCCATCATTAGATTATCTCCCTGTAGGCTTAGCATTAATAGCGCCAGTGTCAATCATAATAACTACAGTGGTTTATAGGCTAACCATTGATACAGCCAGTACAAATCATAATAACTGCAATGGTTTGTAGGCTACATATTGATACAGGTAATATAATTTAATCATAATAAGAACAATGGTTTATAGGCTACACATTGATACAGCCAGTACAAATCATAATAACTGCAATGGTTTGTAGGCTACATATTGATACAGGTAATATAATTTAATCATAATAAGAACAATGGTTTATAGGCTACACATTGAGACGCCAGTACAAATCATAATAACTACTGCGGCTCATAGCTATACACCATAATAACGACATTGATTTATAAGTTACAATGGATACAGCCATTTTAATCATAATTACTATAATTGCTTATGTTCTAAGTATCAATGCAGCAGCATGAATTATAACAGACACAATTGTTTATGGGCTGTATATTCATACATCCATCCAGTATAAATCATAATACCTACAATGGTTTATATGCTGTATGCTGATACATCCGGATTTAATCATAATAACCACAATGGCTTATAGGCTAAACATTAATACATCGATTATTAACCATGATAACTGTAATGACTTATAGGGTAAATATTGATATAGTCAATGTTAATCATAATAACTACAAAAGGCTTATTGGCTAAAGATTGAAACAGCCAGTTTAAATTATCATAAGTACAATGGGTTGTAGGCTAAACATTGATATGGACATGACTAATCATAACACTACGATGGCTTATAGCGTAAAGATTAATACGCCAATAATATTACTAACAGCTATAATAGCTCCCACGAAATCGCAGACCAAAGCTGAACAAATCTAGGACACCCCACTTTAGGTCAGTTTAGCGCTTCCTCGCCAGGGGAAGTAATAATATTAACTGAAAGAGTTATATCCCGTGGTCTTCTTTTTCTTTCTTCAATAGGACGTGAAAACAATCAGAAAAGAAAAAGAAAGAAAAAGAAGAAAGAAAGAAAAGAAAAAAAAGAAAGAAAGAAAGAAAAAAAGAAAAAAGAAAGAAAGAAGAAAAGCAAATATCAACGTTTATGCCAGTGAAACGTTTGTAATCATCTGACTGAATGATTATCCGACTGATCGATGGAGGATCTGCCCTGGATCTGTGTCACGGACCTTCCTGCAGATGCCATGGCTTCCTGCAGATGTCATGGCTTCATCTGTTTGACACAATCCGTGTTTTCTACAAGTTTGGTTCAAGTAGGTTCAGCAGTGTGCGTGTGTTGTGTGTGTTGGTGTGGTTGGGGAGGTATGAGGAGAGAGAGAGAGGAAGGAGAGAGAATAATAATTATGATAACAATAATGACGACAACGACACCAACTGCAGCAATAGCAATGTTCATTCATTTGTTACGGGTCATTTGGCCCATCTGTGATAGGAACAAGAGCATGTGTAAAGTTTGGACAGTTATGGAGTAGATATCAAAGACTAAAACCGAAAAGAATGAGGAAATGGGGGGGGGGGGGGGGGGGGGGGGGAGGGGATGGTTCTTTGAAATACAGTTGACATTAAGGAGGGAACACTGTCAGGAGTTTTGTCACACGTTCAGTTGGACAATGAAGAAGCTGTTGCCAGACCCCAATCATCATCATGCAAACATATTCTGCCATTGTGCATGCTAAGTTTTTTCTTTTCTTCTTAATTGAACAGAGGAGGCTAATTCTGGAAACTTATAGGAATTTGTTTTACACCAGGGGAATATATTTCTTCCGAGCTATTTCATCTTTAGAAAAAGAAACAATGAATAAATTTGACGTAACTCTGCCAGCGCGTTCTTTAAGGGGCTATTTTCGAGGAGTGTAAATTGCTGATTTGCCGCGGGAGGAGATTCCAGTTAAGACTCCGTTCATGAGCCTTTATGTGCGCAGAATAACTTGCCTTGATTCCTTGTGAGTCCTAACACAGGTATTCTGAGCAAGACACCAGTAACTCGCATCCCTGTGGGCGAAGGCTGCCCCTATGTCTGCAGGTGACAGATATGAAGGCTATTCCTGTGTCTGCATGTGACAGATATGAAAGCTGCTCCCCTGTCTGCAGGTGACAGATATGAAGGCTGTTCCTCTGTCTGCATGTGACAGATATGAAGGCTGCTCCTCAGTCTGCATGTGACAGATATGAAGGCTGCTCGTCTGTCTGCAGGTGACAGATATGAAGGCTGCTCCTCTGTCTGCATGTGACAGATAAGACGGCTGCTCCCTGTCTACATGTGACAGATATGAAGGCTGCTCCCCTGTCTCATGTGACAGATATGAAAGCTGCTCCCTGTCTGCATGTGACAGATATGAAGCTGCTCCCTGTCTGCATGTGACAGATATGAAAGATGCTCCCTGTCTACATGTGCCAGATATGAAGGCTGCTCCCTGTCTGCATGTGACAGATATGAAGGCTGCTCCCCTGTCTACATGTGACAGATATGAAGGCTGCTCCCCCGTCTACATGTGACATATGAAGGCTGCTCCTGTGTCTACATGTGACAGATATGAAGGCTGCTCCCTGTCTACATGTGCCAGATATGAAGGCTGCTCCCTTGTCTACATGTGACAGATATGAAGGCTGCTCCCCTGTCTGCATGTGACAGATATGAAGGCTGCTCCCCTGTCTACATGTGACATATGAAGGCTGCTCCTGTGTCTACATGTGACAGGTATGAAGGCTGCTCCTCTGTCTGCATGTGACAGATATGAAGGCTGCTCCTCTGTCTGCATGTGACAGATACGAAGGCTGCTCCTGTGTCTACATGCGACAGATATGAAGGCTGCTTCTGTGTCTACATGTGACAGATATGAAGGCTGCTCGTCTGTCTGCATGTGACAGGTATGAAGGCTGCTCCCCTGTCTGCATGTGCCAGATATGAAGGCTGCTCCCCTGTCTGCATGTGACAGATATGAAGGCTGCTCCTGTATCTGCATGTGACAGATATGTAGGCTGCTCCTCTGTCTGCATGTGACAGGCATGAAGGCTGCTCCTGTTTCTGCATGTGACAGATATGAAGGCTGCCTCCTCTGTCTACATGTGACAGATATGAAGGCTGCTCCTCTGTCTGCATGTGACAGATATGAAGGCTGCTCCCCTGTCTACATGTGACAGATATAAAGGCTGCTCCCTGTCTACATGTGCCAGATATGAAGGCTGCTCCTCTGTCTGCATGTGACAGATATGAAGGCTGCTCCTGTGTCTACATGTGACAGGTATGAAGGCTGCTCCTCTGTCTGCATGTGACAGATATGAAGGCTGCTCCTGTGTCTACATGTGACAGATATGAAGGCTGCTCCTCTGTCTGCATGTGACAGATATGAAGGCTGCTCCTCTGTCTGCATGTGACAGATATGAAGGTTGCTCCCTGTCTACATGTGACAGATATGAAGGCTGCTCGTCTGTCTGCATGTGACAGATATGAAGGCTGCTCCCTGTCTACATGTGCCAGATATGAAGGCTGCTCCCCTGTCTACATGTGACAGGTATGAAGGCTGCTCCCTGTCTACATGTGACAGGTATGAAGGCTGCTCCTCTGTCTACATGTGACAGGTATGAAGGCTGCTCCTCTGTCTACATGTGCCAGATATGAAGGCTGCTCCCTGTCTACATGTGACAGATATGAAGGCTGCTCCTGTGTCTACATGTGACAGGTATGAAGGCTGCTCCTCTGTCTGCATGTGACAGATATGAAGGCTGCTCCTTTATCTACATGTGACAGATATGAAGGCTGCTCCTCTGTCTGCATGTGACAGATATGAAGGCTGCTCCCCTGTCTGCATGTGACAGATATGAAGGCTGCTCCTGTTTCTGCATGTGACAGATATGAAGGCTGCTCCTGTCTCTGCATGTGACAGATATGAAGGCTGCTCCCCTGTCTACATGTGACAGGTATGAAGGCTGCTCCTCTGTCTACATGTGACAGGTATGAAGGCTGCTCCTCTGTCTGCATGTGACAGGTATGAAGGCTGCTCCCCTGTCTGCATGTGACAGGTATGAAGGCTGCTCCTCTGTCTGCATGTGACAGATATGAAGGCTGCTCCCCTGTCTGCATGTGACAGATATGAAGGCTGCTCCTCTGTCTGCATGTGACAGGTATGAAGGCTGCTCCTCTGTCTGCATGTGACAGATATGAAGGCTGCTCCTCTGTCTGCATGTGACAGATGTGAAGAGCGAGAGGACTCCTGGCTTGTTTCCTGCTGACTGTCGTTCCCGCCAGAGGCTGAGGCCATGAAGACACCGGAGTTGTCGAACGTCACTGACCCAATTAGGCCTACATCTGCGCCAGACATGTTGTCAGCGCCACCTGTTGTCACATTGCCTTGCATGACAGTCATCAGACATGGAGACTATTCTTGTTGTTGTTGTTGTTGGTGGTGGTGATGATGATGATGATGATGATGATGTTGTGACTATTATTATTATTATTATTATTATTATTATTATTATCATTACTACTATTATTATTAGTCGTAGTAGTAGTAGTATTGCTGTTATTATTATTACTTCTTTATATCTCTGTTGTTGTTTTCATCATCATCGATAAATGTATGTTTTATGGGGAGGAAGTACACTTTTACTTTCCAAGCAAGGGTAAAAATTGCCACAGAAAAGCAAAACAGGAGAGACAATCTCAACCTATGAAATGAGTGATGGAGAACGTACCAATCGTCAGGACTTTTTTTACAGCATTGAGCCAATCGCGTTGCCCAACACATGAACAGACTGGACGGGTATTTGAGAGAGTGCAGACCCCAGCTGTGCTCTGCCGCACAGATCTTCACCAAGATACAGAGGCTTCGGCGTGTAGTCATGGTCCATGCTTCCACCAACTTTGGTGAAAATCCGGTTGGAGGTTTCAGGGTAAAGGTGCTGACAGACAAACGCACGCACGCACGCGCGCACGCGCGCGCGCGCGCACACACACACACACACACACACACACACACACACACACACACACACACACACACACAAAACACACAGAGAGAGAGAGAGAGAGAGAGAGAGAGAGAGAGAGAGAGAGAGAGAGAGATCAACCGCCGCGAATAAAAATGTCACGTTTTCTGCTGCAAAAGTAATTAGAAGAGTACAACGGAGAACGGAGAACTCTACCAAGATGGAGCGGTCATCTGACAATTCGGGAAAAGAACATTCTTGTATTCGCTGTTTGATCAAGATGGACACCAAGGTAAGCTCTGTCGTCTCTGGACCTCACTGCATCATTCCTCCTTGTTTTCTTCCGATCGCTTCGATACTTTATAGGTCATTTTGCATACAAACACACAGGCAGACAGATGAACAGAGGAACAGACGGACGAAGTAACAGACAGGGTGCAACGATCTGTCTTTGAGGGAGAAGACTCAGAGACAGGTGACAAATGGAATCCACCTGGTTCTCCACTTTTCATCCACCTCCTCTTCAGTCCAAACAACACAGACACTGTCTTTGAGGGAGAGAGATCACAACGGACATTTTGTCTAGGGATGTACCCCCCCCCCCCCCCCCCCCCAATTATGTTTTGTTCAGGTTCTATAAATAGCCACGTTCTCTGATTGGTGAATCGTTCTGTGCGCCTTTCACGTCCCCTGAGTGACGAGGAGGAAGAGAGGAAGTGATTTATTGTGGGGACCAATTCATTCATCTTTGTTTCGAGGTCAGCTGACCATGACTGCGCAGCACAAACGCTCTGCACCTGTCTGTTAGCCATGCAGGACGATTAATTTCCCCTGGTTCCCGTGAAACAAAAAGAAACCTCTTAGTTCTTAAGGGGAAAGGTTTAAATCTTAACAAATGGAGACAGTATGCATACAGAGAGAGAGAGAGAGAGAGAGAGAGAGAGAGAGAGAGAGAGAGAGAGAGAGAGAGAGAGAGCAACTCTCAGAAGAAAAGCACGTCACCGCTCTCTAAAGACAGTTTCGACAAAGGCATTGTCACATAAAACTAGACGGTTTTCTGAACTCACAACCCAAACCAAGAAAAACCATCAACTTACTGGCAACCGTGTTCTTACCACGCAAAATATAGTAGGTAAAATTTCGAGATGATTCATGAGAAAAACTAGTAGACCTTGAAAATAGGCAGCCTACCCCTACCAATGGAGATGGCTATAGTACCAAAACCAAATGCACTGGGTAAATGTGGCCACTTTTCCCTGTGACATGCCTGAGGGAATCCCTGTGACATGCCTGAAGGAATCCCTGTGACATGCCTGAAGGAATGCCTGCGACATGCCTGAAGGAATCCAAACAGAAGACACTGGCAGGAGCAACAGGCCTGGAAGATACCACAAAGTTCAGCTTCCACCTTCCATGGATTTAGTCCTCAACTATGGAGTCTGCATGACACTGCTGTGGTGATCTCAGCAGCACACAGCATACTGTCGTCCTAAGACCTCAAGACTGGAGGTCTGAACGCCATCAAGGTTCTCGGCTCTACCCTGTTGCGTACAAGTCCCGCACAAAAGAGTTAGCAGATCTCAAAACAAAGATGGAAGCCTGGAGTGCTGATACTAGCAGACAACGGGTTGGTCTACAAAACTTGAAGAGATGCTGAAGAAAGAAAATCGACTGTCCTGGAGCAGTTGAACAACAGTGCCTAGCGTTGCCCAGAAAGGTTGCCTTCCATTAACCCCATAAAAGCCAGGAAACTACATCTTCTATTACTCTTGTTTGTTCGTTGTCCGTCGAGACGACGAAGACCATCTAGTCATCCTGGGATCGGGGATAGATGCGTAGATGGCTGGTCAGGCCGATCTGCGCCCGGAAAGATCTATCACAGTACGGACAGGGGATGGTTGCAGCAGCTGCAGATCTGTTGACGCTGGTCTTCCTGATCATCATGCGCTGCTCAGCTGCAGCAATTCTGTTGCTTCCACAGGTCTCTGCACCTTTGCGGACAGCTGATCGCCACCCATCTCTGTCCTGGGCAGTCTGCTCCCATGTTGTGTGGCTGATGTTGAAGGCCTTCAGGGAGGATTTGAGGCTGTCTTTGAAACGTTTCCTCTGGCCTCCATGAGAGCGTTTGTCCTGTTTGCAGTTCGCCAAACAATAGTTTCTTTGGCAGTCGATGGTCTGGCATGCGAACTACGTGACCTGCCCAGCGAAGCTGTGACTGCATCAGGATGGTGAAGATGCTAGGCAGGCCAGCACAAGTGAGGACTTCAGTGTCCGGAATCTTGTCTTGTCACTTAATGCCCATGAGTCTTCTGAGGCAAGTGGTGTGGACATGGTTCAGTTTCCTGGAGTGACGCTGGTAAACTGTCCATGTTTCACAGCCATAGAGCAGTGTGGTGGGAACTATGGCCCGATACACTTTGATCTTCCATTAACCCCATAAAAGCCAGGAAACTTCATCCTCTATTAATCTATTAATCCCAAGAAAGCCAGGAAACTTGATTTTCCACTAACTCCACAAAAGCCGGGTGTTTCATCTTTGATTAACCCCACAAAAGCCAATTATGTCTACTACTAATTCCACGAAAGTCAGGTGACTTTGTCCTCCATTAACCCCTCAAAAGCCAAGATACCTTGTCTTCCATTATACGTACGAAAGCCTTGAAACTTTCTCTCCCGTTAACTCCACAAAGGTCACACTGGGCATTTGCAATGGCAAACTCAAATGACTTAACACTTGATAACTATTTCAAATGACTGAACACATGACGACTAGTTCTAATGGAAGAAAACATGGCACCTGACATCAAGCACTGGTCAACTCTCATGACTCCTGTGCCATCTGTCGCATATGTATGTGTGTTGGTGCGTGTGCGTGTGCATATGTGTGTGTGTCTGCACGTGCACACACATGCACACGCACACGCGCGCACACACACACACACACACACACACACACACGCGCGCGCGCGCGCGCGCGCGCGCACACACACACAAACCTCAAGTTATGGTGCAGACCCTGTTAGCTAGCTATTCCAGGTCGGACCGGTACAAGGATCAAAGATGTAGAAGGAACAGGACAGGCGTCTGGCCTCGCTTTCCCCTGGTCACCTTTGTTGGAGTCCCATCCACTGCTCTCTCTCTCTCTCTCTCTCTCTCTCTCTCTCTCTCTCTGCGCTTCCAATTTAACAGTCTGACACACTGAGTGGCAATGTGTGCACAGGAGGAAAACAGAGAGCCAGTCAGATCCACAGGAAGTGGGCAATGCCTTCAAAGTGCGCCATTGAACTTAAATCCCTGAAATGCGAAGAGCCTGATCCTGCTGATCTGTATCTCTGGCTGGGTTAATGCGTCGGGCAGGCTTCTGTCAAGACTAGTCCATGACGCCTTCTTCCCATGTCTTTCCATACCTGCTCATTGACTGACATATGGCCAGCAGTGGCGCTTTGCTGTAGTGGTGTGGTCTTCTTTATTGATATCGCTGTATCCCTGCACACAGTACACTCATGGCTTAGCCCATGGTGTGGTGTGATATAGAGGACTCAGCTGATGTGGTGGTGTGATATAGAGGACTTAGCTGATGTTGTGGTGTGATATAGAAGACTCAGCTGATGGTGTGGTGTGATATAGAGAACTCAGCTGATGTTGTGGTGTGATATAGAGGACTCAGCTGATGTTGAGGTGTGATATAGAGGACTCAGCTGATGTTGAGGTGTGATATAGAGGACTTAGCTGATGTTGTGGTGTGATATAGAGGACTTAGATGATGTTGTAGTGTGATATAGAGGACTTAGCTGATGTTGAGGTGTGATATAGAGGACTCAGCTGATGTTGAGGTGTGATATAGAGGACTTAGCTGATGTTGTGGTGTGATATAGAGGACTTAGCTGATGTTGAGGTGTGATATAGAGGACTTAGCTGATGTGGTGTGATATAGAGGACTTAGCTGATGTTGTGGTGTGATATAGAGGACTTAGCTGATGTTGTGGTGTGATATAGAGGACTTAGATGATGTTGTAGTGTGATATAGAGGACTTAGCTGATGTTGAGGTGTGATATAGAGGACTCAGCTGATGTTGTGGTGTGATATAGAGGACTTAGCTGATGTGGTGTGATATAGAGGACTTAGCTGATGTTGAGGTGTGATATAGAGGACTTAGCTGATGTGGTGTGATATAGAGGACTTAGCTGATGTTGTGGTGTGATATAGAGGACTTAGCTGATGTTGTGGTGTGATATAGAGGACTTAGATGATGTTGTAGTGTGATATAGAGGACTTAGCTGATGTTGAGGTGTGATATAGAGGACTCAGCTGATGTTGTGGTGTGATATAGAGGACTTAGCTGATGTGGTGTGATATAAAGGACTTAGCTGATGTTGTGGTGTGATATAGAGGACTTAGATGATGTTGTAGTGTGATATAGAGGACTTAGATGATGTTGTGGTCAAATGTAAAGGACTTAGCTGATGTTGTGGTGTGATATAGAGGACATAGCTGATGTTGAGGTGTGATATAGAGGACTCAGCTGATGTTGTGGTGTGATACAGAGGACTTAGCTGATGTTGTGGTGTGATACAGAGGACGTTTATTACATCACAACATCATCTAAGTCCTTTTATTACATCACAACATCATCTAAGTCCTTGTATTACACCACAACATCATCTAAGTCCTCTGTATTACACCACAACATCATCTAAGTCCTCTGTATTACATCACAACATCATCTAAGTCCTCTGTATTACATCACAACATCATCTAAGTCCTCTGTATTACACCACAACATCATCTAAGTCCTTGTATTACACCACAACATCATCTAAGTCCTTGTATTACACCACAACATCATCTAAGTCCTCTGTATTACACCACAACATCATCTAAGTCCTCTGTATTACACCACAACATCATCTAAGTCCTCTGTATTACACCACAACATCATCTAAGTCATTGTATTACACCACAACATCATCTAAGTCATTGTATTACACCACAACATCATCTAAGTCCTCTGTATTACACCACAACATCATCTAAGTCCTCTGTATTACACCACAACATCATCTAAGTCATTGTATTACACCACAACATCATCTAAGTCCTTGTATTACATCACAACATCATCTAAGTTCTCTGTATTACACCACAACATCATCTAAGTCCTTGTATTACACCACAACATCATCTAAGTTCTCTGTATTACACCACAACATCATCTAAGTCCTTGTATTACACCACAACATCATCTAAGTCCTTGTATTACACCACAACATCATCTAAGTCCTTGTATTACATCCACAACATCATCTAAGTCCTTGTATTACACCACAACATCATCTAAGTCCCTTGTATTACACCACAACATCATCTAAGTTCTCTGTATTACACCACAACATCATCTAAGTCCTTGTATTACACACAACATCATCTAAGTCCTTGTATTACACCACAACATCATCTAAGTCCTCTGTATTACATCACAACATCATCTAAGTCCTTGTATTACACCACAACATCATCTAAGTCCTCTGTATTACACCACAACATCATCTAAGTCCTTGTATTACACCACAACATCATCTAAGTCCTTGTATCACACTACAACATCAGCTAAGTCCTTGTATCACACTACAACATCAGCTAAGTCCTTGTATTACACCACAGCATCACTAAGTCCTTGTATTACACCACAACATCATCTAAGTCCTGTGTTGTAATGTTGAGGGGACCATTCAGGACGCAGTGGCGCCTCACTGCTGAACTTGAATCTGAACTGCCCCGTTTGAATTTCTTGTATCCTTCTTTCTTTCTTTCTTTCTTTCTTTCTTTCTTTCTTCTTCCTTCTTCTCTTTCTTTCTTCTTGTGTTTCTTTCTCTGTTTCTTTTGTTCTTTTGTTCTCTGTCTTTCATCTATCTGTCTATCTGTCTGTCTTTCTCTCTCTCTGTTCTTGCTTGTTGTCTGTCTGTATTTTTTCTGTCTGTCTCTCTTTCTGTCTGTCGGTCTGATTGTCTTTCTATAACTGTCTCTTTCTTTGTATCTTTGTTTCCTTCTTTCTCTCTGTTTTCTTTTTCTTTTCATTTTCACGTTTTCCTTTCTTTCTATCCTCCTCCTTTTTTTCTCTCAATTTTTCGTTCATTCTTTCTGCCTATCTTTATTTGTGTGGGGTTTTTTTGTTTGTTTGTTTGTTTGATTTTTTTGTTTTTCTCTCCGACTTTATATTCTGTGTTCCTTTGTTCCCACTGCTCACTTGTTTCTCTCAAACCTTTTTTTTTTCTATTTATCCGGCCCTCCCTGTCTCTTGCTCTGTTTTTCTTTCTTTCTGTCTTTCCCGATTTATGTCCGTTCTCTTTCTTGCTTTCTTTCTATTTTTCTTTTTGCCTATCCTTTTCTCATTTATCTTTCTCTCTTCCTTTTTTTTGTCTTTTTCCTTATCTCTATTTTCCCGATTTTGTTTCTTTCGTTCATTTTTTTTAAATTTTTTTTTACTGTTCTTTTGTCTTCCTTTTTTTGTTTTATCTTATTTGTCTTTGTCTCTCTTTCTCCTTTTATTTCTGCCTGGTTGTCTTTCTGTATGTCTGTCTTTGTCTTTCTTTACTTTTATTTTCCTGTCCGTCTGTCTGTCTGTGTTCCTTTCTCACTGTCTTTCTTCGTTTCGAAGTGTCTTTCTGAATGTCTGTTTCTAGGCCTGTGTGTCTTTCTGTCTGTCTTTTTCACTCATTCTGTTTTTCTGTTTTTACAGGACCACACCACACCACACATCATTAGGGCACACCACACCACACACAGCACCACACCACACATCATTACACCACACCACACCATATCAATACACCACACCACACCACACCACACCACATCACACCACACATCATTACACTACAGCACACCACATATCGCAGCACACCATAGCACCACACCACACCACACATCATTACACCACACCACACCATATCAACACATCCACACCACACCATAGCACCACACCACATCACACCACACATCATTACACTACAGCACACCACATCATCGCAGCACACCATAGCACCACACCACACCACACATCATTACACCACACCACAGCATATCATCACACCACACCATATAGCACCACACCACACACCATCACACCTCAGAACACCACACCAACACATCGTCACACCACACCACACCACATCACACCACACATCATCACACCACACATCATCACACCACACCACACAGCACAACACAGCACAGCACACCACGCTACACCACACATCATCACACCACACCACACCACATCACACCACACATCGTCACACCACACCGCACAGCACAGCACAGCACAGCACACCACGCTACACCACAGATCATCACACCACACCACACCACACAGCACCACACCATACCACACCACACATCATCACACTACATTACACCACACAGCACCACATCACACCACACCACACCACACCGCAAATCATCACACAAACCACACAGCACCACACCACACCATACCACATCACATCACAGAACACAGCACCACACCACACCACACAACACCACACCACACCACACCGTAAATCATTACACAAACCACACCAGCACCACACCACACCATACCACATCACACCACAGAACACAGCACCACACCACACCACACAGCACCACACCACACCACACAATACTACACCACACCACGCCACACCACACCATTTAACACAATACAGCACCACACCACACCACACAGTACCACACCACATCACACCACACAGTACCACATCACCCAAACCCCACCACATCACACCACACAGTACCACATCACACCACACAACATCACACCACAGTACCACACACACCACATCACACCACACAGTACCACACCACACCACACAGTACCACACCACACCACACACATATCACACCACACCACATCCACACAGCACCACACCAGACACCACACCACACCAGACACCACACCACACCACTCAGCACCACACCATACCACACCACACCACACCACACCACACCACATTACACCACACCACACCAGACACCCCATCACACCACTCAGCACCACACCACACCACACCACACCACATTACACCACACCACATATACACCACACCACACGACACATCACCACACCACACCACACCACACCACACGTACGTAGAATTACGTCCAGAAAGTCATTCTCAGTGAGATTTCACAGAGAAGTGGGAGGGGGGGGGGAGGGGGGACAAGGAGGGAGGAGGGAGGGAAGACAATGGGGTGGGGGTGAAGAGAGAGAGAGAGAGGAGAGAGAGAGAGAGGAGAGAGAGAGAGAGAGACAGTGGAAGTAGGTGACACAAAATAAATCTGTATGCTGCACATTAACATGAAATCGTGAGGCGTTAAACAGAAGACACTTTCTTACTGTTTCAAATGCGGCGGAAAAGGACGGCTATTGTGTGACGGTGACTCACGGGGCGAAGAGAGGAGGGCCGTGCTGGGGTGCTGATGGTCGGCCTGTTCCTTGCCCTGGGGGCATGGGCTGGGTGTCTCCAGCCATGCCCAGAAAGACCGACCTTTCTCTGTCACTCTCCTTCGGTCTATCTTTGTTTTTTTTTTATGTCTTTTCTTTGTGTCTTATTTTCTTCTTACTGTTTTTTCTAAGTTCTTCTTTCCGTTTTGACTTTGGCTTTCTTTGTATGTAATTTGCTCTAAAGTCTGATACTCCTTCTTTCCTTATTTTTTTTTTCTATTTTTTCTGCCGTTTTGTTGTTATCTCTGTCTGTCAATCGGTCTCTCGTTGTTATCTCTGTCTGTCAATCGGTCGCTCGGTCTGTCTGTCTTTTTATCTATTTTCTTTCCTTTTTGCCTTCCCTTCTGCTTTTCTTCTTGCTACTAGTTTTCTCATTCTTTTGAGATGCTTTTTTCTGTTCTTCTGCGCACCTGTCCTTTATCCTATTCTTTTCTATTATATTCTTATTCCCTCTTCACAGAGAGTTCTTGATTTGTTTTTATGCAAGACATCTTTCATTTAAGCAGGAGAACTTCGAAAGAGAGGGGGTTAGTTACCGCCAAGGACATAGACAAAGTACAGGACAAGACACAATGCATTTCGACCTCTTGGATCTTCTTCAGGCAAAAACAATTAACATTTAGGACAAGACACAATGCATTTCGACTCTTGGGTCTTCTTCAGGCAAAAATAAAATTTAGGACGTTGTCCTAAATGTTGATTGTTTTTGCCTGAAGAAGACCCAAGAGGTCGAAATGCATTGTGTCTTGTCCTGTACTTTGTTTGTCTATGTCCTTTGGCGGTAACTAACCCCCTCTCTTTCTAAGTTTTGCTTCGTTTTCCGCCCTCAGTCACTCCGTTTTGAAACTTAAGCAAGAGAATTTATTCGACCTGAGTCCCTTTCGTGTCTGTTTGGGTGTACTCCTCATCAGCATAGCGCCATGACCCTGTAGCAGGCCTGATGAACTCTTCACAGGGCCAAACATCTGCCGCTGGCTGGACCGGCTAACCTGCACCGTGGAACAACGACAAAAAGTAACAGGGCACCCCACAGGAAAAAGGATTACTTCTAATGCCCCCTGTCCCTCAAACGCAAGTTTGTCT
>CM065748.1:32545969-32548469 GCA_033310375.1 Conus canariensis | reverse complement strand
AACATGTCGGGTTTGTCAGCGAAAAGTTGGCCAAAGTCCAGTTTGACTTTTTTTTTCTTTTTTCTTTCTTTTTTTTCGGTTTCGCACGTTTCGTATCTTAAGGTGACTCTGTGAGTGATGTGTGTGTGTGTGTGTGTGTGTGTGTGTGTGTGTGTGTGTGTGTGTGTGTGTTGTGTGTGCGCGCGCGTGTGTGTCTGTGTGTGTCTGTGTCTGTGTGTGTGTCTGTGTATGTATGGGTACGATAGAGACACCCAGAGCGAGGGAGAAACAGACAGACAAACAGATAGACAAACAGACAGATAGAATGTCGCATCTCTTTGTCACTAGTTGTAGTCGCAAAAGTCATCAGCACCATTTACAAACGTTCACACGAACATAGGTAATGTGAATGAATATTCCGTGTGAAACAGCATGTGCACTGTGAATGCCATCATCAACATTTACAAACGTTCACACGAACATAGGTAATGTGAATGAAATATTCCGTGTGAAACAGCATGTGCACTGTGAATGCCATCATCAACATTTACAAACGTTCACACGTATATAGGTAATGTCACTATTCCCCGTGAATCAGCTTGTGTATTGAAATTTCCATACGCCTGTAGGATTAGGCGACAAGTCCCTTAATAATTCCAGTGTGTGTGTGTGTGTGTGTGTGTGTGTGTGTGTGTGTGTGTGTGTGTGTGTGTGTTCTGCTGCATTAACGTCTGTAATTTGGTTGGTTGGTTGGTTTTGTGTTTTTAAGCCTATGAAACACTACATGGCAAGGATAAATCAGAGAAGTAGATGGGAAAGGAACAGAAGTAGATGGGAAAGGAACAGAAGTAGAGGGGAAAGGAACAGTAAATCGTTTCCCCAGTATCAGCATTGTCAGACTTCCTGTTCGATAAATCAAAGAAGTAGAGGGGAAAGGAACAGAAGTAGGGGAAAGAACACAAGTAGAGGGGAAAGAACACAAGTAGAGGGGGAAAGGAACACAAGTAGAGGGGGAAAGGAACACAAGTAGAGGGGAAAGGAACAACAAGTAGAGGGGAAAGGAACAAGGGGAAAGGAAACAGAAGTAGAGGGGAAAGGAACAGAAGTAGAGGGGAAAGGAACAGAAGTAGAGGGGAAAGGAACAGAAGTAGAGGGGAAAGGAACACAAGTAGAGGGGAAAGGAACAGTAAATCGCTTCCCCACTATCAGCTTTGTCAGACGTCCTGTTGGATCGCGCATCTGACTGCCCTCTTCTGGACGGTAGAATCGTTCAACTGACCAGGCTGCCCGCTCAGGTCACCCCAAACGCCAGCTTCTCGTTGTCCGCCCTTCAGTGAGGGCGGTCTACCGCCTGAACGTAGGCTTTGCCCGCAGGTCGTGCACCGTGTGTGTGTGTGTTTGTGTGTGTGTGTGTGTGTGTGTGTGTGTGTTGTGTGTGGTGTGCTTTAAACGTAATCCTCTGACACTATGGCCTGTGAAGCGTAGTGAACAGAGAGTCAGTGTGTGAACAGGAGGCAGACACAGGGCTAATCAACCCAGCATGAAGAAGGGGATACCTTCAATGTGCGCCATTGACTTCCAACTATAAAAAGACGAAGATAGGCTCAGACTCAGTCTTTGAATGTCACGAGAACCCTTAAGGGTCTATAGCCACAGCATGGTATCACGAAAAATCATCATTGATCTGAGTCCATGTATGGAGACATTATTGTCTTTTTCAAATCCATGTAATCATGAACATATTTGGCAATATGAATTTGTAGGTCACCATTGCCCAGCATTTCACGTGGGCACAGGTTTTGCAAGTTTGGGTTTGGCATCACTGTTGGTAGCTGTTCTCTTAACTTCAGTCGTAGCATTTTATATTTACAGCTGTCCAGCTAAATAAGTTTCATCTCCGACCACATCTTATGCTGAGTATTTCCTGTCTGCTCTTGAGGGGCTAATCCCTTTCTGTTTGCAGGTCAGCGTCGACGCGATGTCTGCTGAGATCACGTCTCTGTTCGAAGTTTTGAACGTGTATTATGAATTGTTCGAGTCGGTAGTTTTTCTGCAGTTTGATCGTAAAAGCATAGTTTGGAGTTGTTTCTGTTCAGTTTCCAGGTGTAAAGATGATACGACTCCTGCTCCCTCTGCTTCTGTTCATAAATGGCATGGAATTTGTAACTCTCCGAGCAGGCCCTGATATGCCCACTATTATTATACTTGGTGTGCAGTACCGTATCGCTGTCGTTCCCAGTGTCATTATACTTGGTGTGCAGTACGCCGGGTATCTCTGTCATGCCCAGTGTTATTATACTTGGTGTGCAGTACGGTATCTCTGTCACGCCAAGTTTTATTATACTTGGTGTGCAGTACGGTATCTCTGTCATGCCAAGTGTTATTATACTTGGTGTGCAGTACGGTATCTCTGTCATGCCTAGTGTCATTATACTTGGTGTGCAGTACGGTATCTCTGTCATGCCAAGTGTCATTATACTTGGTGTGCAGTACGGTATCTCTGTCATGCCTATCATTATTA
>CM065748.1:32528469-32540969 GCA_033310375.1 Conus canariensis | reverse complement strand
GCTCTTTGCTTGCTCTCTCTAGGTCAGATTGGCAGGGGTTGGCTGTTTGCATGCTGTCTCTAGGTCAGATTGGCAGGGGGTTGGCTGTTTGCTTGCTGTCTCTAGGTCAGATTGGCAGGGGAAGGGGTTGGCTGTTCGCTTGCTCTCTCTAGGTCATATTGGCAGGGGAGGGGTTGGCTGTTTGCTTGCTCTCTCTAGGTCAGATTGGCAGGGGAAGGGGTTGGCTCTTTGCTTGCTCTCTCTAGGTCAGATTGGCAGGGGGTTGGCTGTTTGCATGCTGTCTCTAGGTCAGATTGGCAGGGGTTGGCTGTTTGTTTGCTCTCTCTAGGTCAGATTGGCAGGGGTTGGCTGTTTGCTTGTCTCTCTAGGTCAGATTGGCAGGGGTTGGCTGTTTGTTTGCTCTCTCTAGGTCAGATTGGCAGGGGGTTGGCTGTTTGCATGCTGTCTCTAGGTCAGATTGGCAGGGGGTTGGCTGTTTGTTTGCTCTCTCTAGGTCAGATTGGCAGGGGGTTGGCTGTTTGCTTGTCTCTCTAGGTCAGATTGGCAGGGGGTTGGCTGTTTGTTTGCTCTCTCTAGGTCAGATTGGCAGGGGGTTGGCTGTTTGCTTGCTCTCTCTAGGTCAGATTGGCAGGGGGTTGGCTGTTTGCTTGTCTCTCTAGGTCAGATTGGCAGGAGGTTGGCTGTTTGCTTGTCTCTCTAGGTCAGATTGGCAGGGGAAGGGGTTGGCTGTTTGCTTGTCTCTCTAGGTCAGATTGGCAGGGGAGGGGGTTGGCTGTTTGCTTGCTCTCTCTAGGTCAGATTGGCAGGGGAAGGGGTTGGCTGTTTGCTTGTCTCTCTAGGTCAGATTGGCAGGGGAAGGGGTTGGCTGTTTGCTTGCTCTCTCTAGGTCAGATTGGCAGGGGAAGGGGTTGGCTGTTTGCTTGCTCTCTCTAGGTCAGATTGGCAGGGGAAGGGGGTGGCTGTTTGCTTGTCTCTCTAGGTCAGATTGGCAGGGGAAGGGGTTGGCTGTTTGCTTGTCTCTCTAGGTCAGATTGGCAGGGGAAGGGGTTGGCTGTTTGCTTGTCTCTCTAGGTCAGATTGGCAGGGGAAGGGGTTGGCTGTTTGCTTGTTCTCTCTAGGTCAGATTGGCAGGGGAGGGGGTTGGCTGTTTGCTTGTTCTCTCTAGGTCAGATTGGCAGGGGAAGGGGTTGGCTGTTTGCTTGTCTCTCTAGGTCAGATTGGCAGGGGAAGGGGTTGGCTGTTTGCTTGTTCTCTCTATGTCAGATTGGCAGGGGAGGGGGTTGGCTGTTTGCTTGTCTCTCTAGGTCAGATTGGCAGGGGGTTGGCTGTTTGCTTGTCTCTCTAGGTCAGATTGGCAGGGGAGGGGGTTGGCTGTTTGCTTGCTCTCTCTAGGTCAGATTGGCAGGGGAAGGGGTTGGCTGTTTGCTTGTCTCTCTAGGTCAGATTGGCAGGGGAGGGGGTTGGCTGTTTGCTTGCTCTCTCTAGGTCAGATTGGCAGGGGGGTTGGCTGTTTGCTTGTCTCTCTAGGTCAGATTGGCAGGGGAGGGGGTTGGCTGTTTGCTTGTCTCTCTAGGTCAGATTGGCAGGGGAGGGGGTTGGCTGTTTGCTTGCTCTCTCTAGGTCAGATTGGCAGGGGGTGGCTGTTTGCTTGTTCTCTCTAGGTCAGATTGGCAGGGGAGGGGGTTGGCTGTTTGCTTGTCTCTCTAGGTCAGATTGGCAGGGGAAGGGGTTGGCTGTTTGCTTGCTCTCTCTAGGTCAGATTGGCAGGGGAAGGGGTTGGCTGTTTGCTTGTTTCTCTAGGTCAGATTGGCAGGGGAGTGGGTTGGCTGTTTGCTTGCTCTCTCTAGGTCGGATTGGCAGGGGAGGGGGTTGGCTGTTTGCTTGCTCTCTCTAGGTCAGATTGGCAGGGGGTGGCTGTTTGCTTGTTCTCTCTAGGTCAGATTGGCAGGGGAAGGGGTTGGCTGTTTGCTTGTCTCTCTAGGTCAGATTGGCAGGGGAAGGGGGTGGCTGTTTGTTTGCTCTCTCTAGGTCAGATTTGCAGGGGAAGGGGTTGGCTGTTTGCTTGTCTCTCTAGGTCAGATTGGCAGGGGAGGGGGTTGGCTGTTTGCTTGCTCTCTCTATGTCAGATTGGCAGGGGAGGGGGTTGGCTGTTTGCTTGCTCTCTCTAGGTCAGATTGGCAGGGGAGGGGGTTGGCTGTTTGCTTGTCTCTCTAGGTCAGATTGGCAGGGGAAGGGGGTTGGCTTTTTGCTTGTCTCTCTAGGTCAGATTGGCAGGGGAAGGGGTTGGCTGTTTGCTTGTCTCTCTAGGTCAGATTGGCAGGGGAAGGGGTTGGCTGTTTGCTTGTTCTCTAGGTCAGATTGGCAGGGGAAGGGTGGCTGTTTGTTTGCTCTCTCTAGGTCAGATTGGCAGGGGAAGGGTTGGCTGTTTGCTTGTCTCTCTAGTCAGATTGGCAGGGAGGGTTGCTGTTTGCTTGCTCTCTCTATGTCAGATTGGCAGGGGAGGGGGTTGGCTGTTTGCTTGCTCTCTCTAGGTCAGATTGGCAGGGGAGGGGTGCTGTTTGCTTGTTCTCTCTAGTCAGATGGCAGGGAAGGGGGTTGGCTTTTTGCTTGTCTCTCTAGGTCAGATTGGCAGGGGAAGGGGTTGGCTGTTTGCTTGTCTCTCTAGGTCAGATTGGCAGGGGAAGGGGTTGGCTGTTTGCTTGTCTCTCTAGGTCAGATTGGCAGGGGAAGGGGTTGGCTGTTTGCTTGTCTCTCTAGGTCAGATTGGCAGGGGAAGGGGTTGGCTGTTTGCTTGTCTCTCTAGGTCAGATTGGCAGGGGAAGGGGTTGGCTGTTTGCTTGTTTCTCTAGGTCAGATTGGCAGGGGAGGGGGTTGGCTGTTTGCTTGTCTCTCTAGGTCAGATTGGCAGGGGAAGGGGGTTGGCTGTTTGCTTGTCTCTCTAGGTCAGATTGGCAGGGGAGGGGTTGGCTGTTTGCTTGCTCTCTCTAGGTCAGATTGGCAGGGGAAGGGGTTGGCTGTTTGCTTGTCTCTCTAGGTCAGATTGGCAGGGGAAGGGGTTGGCTGTTTGCTTGTTCTGTCTTGGTCAGATTGGCAGGGGAGGGGTTGGCTGTTTGCTTGTTCTCTCTAGGTCAGATTGGCAGGGGAAGGGGTTGGCTGTTTGCTTGCTCTCTCTAGGTCAGATTGGCAGGGGAAGGGGGTGGCTGTTTGCTTGTTCTCTCTAGGTCAGACTGGCAGGGGAAGGGGTTGGCTGTTTGCTTGTCTCTCTAGGTCAGATTGGCAGGGGGTGGCTGTTTGCTTGTCTCTCTAGGTCAGACTGGCAGGGGAAGGGGGTGGCTGTTTGCTTGTTCTCTCTAGGTCAGATAGGCAGGGGAAGGGGGTGGCTGTTTGCTTGCTCTCTCTAGGTCAGATTGGCAGGGGGTGGCTGTTTGCTTGTTCTCTCTAGGTCAGACTGGCAGGGGAAGGGGTTGGCTGTTTGCTTGTCTCTCTAGGTCAGACTGGCAGGGGAAGGGGGTGGCTGTTTGCTTGTTCTCTCTAGGTCAGACTGGCAGGGGAAGGGGGTGGCTGTTTGCTTGTCTCTCTAGGTCAGACTGGCATGGGAGGGGGTTGGCTGTTTGCTTGTTCTCTCTAGGTCAGATTGGCAGGGGAAGGGGGTGGCTGTTTGCTTGTTTTCTCTAGGTCAGACTGGCAGGGGAAGGGGGTGGCTGTTTGCTTGTTCTCTCTAGGTCAGATTGGCAGGGGAAGGGGGTGGCTGTTTGCTTGCTCTCTCTAGGTCAGACTGGCAGGGGAGGGGGTTGGCTGTTTGCTTGCTCTCTCTAGGTCAGATTGGCAGGGGAAGGTGGTGGCTGTTTGCTTGTTCTCTCTAGGTCAGACTGGCAGGGGAAGGGGGTGGCTGTTTGCTTGTCTCTCTAGGTCAGATTGGCAGGGGAAGGGGGTGGCTGTTTTGCCAGCTTTTTTTCAGCAGAGAGAGGTAGAGTGAGATGGACAGTGGGGAGAGAAAGGGAGAAAATGATTGCATAAAGCAATACTCTCTCTCTCTCTCTCTCTCTCTCTCTCTCTCTCTCTCTCTCTCTCTCTCTCTGTGCTTTTGTTCTCTCTCTGTCTCTGTCTTTGTGTCTGTCTCTGTCTGTCTGTCTGTCTGTCTGTCTGTCTGTCTGTCTGTCTCTCTCTCTCTCTCTCTCTCTCTCTCTCTCTCTCTCTCTCTCTCTCTCTCTCTCTCTCTCTCTCTCTCAGGAATTCTGGAATTCAATGCGGAGAATTCACAATAAAAGTAAACAACCTTCTAACAACATTAGTTTAGAAAACTGGTTTCAGCACTTTCAGATATTGCTTAAAAAAGAAGTAGATATCTGTAATATTATGGATGATGAAGGCGGTAGTGATGATGATGGTAACAATGATACCAATGATAACAATAATACCAGTGACGATACATTAAATCGTCCAATTTCAAGAGATGAGATTCTGCTGGCTCTAAAGAAATTAAAGAATCGTAAAGCTAGCGGCCCTGATGGAATCATTGGTGAGATGTTAAAAAAAACTGCATGTGAATCTGACTTCTTGTTAGGTTTTGTCACAAAATTTGTTTAATGCTCTGTTTGACAGAGGTGTGTTTCCTGACCTGTTGACTGAATCAATTGGTCTCCCTTTATATGAGAAAGGTGATGTTGATAATCCAAGCAATTGCAGAGGTATTTCTTTGTGTAAGATTTGTAGGAAACTATACAGTGCTATTATCAAGAGAAGGTTGCAGGACTTGGTGGAAGAAAAGAATCTCACTGGTGAATGTGAAGCTGGATTTAAGCGGAACTATTCTACAACAGATCACGTGTTTACTTTGATGGCATTTGTGCGAAAACAATTTTGTTTGAATTGCAAATTACATGTTGCTTTTATTGATTTCGAAAAATCCTTTGATTCTGTTAATAGAAGTATTTTATGGCATATTTTGTTTAAAAGTGGAATCGGAGAGAAATTGTATCGGCGTGTCATGAGCATGTATGACTCCGTCAAAGCTAGAGTGAGATGTGGTGGATGTCTGACTGATTATATAAACTGCACGACCTATATTGTTTCCCTCTGGCTGATTATATAAACTGCACGACCTATATTGTTTTCCTCTGACTGATTATATAAACTGCACGACCTATATTGTTTTCCTCTGACTGATTATAAAAACTGCACGACCTATATTGTTTTCCTCTGGCTGATTATATAAACTGCACGACCTATATTGTTTTCCTCTGATGATTATATAAACTGCACGACCTCTATTGTTTTGCTCTCTCTGATTATATAAACTGCACGACGTATATTGTTTTCCTCTGACTGATTATATAAACTGCACGACCTATATTGTTTTCCTTATTCATTAATGAATTGACATTAGAAGTTACTATTTCTGGAAGACATGGTGCAAAGTTTATAAATTGTTGTGGGAATTTTCATCTTCTGCTATCAAACGATGTTGTATTAACGTCTGAAACTATAATGGGTTTACAAACCCAGCTGAACAGTTTAGAAAGCGCTTCTTCTGCATTGTAGCTAAAAATAAACATGACCAAAAGTAATATCATTGTGTTTAGAAAGGGCGGTTATCTTGCCGCCAGAGAAAGGTGGACATATAATGGCGTCGAAATAAATAATGATAAATAATGTATGGATTTTATATGGCACAATTCTTGGGATCAACTCATTGCGCTCAACACACACTCAAACACTCGCACTGACATGTGTTCCCATACACACACACACACACACACACACACACACACACACACACACACACACACACACACACACGTACACACACACCTACCAACACAGGCGCACTTATCAAGTTCATCGGTTCAAGCGTGAACAATACAGTTTTGCATGCAGTACATAAAAAGTCAGGTCAGAATAATAGACACAGCATTTAGATATTATGGTTGAAGAAGGCTTTCCTAAAGAAGTATGTTTTTAACTCTGACTTGAATTTAGATACTGTAGGCAGGTCACGTAAGCTGTCAGGAAGAGAATTCCAAAGAGTGGGCGCATTAAAGCTAAATGCTCTCTCACCGACTGTCTTTAACGAGCGCCTGGGAATTTTCAGAAGTTTTTGAGAAGATGAGCGAAGATACCGAGAAGTTTGATAGGTGGACAGAGAAGCAGAAAGATACCGTGGGAGTGTCCCATCAAAGTAACGATAGGCAAAAACTGCGATTTTGAACTGCCATCGATATTTGATGGGAAGCCAGTGGAGTTCACGTAACAAAGGTGTAATATCCTCATTTTTACGCTTTTTGAGAACAAGCCAAGCTGCACTGTTTTGCACTCTTTGTAATCGTGCAAGCTGTTCTGAAGGAAGTCCTGCTAACACAGAGTTACAGTAGTCTAGTCGGGACATTACCATGGCGGTGATGAGTCTGATTGTTGCCTGTGTGGAGAGGTAAGACCGTATAGAAGCAATACGTCGCAATTCCAGGAAGCATGCACGACAAACATTAGATATTTGGTTCTGCATAGAAAGGGTTTGATCAATGCTGACACCTAAATATTTCACTGACTCTTTAAAAGGTAAAACAACACCATCAATTTCTGCCGACTCAGCTTCAACCATCTTGACACGAGAGGGGGTACCAACAGCCATGAACTCGGTTTTGCCACTATTCAGCTTGAGTTTGTTGCTGGTCATCCAGACTTTTACATCCTAAAACAGGCGGTAATATCTGACTGAGTTCCTTGAAAATCGTTGGTAGTTGCGCTCTTAGAGAGTTCAGTGTCATCTGCGAATTTGTGGAAGTCACAGCCATGGGCAGAAATAACGTCAGATAAGGGCTGAGAATAAAGGGTAAAAAGAACTGGTCCAAGGACAGAGCCCTGGGGAACACCATACAGAAGAGGAGAAGGGGATGATTCAGCACCATTAACGATTACCGTCTGTGTCCTGTCAGAAAGGTATGATGTGAACCATTTGAGAACCATATCGTCAAATCCAAAAGTAACCTTAAGTCTCTTGAGTAGGATAGAGTGGTCAAGAGTATCAAAAGCAGCACTGAGGTCAAGCTATGCTAGAAGGGAGACCAGTTTATCGTCTGATAATAATAAATACCCGTAGTGAATGCTTATAAATACCTTGGTATTTATTTTTCTACACGCTTAAGCTTTACCTTTGCATGTAAAGATCTTGCAAGTAGAGCTAAATATGCTATATTATGTATTTTGAGGAAATTGGCACAGTTAAATAATGAATCTCTATCTTTCTCGTTGAAATTATTTGATATTTAGATTCAACCAATGTTACAGTATGGTGCTGAGCTATGGGGCTTTGATTCTGCTGCTATACATATTGAGAAAATTTATTTGTACGCTCTGAAGAAATTTCTTGGTGTTTCAATGACAACACCGAATGATTTAGTATATGGAAAGACTAATCGATATCCTATCTATTCAATTTCAGTGGTTAAATGTATTCGTTACTGGTTAAGGATGACACAAATGGAACCACACAGATTGCCTTATAAAGCTTATACGATGCTCGTGGAGTTAGATGCAAGGGGTAAGAAAATTTGAATCTCGAATGTAAGGCTAAAGTTGTATGAATTCGGATTTGGTTTTGTATGGGAGAATCAGGGTGTTGGCAATATAAATGCTTTTATTCGTGTTTTTCGGCAAACACTGATTGATTGTAGTTGGCAGAGGTGGAACTCTCATGTTGAAGACAGCAATAGATTTGATATTTATAGAATGCTAAATCCTATGCATTGTGTTCCGAGGTATGTGTCAATGGTTATTGACAGACATTTGAAATACATCAAAACCAAGTTCTGATTTGGTATGTCGGATATATATGCACATTCTCAGCGTTACAGACATTTAAATGATCGTGTGATTATTTGTCCATTATGTCAGGAATCACAAGAAAATAACGTTTATTTTGTACTTTCGTGTCCAGAACTAAGTAATCTGAGAGAACAGTGTATTCCACCCAAATATCATATGCATCCTTCGCTCTTCAGATTAATTTTGTTAATGTCATCGACAAATGATAAAATTGTGAAGCAGCTTGCTGTGTATTTTTACAGAGGGTTTAAACGAAGAAATTCTGTAATATCTTAGTTTGTTTGCACTCCTTATTAGAAATGGATTATGCAAGGTTCTTTCATATGTATTCCCCTTCTAAGGGGCTATGGCCTTTACGAATAAACATCATCATCAACATCATCATCATCATCATCATCATCATCATCATCATCATCTCTCTCTCTCTCTCTCTCTCTCTCTCTCTCTCTCTCTCTCTCTCTCTCTCTCTCTCTCTTCACAGCAACCTTTACCCTCCACCTGTTCCCTGTCTGTTTCCTTCAACCTACACAATCTCTGAGTCCTGTCCTGGACACTGTGTCTGCAGCATTGTTTCAACAGCTGAATTCCACAATCTTTGTGCACCAATCGCCAGGTAGGTCACATAGTTCGGCCATTCACCAAACCCGGCATATACATGAACGTCTATAAATCACAGAGACGGAGAGGAAAAACAAAGTGCATACACATTCTGATTCATCCTGCGTCCAGTTGGCAGTCCACGTCATCTTCCAGAGAAACAAGGTAAAGTGGCTCTCGGAGGGGGGGGGGGGGGGGGGGGGGCTAGAGCTCCACGTGGGAATGTTTTTTTTTTTTTTTGTAGACCTGCTCCGGAAATAGAAAAACAAAAAAAATACAAACAAACAAACAACAACAACAACAACAACAAAAACAGGGGAAGATAACACCTGTCTTTGCATTGCAAGCTGAGTTCCCTTTCCTTCAGTTCTGAGATCAAGCAAATCAATCTAGAGAGTCCAATTTGCTTTGAAGCGCGTACCATGAGAGCGATCAGAATATCGACTACCTGCATTAGAGGCGTACCATTCCAGACCCCGTGTTTTGGCATTTCTCTCTGTGATGGACCTGCTCAGCTGACTGACAGGGCAGAATTGCTGAAGACATGCCCATCAGTCCCATTTGTCCCATGAAAACGGCGGCGTCACTCTCGCTGAACGCGAGCTTAACTCCCTTGCAGATTTCCTAACGTTGGCCATATTGAGACTATACCAGGCACCAGAAATAGTAACGCTTTCAGACGGCTTTCTGAACTCATTGCTCTCGCAAAAGGGGAGGGAAGGGGAGGTGAAGGTGTCAGACTGAAACCCCAACCAAAACAAAACCCCGGAATAAAACAGATATCCGAAAGGTGCAAGGTTCGGAAAGACAAGTCAGAAATGGCTGACGACCACAGGCTGAAATTAGAAGGCGAGCCTGTGGATTATGGAACACAAGAGGACGTTGTTGTCTGTCTGTCTGTCTCCTGTCCGTCTGACAGGCCGCCTGAAAGCCGTCGTTGAGTCAGCATTACACAGCGACGGCGGATCACAGGTGTCGCCACAGGCTACTTGGAAGAAGGAACACTAAATCTCGCTTAATTTCCTGATCGACCATTGATGTAGCCACATTCTGTATTGTGGGATGATATCTAAATAGTTGTGTGTGTGTGTGTGTGTGTGTGTGTGTGTGTGTGTGTGTGTGTGTGTGTGTGTGTGTGTGTGTGAGAGAGAGAGAGAGAGAGAGAGAGAGAGAAAAGAGTTTCTAGAATTCTTCAAACAAAGACATCATGTTAAGTTATGATAATAAATGTAGCATTCTTCAAACACAGACATAATGTTTAAGTTATTATAATAAATGTGGAGCAGTGTGTCAAAGCCTGTCACGTGTCATGTTCCTGTTCTTGTCTCCCCTTTCTTGCCATTGCGCACTCCATTTTCTATGTCACAATCGTGACGCGATAATTAGTGACACGTCACAAGAGAATTATGACAGAGGCAGGGTGATTCGCTCCCCTTACTACACCTCGGAACGGCTTTCAGGAAAACGACAAAAAAAAAAAAAGAAAAAAAAAAAAAAAAAAAAAAAGAAAGAAAAAACCAGCGGAAGGAGAGACAGTTTCCATCAATCAGGAACACGTGTGATAAGCAAATGAACAAAGAAATTCAGTTTGTTGTTCGTTTCTCTTTCTTCCAAGCCGATCGCGCGGATCGTAATACATATAATTTTTTTTAGAGGGGAAAACGTTAGCCTGTCTATGTATATGTGAAAATACTATGTTGAAAAGACGAATCCACTTTCAAGTTTATGTTAAAAAAAATTTTTTTTTAAAGGGCTTAGACCATTCATTCTGGAGTGCGTGTTAATCATATAAGATTGGATATTTGGTCATCTTTTAAAATTGTACATGAATTTAATGTATAAGTAATTCTCAAAAGCAAGGAGAAGTCAGTGTTAAGTATTTTTTTCTGTGCCTGTGGTAAGGGTGTATTAAGTGTTAAGTTTTTCTGTGCCTGTGGTAAGGGTGTATTAAGCGCACGGTTTAACGCCATGATTCTGTTGATGACCGCTCGGATCATTGCTCATAACCTTGATCTTAACCTGACCTTAACTTAACCCTAACCATATGATTGATCTTTCTCAGTTAAGGACAATAAGCAATGCGCCGAACTCGTAACATTGACGAAAGAGTAACAAGTGTCACAAACGTGAAGCTCGATGTAACTTTCTCTTCAGAGAGAGAGAGAGAGAGAGAGAGAGAGAGAGAGAGAGAGAGAGAGAGAGAGATTAGGGCACGACAGAATTAATTAATTCACACACACACACACACACACACACACACACACACACACACACACACACCAGTCATAAACTTTCACAGTATGAACCGGAAACAGGAAGAGGAAATACGAGCCCACAGGTCGGCAGACACGTGCAGATGGACAGACAGACAGACAGACAGACAGATAGACAGACAGGCAGGCAGACAAACAGACAGATGTGGCCTCCCAAATCATTATGCTGATGCGCAGCCATGTTTAATGGGCCAGGCGTGTGTGTGTGTGTGGGGGGGGGGGGGGGGGGGGGGGAGGGAGGGGTGAGGGGGGGGGGAAGCTAGCGGCCAGAGACGTGACTACCTGTTCACGAAATTCACGCTTTGTGGCTGAACTGTCAGCAGCCGGCTTTCATTTCATTCACACCGTGATAAATGAGCCGTTGCCTCCATGACAAACGACCCGCTTCCAGAATTTATCATCATCGTACTCGTCGTGCGGCCATGAAACGTGGAGGCCGCCATCTTGCCTGCTTTGGCAGGTCACGTGGCTCCAAGATTCTGTGTAGCCAAGCGTAAGCGCATGGGCGGGCGGTAAGATCGTTGCAGCGGCTACAACGATTCTCGGCCCACCCCATAAATAGAAACGACTAACATGTCTGCAGGAATCCTAAGACATTGAGAATTTGAACACCTGCAAAGGAGGTAATGCGTGTTAGATCTCGCGTTCAACAGGAGTGACACCGCTGTTTTTTTTTAATGGGACAGAAGTGCAGTATCGCGATCGTTATTCTGGTGTGCGCTTTGAATGAAATATGGGATTCTACATCAATATTTCTTGACCCATAAACTGAGAAAAGGTAACTTCATATGCTATGGAAAATTAGGCGTTATCTTCTCCTGGCTTCGATTATCCGGAACAGGTCTGCTCACTCGTTGTTTATTCATTTGGTAAAATTGAAAAAAAAAAAAGAAAAAGAAATAAAAGGCAAAGAAATTTTACGTAAATAAATGAAAGAAGTCCATTAAGGGATTTAAACTACTGACCCTGAGAATACCATTCATGATTTCTAACCACTCTTCCACAAGCCGTTTCGGCTACCCAGGGTGTTCTAGTTCTTCTACAGCAGTCGTTCATGGCGGTCATGTGAAAACCCTTCCGCACCATTGTTTGTGTCATGGTCACTGTGACATTACTTCCACACCATTGTTTGTGTCATGGTCACTGTGACATTACTTCCACATCATTGTTTGTGTCATGGTGGTCACTGTGACATTACTTCCACACCATTGTTTGTGTCATGGTGGTCACTGTGACATTACTTCCACACCATTGTTTGTGTCATAGTCACTGTGACATTACTTCCACATCATTGTTTGTGTCATGGTGGTCACTGTGACATTACTTCCACACCATTGTTTGTGTCATGGTCACTGTGACATTACTTCCACACCATTGTTTGTGTCATGGTGGTCACTGTGACATTACTTCCACACCATTGTTTGTGTCATGGTCACTGTGACATTACTTCCACACCATTGTTTGTGTCATAGTCACTGTGACATTACTTCCACACCATTGTTTGTGTCATGGTCACTGTGACATTACTTCCACATCATTGTTTGTGTCATAGTCACTGTGACATTACTTCCACATCATTGTTTGTGTCATGGTCACTGTGACATTACTTCCACATCATTGTTTGTGTCATAGTCACTGTGACATTACTTCCACACCATTGTTTGTGTCATGGTCACTGTGACATTACTTCCACGCCATTGTTTGTGTCATGGTGGTCACTGTGACATTACTTCCACGCCATTGTTTGTGTCATGGTGGTCACTGTGACATTACTTCCACACCATTGTTTGTGTCATGGTGGTCACTGTG
>CM065748.1:32490969-32523469 GCA_033310375.1 Conus canariensis | reverse complement strand
TGAGTCTCACAAGACACCATCTATTTATTCCTCTACCGAGGACAATGATCGCTTAGTCTCACAAGACACCATCTATTTATTCCTCTGCCGAGGACAGTGATCGCTGAAGACACATCTATTTCCTCCTCTACCGATGACAGTGATCGCTGAGTCTCACAAGACACCATCTATTCTCTCCCCTACCGAGGACAATGATCGCTGAGTCTCACAAGACGCCATCTATTTCCTCCCCAACCGAGGACAATGATTGCTGAGTCTCACAAGACACCATCTATTTATTCCTCTACCGAGGACCATGATCACTGAGTCTCGGAGCCAGCGTGGGTAAACGCCCCTTTCCAGAGAGCGCCACCACGTCTGTGGGCCCCTTACGCTGACAGCTGACCGTAAGCTAACAGCGATGCACACTCCCTTCAGGATGTCGCCTACCCATTCTTTCCCTTGAGGATGTCGCCTACCCATTCTTTCCTGAGGATGTCGCCTACCATTCTTTCCCTTGAGGATGTCGCCTACCCATTCTTTCCCTTGAGGATGTCGCCTACCCATTCTTTCCCTTGAGGATGTCGCCTACTCATTCTTTCCCTTGAGGATGTCGCCTACCCATTCTTTCTCTTGAGGATGTCGCCTACCCATTCTTTCCCACAGCCGCGCGCATGACACGTGTTGTCCGTCACAGCAGTTCCAGCTTTGGAGGCCTTCAGCCCAATTCCCACACGCTGGGAGATACTGCTTAGTGCCGGCATGCGGCTCTTAATCTCATCATATCCATCAGGTGGGGGAGGGGTGCATCACTGCGTTTCATGACAAAAATCGTGTTTTCGTTTAAAAATGTCCTTTCCTTGCGGTCGATTCTGTACTCCACGCATTAATTACAACACGCGCATTTGTCATTAATCTGTGTTCCGTGCATTTGTTACAATACACACATTTGTGATTAATCTGTACTCCATGCATTGATTACAATACACACATTTGTGATTAATCTGTACTCCGTGCATACACATATTTGTGAGTAATCTGTGTTTCGTGTATCAATTACAGTACACACATTTGTGATTAATCTGTATTCCGTGCATTAATTACAATACACAAAAGCGACCAAAAGCGCCTACAATCAAGGAAGAATGCTGTGTGTGTGGCACTGCGTCAGGATCACGGTTGACAACACAGGCAGAAATGCTGTGTGTGCATTGCTGTAAATGACACACATGTGATAATCACAGCAGAATGCCTGTGTGTGTGCACATATGTAGTAAAGTGCACGTGACAATCAAGCCAGGAAATCTGTATTGTGCACTTCTATAACAAAGCACAAGCGCGACAATCAAGGCAGAATGCTGTGTGTGGCACTGCTGTAAAGGTCACGGTGACAATCAAGGCAGAATGCTGTGTGTGGCACTGCTGTAAAGGGCACGGTGACAATCAAGGCAGAATGCTGTGTGTGGCACTGCTATAAAGGACACAGTGACAATCAAGGCAGAATGCTGTTGTGTGGCACTGCTGTAAAGGACAGGTGACAATCAAGCAGAATGCTGTGTGTGGCACTGCTGTAAGGACACAGTGACAATCAAGGCAGAATGCTGTGTGTGGCACTGCTGTAAAGGACACAGTGACAATCAAGGCAGAATGCTGTGTGTGTGGCACTGCTGTAAGGACACAGTGACAATCAAGGCAGAATGCTGTGTGTGGCACTGCTGTAAAGGCACAGTGACAATCAAGGCAGAATGCTAGTGTGTGGCACTGCTGTAAAGGACACAGTGACAATCAAGGCAGAATGCTGTGTGTGGCACTGCTTAAGGACACAGTGACAATCAAGGCAGAATGCTGTGTGTGGCACTGCTGTAAGGACACAGTGACAATCAAGGCAGAATGCTGTGTGTGGCACTGCTGTAAGGACACAGTGACAATCAAGGCAGAACGCTGTGTGTGGCACTGCTGTAAGGTTAAGGTGCTGCTGTTAGCGTTGGCCGCCCACACACGTCCGTCCAGCGGTGGCCATAAACTTGCCGATGCCGACCTGCACGTGACCCCAGCGCAGTCATCGCCGCTGTCAGCGTTGCCCCAGCACAGCGGGGTCCTGACGTCACGGCCATGATGTATCTGTCTGACGGGCTGTGATACCTGTCTTGCGGCCTTTGACCTGGCAGGGGGGGGGGGGGGGGGGAGGGGGGAGGGGGGGGGGGGAGAGGGGGGGATGGGAGGAGGAAGGTGGTGCAGGGATGGGGATGGGTTGGGTTGGGGGTGGGGGGGGGGAGAGACGGGCATCTCTGGGCCTCGTCCATCTCCTATAGGTCTCGGGCACTGGCGTCTGCTGTGGGACTAAGACTTTACACAGCTACTGTGGTGCCCCTAGGTCAGGCACTGACGTCCGCTGTGGGACTAAGACTGCACACAGCTACTGTGGTGCCCCTAGGTCGGGCACTGACGTCCGCTGTGGGACTAAGACTGTACACAGCTACTGTGGTGCCCCTAGGTCGGGCACTGACGTCCGCTGTGGGACTCACACTGTACACAGCTACTGTGGTGCCCCTAGGTCAGGCGCTGGCGTCCGCTGTGGGGCTAAGACTGTACACAGCTACTGTGGTACCCTAGGTCAGGCGCTGACGTCCGCCGTGGGACTAAGACTGTACACAGCTACTGTGGTACCCCTAGGTCAGGTACCGACGTCCGCTGTGGGACAAAAGCTGTACGCATTTGCCGTGGTGTCCCTAGAACAAAATGGTGAGGACACAGAAATTGGTGGGCTGTTGCCTGCTTCGTCTTGTTCTTGTTGTTTTGTTGTTGTTGTTGTTCTTTTTTTTTTTCTTCTTCTTCTCTTCTTCTTCTTCTTCTCGTTCTTCGTCGTCGTCGTCGTCGTAGTCGTCGTTTTCGTCGTAGTCATCGTCTTCTCTTTCTTCTTCTTCTCCTTTTCCTTCTCCTCTTCTTCTTCCTCCTCCTTCTTTTTCTTATTCTCCTCCTCCTCCTTCTTCTACTTCTCCTCCTTCTCCCCTCCTCTTCCTCCTCCTCTTTCTCTTCCTCCTCCTCCTACTTCTCCTCCTTCTCCCCTCCTCTTCCTCCTCCTCTTCCTCCTCTTTCTCCTGCTCCTCCACCTCTTTTCCTTTTTTTCATCTACTTCGTTTCCGCCTCCTCCGCCTCCCTCTGCTACTACACTACTGCCTACTACATACTACTACTACTACTACGACTGCTACTGCTATTACTACTACTACTACTACTACTACTACTACTACTACTACTACTACTGCAGCTGCTGCTGCTGCTACTACTACTACTACTTTATTTCAGTTCTTTTTCTCCCCTCTTCAGCGTTTCCCCTTTCTGTGTGTGTGTGTCTTTCTCTGTCTCTGTCTCTGTCTCTGTCTTGTCTTGTGCTGTGTTCGTTCTGTTTGCTTCTCCCCGTGTGTGTGGCGCGCGCGCGCGCGCGCGGGGCGTGGGTGTGAATGTGTGCATACACATGCGGGCTCACGGGCACTCTTGCGAGTACGCGAGTCATGTTTTGAAACAATATTCATTATTCATGCTGTTTGATCATCTGGCTGGCGAAGAAGTATTTTGAAACAATATTCATTATTCATACTGTTATATCATCTGGCTGGAGAAGAAGTGTGGAGAATAAGAGGAACCTAATTAGCATGCATCAATACCAGTACTCAGTGTGGCAGCAGTTGCTTTTATTAATCGTGTCACTTTGAGGCAATCCTTACTCCAGAATGTGTTTCCTTGTGTTATTGTAATCCAGCATCATCAATTACTCACATTGTCTGAATTCACAGAATTCACAACATGTCAACATATTCGAGTGGATAGCTCGGGTTTTATGCACACACACACACACACACACACACACACACACACACACACACACACACACACACACACACACACACACACACACACACTGACACACGTTGTTTATTTTCTTCGTAGACTTCCTGTTAAAAGGCTGGCAGTTTTAGGCGCCTGTCAGTTTGTCTTTCCTGTCCAAAACGTCACCAAGCCAGATTTCAAAGGATCAGGGGACAGTACAGACCTTTTAGGTCACAACAGACTTCCGGTGCGTGAAGCAAGAGCTGAGGGCCCTACATCCTGCCCCTCTTGCAGGGGTCGGTGCGGATGTGACGTGGCTTCAAACTACGTCCGGTCACATGACTTTAATTGGTACACACTACAGTGATGTTCCTGTGTAAAAAGGAAGTATGCCTATCCAGCTGTGCGAATGATACATGAGTTTTTTCCCCTCCACTATTAAAAAAAAAAAATTTTCCCCCTCCTTTTCCTTTTGTTTCTTTCTTGTTCTTTTTTTCTTTTTGTGAAGACGGTCTTTTATTTGTTTTTAGTGGGGCCTCCATCTTTTTTCGCACTTTTTTTTTTTATCTTCAAAGACTTTCACACCATGCATTATCAGTGTGTTTTATTACCGATGGACATTCGCTTGCTGTTTTAGTTTTTTTTCGAGTTTGATACAAGGCGTCTGGGTTTATTCATGTTCTAATGTTTAGTGTGCTGTCACTTTCGCCCTGTTACATTTACCACTCACACCGAAAGAACAATTGGAAAAAAAGAGCATCGACGACTATGCTTTTTAAATGGGGGGAAAAAGAGATGCAGTGTGTGTGTGTGTGTGTGTGTGTGTGTGTGTGTGTGTGTGTGGTGTGTGTGTGTGTGTGTGCGTGTATGTGTGTGAATGTGTGTGTGTGTGTGTGTGTGTGTGTGTTGTGTGTGTGTGTGTGTGGTGTGTGTGTGGCGTGCGTGCGAGCGCGAGCGTGGGCGCGCGCACGCCTGCGTGAAGAGAGAGAGAGAGAGAGAGAGAGAGAGAGAGAGAGAGAGAGAGAGAGAGAGAGAGAGAGAGAGAAACGTGCGTGCGAACGAGTGTTTACGTTCATGTCACAGAGAGAGAGAGAGAGAGAGAGAGAGAGAGAGAGAGAGAGAGAGAGAGGAGAGAGAGAGGTGTGAAGGGGAGAGAGGGGGTGGGGGAGGGCACATAGACAGACAGACAGACAGAGACAGACGGACAGTGCACGACAGGCAAACACAGAGAATGAGTAAATGATGCTCAGTGAGCAGCGATGTTGGCTCTATTCCAGCAGCGGTACATTGTTTACAGTCATGGAGACGTTGTCTGTCCTCTCACTCCAATAAATACATTGCAAGGTTCACATTACAGATAATTACATATTAACATAAACAATGTGCAGCGAAATGTTAGCAACACACGATATTGTTCGCATATATATATGTATGAGATTTTCAATACACTAATTTTCTAACACACACCACACACCACAAACACACACAACGACACACACGCGAATACCACATGAACATATATGTTATATACGCATCATTATATGTAATTGTTATGTATGGTATTATTAGTATTACATATATTATATATCTGTGATATATATCTGTTCATATGAATCTTATCTCCCCTATTTCTTCACTCTAAGACATAAGAGCAAGCTTTGTTTATAATTGAATATTTCTTGCAGTCATTGCAACACCAAGCTGCTCTGTAAGTTGCTGGAATGGTGCTCGGTACTTATCCTTGGAATTTATTAGTTCATTGTACATATATATATATATATATATATATATATATATATATATATATATATATATACAAGTGCCAGTAAAAGATAAGATGAACAGTGACGGGTGGTTGTGGTAAGGGGGCAGAAGAAGGGAGGGTGGTGGTGGTAAGGGGGCAGAAGAAGGGAGGGTGGTGGTGGTAAGGGGGCAGAAGAAGGGAGGGTGGTGGTGGTAAGGGGGCAGAAGAAGGGAGGGAGGGTGGTGGTGGTAAGGGGGCAGAAGAAGGGAGGGTGGTGGTGGTAAGGGGGCAGAAGAAGGGAGGGAGGGTGGTGGTGGTAAGGGGGCAGAAGAAGGGAGGGTGGTAGTGGTAAGGGGGCAGAAGAAGGGAGGGTGGTGGTGGTAAGGGGGCAGAAGAAGGGAGGGAGGGTGGTGGTAAGGGGGCAGAAGAATGGAGGGTGGTGGTGGTGGTAAGGGGGCAGAAGAAGGGAGGGTGGTGGTGGTAAGGGGGCAGAAGAAGGGAGGGTGGTGGTGGTGGTAAGGGGGCAGAAGAAGGGAGGGAGGGTGGTGGTGGTAAGGGGGCAGAAGAAGGGAGGGTGGTGGTGGTAAGGGGGCAGAAGAAGGGAGGGTGGTGGTGGTGGTAAGGGGGCAGAAGAAGGGAGGGAGGGTGGTGGTGGTAAGGGGGCAGAAGAAGGGAGGGTGGTGGTGGTAAGGGGGCAGAAGAAGGGAGGGAGGGTGGTGGTGGTAAGGGGGCAGAAGAAGGGAGGGTGGTGGTGGTGGTAAGGGGGCAGAAGAAGGGAGGGTGGTGGTGGTAAGGGGGCAGAAGAAGGGAGGGTGGTGGTGGTAAGGGGGCAGAAGAAGGAGGGAGGGGGTGGTGGTGAAGGGGGCAGAAGAAGGGAGGGAGGGTGGTGGTGGTAAGGGGGCAGAAGAAGGGAGGGAGGGTGGTGGTGGTAAGGGGGCAGAAGAAGGGAGGGTGGTGGTGGTAAGGGGGCAGAAGAAGGGAGGGTGGTGGTGGTAAGGGGGCAGAAGAAGGGAGGGAGGGTGGTGGTGGTAAGGGGGCAGAAGAAGGGAGGGAGGGTGGTGGTGGTAAGGGGGCAGAAGAAGGGAGGGAGGGTGGTGGTGGTAAGGGGGCAGAAGAAGGGAGGGTGGTGGTGGTAAGGGGGCAGAAGAAGGGAGGGTGGTGGTGGTAAGGGGGCAGAAGAAGGGAGGGAGGGTGGTGGTGGTAAAGGGGCAGAAGAAGGGAGGGTGGTGGTGGTAAGGGGCAGAAGAAGGGAGGGAGGGTGGTGGTGGTAAGGGGGCAGAAGAAGGGAGGGAGGGTGGTGGTGGTAAGGGGGCAGAAGAAGGGAGGGAGGAAGAGGATGAAGCAGATAAAGACAAACAAAGTAGGGTGGGGAGGAGGAGGAGAAGAAGAAAGAAGGAGGAGAGGAAGAACAAGAGGGACCGCGATGAAGAAAAGGAAAAGGAGAGACTAGATAAGGAGGAGGAGGAGAAGGAGGAGGAGGAGGAGGAAAAGGAGGAGGAGGAAAAAGGAGGAGGAGAGAGAAAATCTACATCGAGATGACGGTGGGACAGCCGGAGGTGGAGGGGGGGGGGGGTGCCTTCACCAAGCAGACAGAAGGAAGGAGGAGGGAGAGGAGGGGAGGGGAGGTGGGGGAAATGGGAAGGGCGGAGGATGGGGGTGGGGTGGGGATGGGGCTACAGGAAAGGTGGCGAAGCCGGAGAGCGATGAATGACCCTTGTTGCTCACTCAGGCGACACACAAGCCGGCCACACTTTGTCCTTTCACTTCCTCTGTCTGTCTGTCTGTACTTCTGAGGTTGGTATTGGCTATTCAGTATTGTCCTCTGTGTGTGTGTGTGTGGCGAGGGGGGGGGGGGGAGGGGGGGAGGGGTGTGTGCTTGAACCAAGAGAAAGACCAGAAGACCCAACCCACCACCACCACCCCCTTCTCTCTCTCCACTCGCCTCTTACCCACCCACCCCCTCTCCTCCCCTTCCTTCACTCTCACTCTCCAATGCCCCCATCATCCCAATGCCAGAGAATGAAAATGAAATGTGAAAGAACGCATTCTGGAACTTAAGATACCCCGGCCCCTCCTGTCCCCCCCCCCCCTCCCTAATCGTCATGGAAACACGTTATCAGCAAGTGTTGGCAATGAGGAGACTCCCCTGCCTCCCCTCCACCCCCTCCTCTCCCTCCACCCCCTCCTCCCCCTCCTTCCTGTCCTGCTCCCTCCTTTCCCCTCCCACAGTGCCGGAGAATCTGGCCAGCCAATGTGGTGCGGTCAGCTGGAGCAAGATGAACTGCTGTCTGTCATACCATCCATGCAATGAATTGTGGTGCGGTCAACTGTAGCAAGTTCAGCTGCTGTCTGTCATACCATCCATACTATGAAATGTGGTGCGGTCAACTGTAGCAAGTTCAGCTGCTGTCTGTCATACCATCCATACTATGAAATGTGGTGCGGTCAACTGTAGCAAGTTCAGCTGCTGTCCACCATACCATCCATACTATGAAATGTGGTGCGGTCAACTGTAGCAAGTTCAGCTGCTGTCTACCATACCATCCCAAATTGAAATGTGGTGCTGGTCCACTTTCAAGTCCAGCTCTTGTCTTACCCATACCATCCACACAATGCAAATGTGGTGCGGTCACTGTAGCAAGTTCAGCTGCTGTCTACATACCATCCACACATGAAATGTGGTGCGGTCAACTGTAGCAAGTTCAGCTGCTGTCTTCCATACCATCCACACTATGAAATGTGGTGCGGTCAACTGTAGCAAGTTCAGCTGCTGTCTACCATACCATCCATACTATGAAATGTGGTGCGGTCAACTGTAGCAAGTTCAACTGCTGTCCCACCATACCATCCACACTATGAAATGTGGTGCGGTCAACTGTAGCAAGTTCAGCTGCTGTCTACCATACCATCCACACTATGAAATGTGGTGCGGTCAACTGTAGCAAGTTCAGCTGCTGTCTACCATACCATCCACACTATGAAATGTGGTGCGGTCAACTGTAGCAAGTTCAGCTGCTGTCTACCATACCATCCACACTATGAAATGTGGTGCGGTCAACTGTAGCAAGTTCAGCTGCTGTCTACCATACCATCCACACTATGAAATGTGGTGCGGTCAACTGTAGCAAGTTCAGCTGCTGTCTACCATACCATCCATACTATGAAATGTGGTGCGGTCAACTGTAGCAAGTTCAACTGCTGTCTACCATACCATCCATACTATGAAATGTAAACAATGCAATACAACACAATGTAATAAAGGCAATACCATCACACAGCACAATTCTCAACAATGCCTTTCGCTCTCTCTCTCTCTCTCTCTCTCTCTCTCTCTCTCTCTCTCTCTCTCTCTCTCTCTCTCTCTCTCTCAGATTCAGATGATTTAATCATTTAAGGCCATAGCCCCATATGAAAGAGGCGATAACAATATTACAAGAAAAATATCATAAAGGCAGCAGTATCACGAGTCCTTACGATTACAAAATGCAGTCAATCAAGAAGGCAATGTTTCTCTTAACCGGAAAGCTTTATATACATAAAGAACTAAACTGCGAATTACACTCTCTTTTTCTGATGCCATTAGCAAGGAAAAACGAAACATACATGGCTGATTATAAAATTTTGTAGGTATTAGCTGCAAACGAAGATTACTATAAGCAGGCACTGCATGACAAAATGAACTTCATCTTCGACTGATTCTTTACAAAGGGGACAGAGCAATTCATTGTAACTCGCATTTTTGTAGCGATTAGCATGTACCTTAATATCAGAGATTCCAAATCTAAATCTAGTGAAAGTAAATCGTAAGTGCATTTTCATATTAAACAAAAGGTAATTCTTAACTAAATGTGAGGAACTGTGAACTCTGTACACATCAAATCTGTTACTTGATTGAATGTGACTTTCCCACGCTTGCCATCTACTGGCGATCAATCTTTGTCGAGTTGTTTGTATAAACTTACGTTCTTCTCCTACTCCTTGGTATATCCATGCATATCCTAATCCCAGCTCACACACACAGATACGAACATTTGAAACCCAATTACTTTTGCCCCTTGAGTCGAGATCAAGTAGCGTATTGTACGCTTTTCGTGGTAATCTATCATTAGTCATGTTTAATAACTTTAACCAGTAGCGGATACTTTTAACTGCAGAATTTATATATATTGGATACCTGTTTGTTTCTCCATATATTAAATCATTTGGCGTTCTAAGTTCTACACCCAAAAACTTTTTTAACCCAGTCAAATGAACCGATTCACAATGAACTACAGCATTCTTATCTAAACTCCATAGCTCCGAACCATACTGCACAATGGGTTGTATCTGTGCATCAAAAATTTTGACAAACACTTCCAAGGAATTATTATGTAGCACAAACAATTTCTTCATAACACATAATAATACATTCCTAGCCCTACTAGAAAGGTCTTTACATGCTGCAGCAAAACTCAGCCGGGTAGAAAAAATTATGCCGAGATATTTATAAACGTTTACAACGGGCATGACAGTACCATCATACAGCCATCTCTCAGTTGCAGCCAAGTAACCTCCCTTCCTAAAGACAATAATCTTACTTTTATCAAAATTGACCTTCAATTCTAATTTATCAGCTGAGTATTTCAAATTATTTAGTTGTCTCTGCAGACCAACAACAATCTGAATCTGAATCTGAATCTGAATCTTCTCTCTCTCTCTCTCTCTCTCTCTCTCTCTCTCTCTCTCTCTCTCTCTCTCTCTCTCTCTCTCTCTCTTACTGTCTTTTCTTCAGTGACTGTGTGTGACAGACGAACCATGACAGATATTTTGACAGCTACGAATCTGCTCCACCCCACCATAAAGTAAGATGGCCATCTACAAGTAAATAGATCAAAATACAACATAATACACTACAATATCATACAGTGCCACACAAGACAACGAACGACTGTCAACGAGTCGACCCAACATTTATCTTCCTCTTGTGTTCGCCTTTTTTTTTTCTTTTTTTTTTTTCTTTTTCATTTTCACATGTTTCTTTCATCATGTGAACCTCAAGGAACAACGAGGAGCAGCAATCCCCATCTCTGTCACGTGAGTTGTCTGTCTTCCCTTGGCAGTTTTACAGTCATCTACAGCATGCGGGCTTATGCATGTCACGTGCAACCATTGCACGTTTTTTCCGCCTCCGCTGTCACTCCGTTCTTCGCCAGATAAAGGCAGAATTCACCCCCACCCTGTGTCCCTCCCTCCACCAGTTTTCTTTCTTCCTTCTGCTCTCTCAGCCACAGAATGACGCCTGAAGGGGATATGTCAACTTGTGAAACTCCAAGACAAAGGCTCCTTGTGTTTGGATTTGTGGGAATCGCTGAAATATGGAGAAATAAGAAGGGGAGGGGTGAAAAGGGGGGGGGGGGCAAAATTTGGTGAAGTATGGCTCGACAGCAACGAACAAACAAATTGTGCACCCCTCCTCTCGCTCTCTCTCTCTCTCTCTCTCTCTCTCTCTCTCTCTCTGTTGTCTCTGTGTCTGTGTGTGTGTTCTCTCTCTCTCGCTCTCTCTCGCTCTCTCTCTTTCTCTCGTAAACAGTTTTGGAAACAAGCCAAACAAATTGCAGGGAAACAGAAAGAAGGGATTAGTAAAGAAATAACACCAGGTCAATGGTTTCAACATTTTAAGGGATTATTTAATGACATCGAAGTCAGAACTATAAACGAATGAAGCGAAAGCCAAGGATATACAGAAGATTGCTCTGAACTTAATCTGGTCATTTCTGAAGAGGAGGTTTATGATGCTATTCGAAAATTAAAAAGGGGGAAAGCCTGTGGACCAGACCATATTTTGGCTGAAATGTTAAAGTCTGCGGATGTCGTAGCTGTCAACTTTTTAACTCGTTTATTTAATATACTGTTTGACAAAGGTTTATATCCAGAGCAATGGATTAAAGCAATTATAGTTCCCATTTTCAAGAAAGGCGATAAAAGTTTACCAGATAATTATAGGGGTGTATCTCTTCTTAGTTTGGTTGGCAAATGTTATACGTCAGTTTTGAACAAGAGGCTTGTTAAATGGGTTGAAGGAAACAGTAAACTGTCAGAATCGCAAGCTGGCTTTAGACACGGATATTCCACTGTACACCATATTTTTACATTGAATGCTATTGTAGAAAAATGTCTGTCCAAGAAAGGTGGTAAACTGTATGCTTGTTTTGCGGATCTACGGAAAGCCTTTGATTCTGTTCAACGCCAGTGTCTGCTTAGTATTTTAAGGCAGAATGGAATACACGGGAATTTATCAATGCTGTGACTGCAATGTATAAATCTGTTGTTTCTTGTGTACGTGTTGAAGGTGAAATCACTGACTATTTTGAGTGTCCTGTAGGCGTCAGACAGGGTTGTATTTTAAGTCTAATGTTGTTATCTTTATTTATTAATGAAATAGCAGTATCAGTTAGTGATAATGGAATACAAGGGATTCAATTATTGCCAGGGTTATTGGAGCTATTTCTCCTTCTCTTCGCAGATGACATTGTTTTACTGTCTAACACTGTTATAGGACTACAAAACCAAATCAACATTTTAAACACTGTTTGCAAGCGATTACATTTGAAAGTCAATAGTGATAAGACAAAAGTCATGGTTTTCCGTAAGGGTGGGTTTCTGGGGAAATTTGAAAGATGGAATCTCAATGGGGAACAATTAGAAGTAGTTAATGAATATAATTACCTTGGATTTATTTTTACAACAAAGATGAGTATTAACAAAGGGGTTGATGCACTGGCAGTGAAAGGTAAACGGGCTTGTGTTGACTGTATAAGGTATATAACAAAATTAAACGACATCTCCAAGACATGCCTCTTCCGAATTTTTGATGCGCAGGTACAGCCGGTGCTATTATATGCATCCGAAATGTGGGGATACCACAGACTGGACAATATTGAAAAGGTACATGCTCTGGCGTGCAAACGTTTTCTTAAAATCCCCTCCATCTTAAAGTTCCTAATAAACTTGCCATGGGGGAATTGGGGCGTTATCCCCTATATGTAAATAGTGCAGTAAGGTGCATTCGATATTGACTAAAACTGATAAAGATGGAGGCTCTTTGTTTGCCTAAACAAGCATACTTGATGCTTGTAAATCTAGATAAAAACGGCAAAAAATGCTGGCAGCTTTTATAAAGAATATATTATTTAGCCACGGGTTTGGATATGTATGGCTTGAACAGGGGGTGGACTGTGAAAAAATATTTGTTTCATTATTTAAGCAGAGAATGAAAGACATATACATGCAGGAATGGAGTGAGTCTGTTATGAATAAAGATATTTCAAATTTACAGATTGTTTAAAACAAATTTCGAACGTGAAAAATACTTTGATTACATGGACATTAGTTGCTTCAGGAATTGTCTTATAAAGTTGAGGTTTGGTGTGTTACCAATCAATGGATCGATTTTCAAAAGAACGTTCAACAACAATGCTAATCTTATGTGCAAAATGTGTAAGGTCTTAGAAGATGAGGACCATGTGTTGTATAAATGTGTTCTGTGTAACGACATAAGGAAAAAATATCTTAACTTTGGTGTCAATCCATATAAAGTCTTGTCGAGAAATGGGTCTATTTTCAATATTAGGAAGCTTGGTGTTTTTCTTTTAATGCCATGAAGTTAAGGCAAACCTGTGTTGACAGTCTCACGCTAGAAAGCTGATTGGTTGTGATGTATGTGTCTTTTAGTTACGTGTTAACTTGACCTCATTTCTAGGGGCTGGGGGCCTGAAGAAATAAAGATTGTTCATTGTTCATTGTTCTCTCTCTCTCTCTCTCTCTCTCTCTCTCTCTCTCTCTCTCTCTCTCTTCTCTCTCTCTAAGGAAGCCGTGATAGCTTGGACACAGACTAAGGGAGGAAAATTGCCTGTTCGACTCATAAGCGAAGTGTGTTGTCCCATCGAGGTAGCTGTTACAAACAGACCGACTTAATGAGTTCATTCACATCTACATGTCTTGGGTTTGGGTTTGTAGGTGTTCAGTTTTGTGTGACGTTTGTTTTGCTAAAGGACGCGTGCACAAATTGCGGAATGCTTCCGAAAGTCTGTACAAAGTGTCAGACTAAAGAGGTAAGTGCTGGAAGCTTTCAGAGTTGGTTTCTTGACTGTTCAGAGCGATTTGATCGGCTTTGACACGTGATGGTTCTTGATCCTTCTGCACAGGTGCGTGCATTTTGATGGACTGTGCTGCTCCATGATTCTGCAGCATTCTAGAATACCTTGTGACCGTGGATTGACCAGATTCACTTCTGTCTGCCTACCTTTACTCAGCATCTGTCTGCCTACCTTTACTCAGCATCTGTCGGCCTACCTTTACTCAGCATCTGTGTGCCTACCTTTACTCAGCATCTGTGTGCCTACCAGTACTCAGCATTTGTCTGCCTACCTTTACCCAGCATCCTGCTCACTGAAGTTTCGGAACAGGGGTTCGATTCTTCTTAGTCGCGACAGTAGCTTTGCCTAAACAATGTGAGCATATGGAGAAGTGCAAGCTCACACTGAACTGTCTTTAGTTTGACGAGGTACCACACTCACTACGTCACTTATATCGCCTTCTTTCTGTTTAGGCAGTGAGTGCGATAAGGACTTCCCAAATGTGACACGAAGGGGGAAGCGGCGGGGAAGGGATGGGGACGTGGCAGGGGAGAGTGGAGGTAGGGGTGGAGAGTGGGGGAAAGGGTGCCTGAAGATTCATAATGCAGACGAGTCCTAAGTCAAAGCATCCATGAAAAGGGGATGCCACGCTTCCACCCAGTCTGTCTGTCGTCAAATACACACTTCACACTGCAAACCACTGCTGATCTCAGATACATCTCTCTCTCTCTCTCTCTCTCTCTCTCTCTCTCTCTCTCTCTCTCTCTCTCTCTCTCTGATTTTCTCTCGCCCTCTCTCTGTCTGTCTGTCCGTCTGTCTGTCTGTCTGTCAGTCTGCTTCTCTATCTCATTCAGTTCCCAGGCCTAACCATCCCAGCCCCCCCTGCCCCCTCCCACCGTCACACTGACCGTCCTTTCTGTCCCTCTGCAGCAGTGGGCCCCCTGCAGGCCACCATGACCCGCTCCTCCTTCCTGTCCATGCTGCGTGAGCGGAAGGGCGGGGCCATCACGCCAGAAGCCCGTCAGCAGCAGGAGCAGGCGCTGTACCGCCACCTCAAGTCCCTCAGCCCGCCCCAGCTCATCGCCCTCCAGAAGAAGCTGCCACCCAACCTTCTCCGCAGGATCGTCGACCGCCTCCGCGTGCTGAAGCGGCAAGAGCAGGGCGGCAAGCCCAAGGACACCAAGACCTCGGAAGGCCCCAACATGGTCATGTCCAGAGCCAGCTCTGTCCGCAGGTCCGGGTCCTCCTCCTCGGCCAACAGCGCCTCGGGCAAGAAGGGGTCTCCTCCAGCTGGAGGGACGCGGGCGGCGATGATGGCTCGGATGGCCGCCGCGATGAAGAGGATGATGGCCGCGCGAAGACGTCGTCCCAAGACACCGGTGAGTGCGCGTGTAAGGAAGATGGGGAGAGAGTGAGGCGGGGGGAGGGGGGGAGGGGGGGAGTGGGGGAGTGAGGAGGGGGTGGGGAAGGAAGGAGCGGGATGTGTGGGTGGGAGGGTTGGGATGAATGGTGGTTTGTTGGGTATGGTGCGGGCGTCCACTTGTCCTGGTGAACAAGGTCTGTCCTCCAACACCCTTCTCCACCCTCCTCCTATCCTTTCAACACTGCTTCAGACGACACAGACCTCTGCACAGACCTGACAGTCACAGGAAGGAGAAGTGTGGAGAGATATATTTCCCATCTCCCAGGTCACTCTATGCACAGACCTGACAGTGACAGGAGGGAGAAGTGTGGAGAGAGATGTTTCCATCTCTCAGGTCACTCTGTGTGCAGACCTGACAGTGACAGGAGGGAGAAGTGTGGAGAGAGATGTTTCCGTCTCCCTGTTCACTGTGTACAGACCTGACAGTGACAGGAGGGAGAAGTGTGGAGAGAGATGTTTCCATCTCCCAGGTCACTGTGTATAGACCTGACAGTGACAGGAGGGAGAAGTGTGGAGAGAGATGTTTTCCATCTCCCAGGTCACTGACAGTGACAGGAGGGAGAAGTATAGAGAGAGATGTTTCCCATCTCCCTGGTCACTCTATGCACAGACCTGACAGTGACAGGAGGGAGAAGTGTGGAGAGAGATGTTTCCCATCTCCCTGGTCACTCTATGCACAGACCTGACAGTAACAGGAGGGAGAAGTGTGGAGAGAGATGTTTCCATCTCCCTGGTCACTCTATGCACAGACCTGACAGTGACAGGAGGGAGAAGTGTGGAGAGAGATGTTTCCATCTCCCAGGTCACTGTGTACAGACCTGACAGTGACAGGAGGGAGAAGTGTGGAGAGAGATGTTTCCATCTCCCAGGTCACTGTGTACAGACCTGACAATGACAGGAGGGAGAAGTGAGTGAGTTCTTTAATTCAGAGTGTTCACACTTGGTGATATTAGACTATAAAAAGGAACAAAGGGAAGGGAGCGTTTACAAAACTCTATTAATTTGATGCATGGAAAGCACTTTTGCTATTTGCACATTTCAGATTTGTGGGTTATTGTTTTGATAGAATCATGTACAGTCACATCCACGTTCGATTTTGTATACAATGAAGTTAATATTGCACAATGAAAAAGAATATGGTCCACTGATAGAAGAAGATTTGAACAATCACATGCTACATTTGGGAAAATTTGGTTTTCCACGAATACAGTCGAAGCTTGTATATTAAAGATGACAAATATCGTGGACATGATAAAATTTCATACTTCTCTGGAAGGTCTTCACTGTTCACGCATTACGCACCATCTCTAACTAATTTATCTGCTGTTTCATTACCAGATATGCCACAGTGTGATGGAATCCAGCAAAAGATACCCCAAATTCCCTTCAACATAATAACATGTATATAATGTCTTATTTCAAAAAGTAAATCTTTTCTTATTTTTGATTCCCAATTTTGTCAGCTATATAGAACCGACTTGGAATCAAGGCAGAAAAGCATCTTGTAGACAGCAGCGTTATTGTCACACATGAAAATCAGCGCCATAAGAATAGCATACAGTTCTGCAGCAATGGCATCACAAAACCGGACCCTGCATATGGGTCTAAAATTGAGCCATCTGTAAAAATCTTCAAATGATATGGATACACGGTTGCAATGTGTTCTGTTGCTTCACACGACAGAATATTGATGTTATCAACCTTCTTCGTGTCAGTGTAGTCTATATCGAATTTAGCTTGGATATGCTCCCAATGAGGTATGCTTGAAACTATTGGCACATCTGAAATACTTTCAATATCAATGTTACACTTGTCAAATATTTCATTTGTATAATCGCTAACGGGCTGAAGAGAGGTAAGGTGTTGAGCCCTTTTAGGATAGTCCTTTTCAGAATTTACTAATATGTCAGGTTTGACAAAATTTGAAACATACAGGCTTCTGGCAACATAGTTAGCCGTTGCCAGTTTTCGTTCGTAAGACAGTGGTAATATGTTTGCTTCTTAATAAGTATTTAACGAATTTGTGTGTGCAGAAACACCAAGTGCTACCTTAACAGCTTTACTGTCTATTGACTGTAATTTCTTCAATTTCTTCAACAGGGTTTCTGAGGCATTGAAATAAACCTCTTGCCCGTAAATAAGCTTCGATCGAACTAAGGTAGCAGCTAAATGTAATAGAGTTTTGGTATCTTGACCCCATGGGTGTGCATTGATTATTTTTAGTAGATTTAGCCTTTGTCTCGCGTCATTTACCAATTTCTCAATGTACAACCGCCAGTTTAATTTACAAGTTAAGGTCAAACCCAGAAATTTTACATTTCGTGAATATTCTAATATTTTCTCATTTAACATTATCCGAGGCAAATATTTAGGATTTTCCCCTAGAAGGGAGAGGTGTGGAGAGAGATGTTTCCATCTCCCAGGTCACACTAGGCACATACCTGACAGTGACAGGAGGGAGAAGTGTGGAGAGAGATGTTTCCATCTTTATGGTCACCCTCTCTACACACCGGAAATTGTTTCACACCCATTGCTGTGTACGCGCACGCAGAAAATAGATCCGCCAATGACAGATCCTGTACTGCTTATCCCCAAGACTTCACGGACAGTCGCAACTTCTTGTTAAGAGTACCTCTCTGACGTAATGGCGGCCTCGAATGACGTAATTAGACCATTCCACTGTCTCTATGACAAAGGTGTTGTTTAACTTGTAAGGTGTTGACAAAATTATTATATAGTTAACAATCCTCCACCGTATCTATGACAAAGGTGTTGTTTAACTTGTAATGTGTTGACAAAATTATTATGTAGTTAACAATCCTCCAGCGTATCTATGACAAAGGTGTTGTTTAACTTGTAATGTGTTGACAAAATTATTATGTAGTTAACAATCCTCCAGCGTATCTATGACAAAGGTGTTGTTTAACTTGTAAGGTGTTGACAAAATTATTATGTAGTTAACAATCCTCCACCGTATCTATGACAAAGGTGTTGTTTAACTTGTAAGGTGTTGACAAAATTATTATGTAGTTAACAATCCTCCAGCGTATCTATGACAAAGGTGTTGTTTAACTTGTAAGGTGTTGAAAAGATTATTATGTAGTTAATTATCCTACACCGTATCTATGACAAAGGTGTTGTTTAACTTGTAATGTGTTGACAAAATCATTATGTAGTTAACAATCCTCCAGCGTATCTATGACAAAGGTGTTGTTTAACTTGTAATGTGTTGACAAAATCATTATGTAGTTAACAATCCTCCACCGTATCTATGACAAAGGTGTTGTTTAACTTGTAAGGTGTTGACAAAATTATTATGTAGTTAACAATCCTCCAGCGTATCTATGACAAAGGTGTTGTTTAACTTGTAATGTGTTGACAAAATTATTATGTAGTTAACAATCCTCCACCGTATCTATGACAAAGGTGTTGTTTAACTTGTAATGTGTTGACAAAATTATTATGTAGTTAACAATCCTCCAGCGTATCTATGACAAAGGTGTTGTTTAACTTGTAAGGTGGTGACAAAATTATTATGTAGTTAACAATCCTCCAGCGTATCTATGACAAAGGTGTTGTTTAACTTGTAAGGTGTTGACAAAATTATTATGTAGTTAACAATCCTCCACCGTATCTATGACAAAGGTGTTGTTTAACTTGTAAGGTGTTGACAAAATTATTATGTAGTTAACAATCCTCCACCGTATCTATGACAAAGGTGTTGTTTAACTTGTAAGGTGTTGACAAAATTATTATGTAGTTAACAATCCTCCACCGTATCTATGACAAAGGTGTTGTTTAACTTGTAATGTGTTGACAAAATTATTATGTGGTTAACAATCCTCCACCGTATCTATGACAAAGGTGTTGTTTAACTTGTAAGGTGTTGACAAAATTATTATGTAGTTAACAATCCTCCAGCGTATCTATGACAAAGGTGTTGTTTAACTTGTAATGTGTTGACAAAATTATTATGTAGTTAACAATCCTCCACCGTATCTATGACAAAGGTGTTGTTTAACTTGTAATGTGTTGACAAAATTATTATGTAGTTAACAATCCTCCACCGTATCTATGACAAAGGTGTTGTTTAACTTGTAATGTGTTGACAAAATAATTATGTAGTTATCAATCCTCCAGCGTATCTATGACAAAGGTGTTGTTTAACTTGTAAGGTGTTGAAAAGATTATTATGCAGTTAACTATCCTCCAAGTGAGCTTTCAGGACATATTGTATCTACCTACCTACCTACCCACCCACCCACCTACCTACCTACCTACCTACCTACCTACCTACCTACCTACCTACGTATCTACCTAGTTATCTACCTACCTTCTGCCTACCTAACTAAATACCTACCTTCTGCCTACCTACCTACATACCTACCCATCTACATACCTACCTCCCCATCCACCTACCTACCTACCCACCCGCCTATCTACCTACCTACCTACCTACCTACCTACCTACCTACGTATGTACCTGCCTACGTATCTACCTACCAACGTATCTGCCTACCTACCTACCTACCTACCTACCTACCTACCTACCTACCTACCCATCCACCTACCTACCTACCTACCCACCTATCTACCTACCTACCTATGTATGTACTTACCTACGTATCTACCTACCAACGTACCTACTACCTACCTACCTACCTACCTACCTACCTACCTACCTACCTAACCTACACGTTTTCCCATCCCCCCCCCCCTTTCCCTAACGTCTTCCCTGCTCTGTCCCCCCCCCCCCCCCACCTCCCATTCCCCCTATCCCCCCTCTTCTCTAACGTGTCCCGTGCCATGTGCAGATGGATGCTATCCGGGGGTACCGGTCCTTCACCAAGAATGCCCATGAGGCGCTGAGTCAGGGCTGCACTTACCCCATTTCCACGGAGAGTGTGGCCGAGACCTTCCTGATGGGCTCCGGGGGGTGTCGCAGGAGTGCCACCATCTGCTACATGAAGGGCCAGAGCTGTGTGGACGTCGGCATGTCCATGATGTGCTGTCCCCCGGGATGTGAGTCTGTCCGTCTGTCGGTCCGTCCGTCTGTCTGTCTGTCTCTCTGGCCGTCTGTCTTTCTGTCTGTCTGTCCGTCTGTCTGTCTGTCCGTCTGTCTGTCTGTCCGTCTCTCTGTCTGTCTGTTCGTCTGTTTGTCTGTCTGTTCGCTTGTCTGTCTGTTCGTCTGTCTGTCTGTCTGCCTGTCGGTTTGTTTGTCTGTTCGTCTCTCAGTTCGTCTGTCTGCCTGTTTGTCTGTCTCTTCGTCTGTTCGTTCGTGTGTCTGTGTGTCTCTCTGTCCGTCCGTCTATCTGTCTGTCTGTTCGTCTGTGTGTCTGTCTGTCTGCCTGCCCGGGTTCACTGTCTCTGGGGTGTCTAGACGTCTATCGAGGGTTCTGGTATGAACGTTTTTTGTCCCCACTCTTCTCTTTTAGCAAAAGCAGGTGACTCGAATATGTTTAAGATATTTTGTTTAACCATGTACAACTACTACCTTTCACAGAGGATAACAAGATGAAAAACAAAACAAGAAGGAAAGAAGACATGGGATACTGTGGAGAGTGCGGTGGGGGAGGGGGTGGGGTTGGGGTGGGTGGGGGTGGGGTGGGTGGGTGGGTGGGGATGAACATTAAGTGCTCAGTACGAATAGTTTCTCCTGTCTTCTCGTCCTTCTTTCCATCCCTCAACCCTACCCCCTTCCCCTCCCCCCCCCTCTCTCTCTCTCTCTCTTTGTCTCACTCCAAGTGTGTGCTCACACAAGCCACAAATTACACACACACACACACACACACACACACACACACACACACACACACACACACACACACACACATGCACACACACTTCTGCACACGCACACACACACACGCACCACACACACACACACGCACATACATGCAAGCACACATGTGCACACACACGCGCAAACACACACTCACACACACACACACACACACACACACGCGCGCGCGCGCATATACACACAAGTGCGCACACACGCTTGTGCACGCACACGTACACACATAGAAAACTTATGATACACCTACCGCCAGAAACGATAACACATTAAGACTGGCAGCAGAAATAGCAGGTTGTGGTGTGTGTGTGTGTGTGTGTGTGTGTGTGTGTGTGTGTGTGTGTGTGTGTGTGTGTGTGTGTGGTGAAGGGTGGGGAGTGGGACGGCTTTCTCAGCCGAGTCTCTAAGGTTTCCGTGGCGTGTAAGTTTCAGGGCTCTCTCTCTCTCTCTCTCTCTCTCTCTCTCTCTCTCTCTCACACACACACACACACACACACACACACACACACACACACACACACACACACACACACAGCAAAACAGTTGTCGCTTGTTGATCCTGCTGACGTCCCTTTAGAGGAGCAAGGAAACTAAGGACAGCAATGACTGGCAAGAGATTCCCTCTCATACCCCCTTCCCCTTTAAACGCAGAAAACTGATGACAGCAATGACTGGCAAGAGATTCCCTCTCATACCCCCTTCCCCTTTAAACACAGGTCTGACATTCAGAGTAATATATCTTAGTGAGGCGGACTTCGATGTTTGCTGTGCTCCCAGTCTGGAAAGTAAAGGCATTTGGGCCTAGGTTTCATATGAGAGAGAGAGAGAGAGAGAGAGAGAGGAGAGAGAGAGAGAGAGAGAGAGAGAGAGAGAGATTTTTTAAAGCAAAATTATAGCCCCGAATTTTTTTTTCAAATATCTTATTTTTTTCTTCTTTTTTTTTTGTTCGTTCTGCTTTTTGTCTTTTGCAAATGATTCAGTTTGGTTGGTGGTATGTGTGTTAAACAAGGAGTTTCAATGGCGGTCTGTGGTCTGTTGATGTTTGTTGTGTCTTTACACAGAGTTCCAGTGGCGGTCTGTGGTCTGTTGATGTCTGTTGTGTCTTTACACAGAGTTCCAATGGCGGTCTGTGGTCTGTTGATGTCTGTTGTGTGTTTACAAAGAGTTTCAGTGTGGTCTGTGGTCTGTTGTCTGTTGTGTCTTTACACAGAGTTCCAATGGCGGTCTGTGGTCTGTTGTTGTCTGTTGTGTTTTTTACACAGAGTTCCAATGGCGGTCTGTGGTCTGTTGTTGTCTGTTGTGTCTTTACACAGAGTTCCAATGGCTGTCTGTGGTCTGTTGATGTCTGTTGTGTCTTTACACAGAGTTCCAATGGCGGTCTGTGGTCTGTTGTTGTCTGTTGTGTTTTTACACAGAGTTTCAATGGCGGTCTGTGGTCTGTTGTTCACAGACAGTTCCGGAACCCTGCGGATGATGAACCGGATGAAGCAGATGCAGACCTTCATCAACAACTTCATGTAACTTCCTGCCGGACTCTGCCCACCTCTCACACCGCCGCAGCTCCACGTCTGGCCTCCCTGCCTGTGCCACGTCAACACCCTGCGGTGGCACCACTCTGGAACAACGACTACCATCCAGTGCCAGACGACATGGCGCTGTTGTGGACATGAACTCACGACACTCAGAACTAAACATCAGATGGCGTTGGGTGGGTCAGACACGGCAGGTGCTGAGAACGAGGGACAGAAGATGGCAAGATGGACGTCTTGATTGTTTTTTTTCCTTTTTTTTTTTTTTTTTTTTTTCTTTTTCTGATTTTTTTTTCTCTCTGATATTCTTTCTTTTTCATTCTTTCTTTGCATCTTTTGAATTTTTTTTTCTTTTACTTCATCCTTTTTGTGTTTCCTTTTTCTTGTTTTGGTTTTGTTTCGGTGTCTGTTTTTTTTTTTGTTTGTTTCTTTGTTTGTTTTTTAAATTTCTTATCTCTTCTTTTTCTTTCTTTCTGATGTCTTTCTTGATTGCTGTCTTTCTTCCGTTTTATTTTTCTGCTTTTTCTTTTCTTCCTGTCTTTCCTCCTCTTTTCTAAACAACATACTTTTTATGTACTTTTTTAAACCTTTTTTTCTTTATTTATTTACAGTGTGTCTATTTCTTTTTTTTTCTTTTGTCTTTTCTTTTCGTTCTATTTTCTACATTTGTTCATCACTTCTTCTTTAATCCTTTTTTTTTCTTAGTGTCTTTTTCACTTTTTTTCACCCCCCCCATCCCCACCCCCCTTTTCCCCTTCTTTTTCTTTTTTCTTTTCTTTTTCTTTATTTTCTGACTTTCCCCTCTTCCACTGCTTTCCTTCCTTTCTTTCTTTTAATTTCTAATAATTCTTTCAATTATTTTCTTTCTTTCTCTGGGGGGAAGAGTGGGGGGTGGGGGGGGGGTGGGGGGGGAGAAGACAAGGCGAGGGGAGAGCTATTCTTTTCTTTTACTTTCCCTTGTTCTTTCTTCTTGTCTTCTGTTTCTTTCTCGATATCTTCTCTTGAATTGAACATTAATTCTTTCTTTCTTTCTTCGCTTTCTTTTGCTTGTTTTGCCTTTCGTCCTTTCTTTCTTTCTCGATCTGTTTCCTTTCACTTGTCTTCCTCGATTTCTTTTATTTTCTGTTTGCATCTCGCTTTTTTTTCTTCTTGCTTTCTCTCTGAATTCCTTTCTTTCTTAATTTAGTTCTTCCTGTCTTCCTTTCTTTCTTTCTTTCTTCATTCTTCATTTTTTTTTCTTCTTCTTTTTCTCCTCACTTTCTCCCTTCCTCGCTGCTTTTCCCCCTTCATCTGTCTTTTCCTTTTCTTTCTTTTTTTGTTTGTGTCTTTTTCCTCTTGTCTTTTATCATTTACACTTTACCTTTTCTTCTTTTTACTGTTTTTTTTTTCTCTCTAACCCCCCCCCCCTTTTTTTTTTCTTTCTTTCTTTCCTTCTTTCTTCCTTCCTTCCTTCCTTCCTTTCTTTGTTTCAAAGCCTCAAACTGTCTTCGCTAGGAAATATTAGCTGTTTACAATTCCGAGGTCAGGTGTCGATGACCTTGTGTCCAGGGTTCGGATTGGCGAGTGATGTAGACAGTACTGTTGGTTCAGGTTTCTATATGCAGATGTAGTGAGTAGCTGGTTACCCGGACTTTTGGGGTTGGTTATTTACTGGTAAATCTGAATCTTCTCCTTTTGTGAACGGGCGTTTGAATGAGATTTTATTTTATGTAGTTTCCGGGATTGGTACGGGATCACTATGCTTCTAAACCAAGAACGAGAATAAATAGTCGGTGGTTAGTTTGTCTACCGTATGGCTGCTTTGTAGATATCAAAACCCGATTTTTTTTCCGTATTACTGACTTCAACATCTAGAATTTGATCAGTGATTAAAAGCTTGCAATCACACACACACACACACACACACACACACACACAGACACACACACACACACACACACACACACACACACACACACACACACTCACTCACTCACTCACTCACTCAAAAATACTCCACTCGCAAGCACGCACGAACACAGGCGCACACACGCGTGCGGGAAACACACACACACACACACACACACACACACACACACACACACACACACACACACACACACACACACACACACTATTCATTCCATATACCCCGACAACAACAGTCCCTGGCAATTCTGCAAAGGATGTGTGTGTAGGTCACATGCACGTGCACACCGCCACAACCCGGTCAAAGGGAGGCGATTCCTGTGTGATCTATGGTCTGTTTCAGTCACGGCTCATCGTGTCTGGAACTTACAGCCAAACAACAGCCTTGGCATTAAAGGTTTGGTTTCTTTTCACCCACATGGCTTCATTTTGTCTTTTGTGCGAGAGATGGGCGAAACTTGTGTATTAGTTACGTGAAAAAAGCAGAAACATTCAATATTATTCAAACTTTCTGCACACAAATATTAAAATGCGCGCTAACATAAACGTAAACACGCGCACACGCGCTCGCGCTCACACACACACACACGCACGCACGCACACACACACACACACACACACACACACACACACACACACACACACGCACACGCACGCACGCACGCACGCACGCACGCACGCACACACACACACACACACCACACACACACACACACACACACACACACACACACACACACACCACACACACACACACACACACACACACACACACACACACACACACATACACGCACGCACGAACGAGGTACGCAAGCACACACATACACACTCAGAGGCACACACACACACAGACACACATGCGCGCGGGCACACACACACACACACACACACACACGTACGCACGCACGCACGCACGCACGCACGCACGCACGCACGCACGCACGCACGCACACACACACACACACACACACAAAGCCTCCACGAAATAGAACTCTACTCTGACCGACATGCAGAATTCCCTGAAAGCTGTCATCTCCAACTCAAGAAATATAGATGTTGTTGTCATACACTCTGGAATCAACGACTTGAAATCTAAGAACAGAATCGAATTAAGCAAGTCATTTGCTACTACTTTGAAGGAAGCTGCCAAGAGAAAAACCCAAAACGCAGTTCGTAGTAAGCAATGTCACCTCTGTCAAAGACCAGACGCTGGAGGCAAAGAGAGAGTTATTTAATGCTGCTACCACGTCCGAACTATTGGAAGTAGGCAACATCAAACATGACAACATGAAGAAACATCACCTCAGGGACGGCATTCGGGAGGCACCAGCATACTGGCTGGCAACAATGGACGTCGTGTCCGAAACCTGGTGTGGGAGACCTCGAAACGGCCTGCACGTCAGTCTAGATTCCACCGTCCCCAGTCCTGCCCTGGCCCTCAACACCACGCCTGGCATAACCGCTTCCATGCTTTGAGTGACTGGGACATGTTTCATCAACACTTGTGATAACTTTTGTCACAGAGTTTGGAAAGAAAGGGGGTTAATCACCACTAAGGACACAGACAAACATAGCACAGGACAAGACGCAATGCATTTCGACCTCTTGGGTCTTTTTCAGGCGAAAACAAATAACGTTTAGGACAGTGAATATGAAGAAAGAAAAAAAATAGACACTTATCTTTTTATCTTTTTTCTTTTTTTTTCTTTCTCCATCTTCACTGTCCTAAACGCTATTTGTTTTCGCCTGAAGAAGACCCAAAGGGTCGAAATGCATTGCGTCTTGTCCTGTGCTATGTCTGTCTGTGTCCTTGGCGGTAACTAACTCCCTCTCTTTCTAAATTTTGCTTCATTTTCCGCCCTCAGTCACTCCGTTTTGAAACTTTCGTCACAGAGATCAAGATTCACTGACATTTACGAAGCTGAGCATGTTCCATTGTTCTTCGCCAAAGATGACTTTATGCCTACTAGATATCTATGTATAATTAGTATGGATGGATTTAGTTGATTTAAGCTATTGTTAAAGACATCTAGAATTTTTCAATTTTTTTTCCCTTCTCATGCACCTTCATTGCTTCACTTTCTCTTTATAACTGTACTCCTCTCAGTACTGGTAAATCTCTGAGATTACCTTGACTTCTCATTTAACATGATATATAACTGTACTCCTCTCAGTACTGGTAAATCTCTGAGATTACCTTGACTTCTCATTTAACATGATATATAACTGTACTCCTCTCAGTACTGGTAAATCTCTGGATTACCTTGACTTCTCATTTAACATGATATATAACTGTACTCCTCTCAGTACTGGTAAATCTCTGAGATTACCTTGACTTCTCATTTAACACCCTTTAACACCTGAGTTAACACCCTTTTGTACCTGGAACTCGATAGAAGATCCTCTGAACAGTGATCATATACCACTTGTGACCAGGTTTGAACTAGATCAACCATCAGTTACAGACTCAACAGAAGACAAGGTTCCAAAATATGATTACAAACGGGCTGACTGGAGCAAATTTACAAACATATTACTTTCTTATGATGGGTTCGAAACTTTTGATCAGGATGTTGACACCTTATACATGACGTTTACTAAAGCTGTTCTGCATGCCGCTGACGACTCCATTCCCAAGTATAAGTCAATAACATCAAAAAAGCATGTCGGTAACATTTGGTGGAATGAAGCTTGTTAGAGAGCAAAAAACGAGAAAAAAGTTGAAAATTTAATGCTTGTCTAAAGCACCAATCTATTAAAAATCATATGGAAATGAAAAAAACAAAACAAAAATAAATGTAACAGATTAATAGATGAAGCAAAAAAGAATACTGGTAATCTTTTTGTACAAATGAAGTTTCAAATTATAAAGATCTTCAGAAAGTATGGGAGAAACTGAAAACAATGAAGAATGGTGTAACATTGCCACAGTATCCTGTACAATTACCTCATTGTGATCTGCCAGCTAATTACGAAAAAGCTGAAGCCTTTGCTGACATGTTTGCAAATAATAGCCGCAGCGATGGACTATCGGACAAAGATAGAAAGTACAGAGCAGAACATGAGTTACATCTTAGTGATGAAGACCCGGAACAGACCAGAAATCGATCTATTAATGCTGCAATTACTATGGAAGAATTAAAAGAATGTATCTCTAATCTCGGCAGCAAGAAAACATCAGCTGGGCAGGATGGAATTTGTAACGAAATGTTAGGTCATTTATCACTTAATGTGTTGAACTTTTTACATTTTTTTTTTCTTTAAATGCTGGGATAGTGGTCAACTACCAAATATATGGAAAAAGTCAGTTGTACATATTCACAAACAGGTAAAGCCCCGAAATTATAAAAACAGCTATAGACCAGTTGCGTTAACGTCACATATATGTAAACTTATGAAGAGAATTATATTAAGGAGACTTAATTATTATTGTGAAAGTATAAGGTTATTCCAATTAATCAGGCAGGCGTTAGAAGAAGTAGATCAACCATTGATCACCTGATAAAACTAACTACTCAAATTAGGCAACAGTTTGCCAGACGAAAGAATGTTCTTGCTACGTTTTTTGACGTCAAAAAGGCTTACGACCAAGTGTGGCACAATCGACTACTGAAAAAGTTACGAAAAGTTGGTACTGTGGGTAATGTTTGATTTTATTAAAAGCTTTCTTCTTAATTGATCAATACAGACAAGGATTGGGAATACTTACTTCAATACTAGATCTCTTCATATGGGCATTCCTCAGTGATCAGTCATCGCCCCTATTTTGTTCAATATTTTAATATCAGATCTTCCTAGGGTGTTATCGAAAGATGCAGTTTTAGTTCAATATGCCGACAATATATCTAAGGATGAAAGTATCAATGAAAAGAAAAGCACCAACCAGAGCTCTGAATTACACGAAGAAATTATACCAACACGAACTCGATAAAATAAGTAAATACATGACTGAAAATGGTCTTTCATTATCTCTTGAAAAAACAAATATGATGCTTTTTAATTCAGGAAACAACGCTCAAAAACTCCATGTATTTTCTATTCATGGCTCAGTCATACAATATACTCAAACGACTAAGTTTTGGGGTGTTTATCTTACGGCAAAACTTTCATGGACTAGCCATATTGAGCATACACTAACTAAAGCAAGGAAGTGTTTAAACGTCAAAAAAATCGTTAGCAAACAAAAGTGGGGACAGGATACAAAAATATTAATATTACTATCAACGTCACTTGTGCGTTCCTAACTGACGTATGCCCAGGAGGTATTTTTCAGTTCGAATCCCAGCCATGGCTCGTCCCAAGATGGGAAAAAAAAGGGGCAGCAGAGGGACATCCGGAGTCATGAACCGGGTGTGGCCCAACCCCCCTAGAGTGTCAGGAGATAAGGGCCGAAACACTTGCTTGAAGGGGGCTTCTCTTCTGAGGACTCTCTGCTGCCACGCTCTCCACGAGTTTCTTTCTACTGATGCATGGGTAAACCATTGACTTCCGGGAATAGGCCGGAGGACGTCCGGGAAAGACCGGAGGACACTGGGAAAGACCAGAACCAAGGGCTCTGTGGGCTGGCTCCCCACTTTGCCTTAAACATGTGGCTACTAAAAATAAAAGGAAAAGATGCTCCCAGGATTCACCGAAAGGGGGAGAGAATGATGAATCCATCGGTGCTCAACCAATCATGACTGCAAATCCCAAACGGACTATGAACATGGACCAAATGGAATATCCATGTGTCTGTGGAAAGCGTTTCGCTACCACCCGTGGCATGAAGATCCACAGAACAAAGATGGGATGTGTGAAGACTCATCTGAATGAGCAGCAGCGCACTGCATCAGCAGATAAGACGTCGGAAGACCAAGGCCAGGATTTAAACCACAGTGCCAAGGACATCCACGCTGTTGGTTCGGATGAGGAATTTGCACAGGCCCTCGATGCCAGGCGCCTGAAACTCAACTTGCCACGAGCAAACGAAACTGAAGATTGGGAGAAACTGGATGCAAAAATCGTCCAAAGACTCGATGCACTGATAGGGAAAAGCACCCTGGAACACAAACTAGCCACATATGGGGACATTGTGTATGCCACATGTAGAGACGCCTATGGAGCAAAACTACCCAAAGAGAAAACACCTCCAAAGAAATCCAGACGCCAAGAAAAGATGGACAAGATCAGGGTCCAAAAGAAAAACCTCAAGATGCAAATGAAGACCGCACTGCCAGCTGAAAAACAAGGCTTGGAAAAACTGTGGAAAGACCTGAAAGAAAAACACAGTGCCCTCAGCAAAGCGGAATCTGCGAGGAAGAGGAAGAGCAAAAAGAAGAAGACACAAGAGCGCTTCTTCAGAGACCCCTTCCAGTTTGCCAGAACACTGTTTGAGCAGCCAAAATCTGGGACCCTAAGTGTGGACAAAGGAGTTCTTGAGCAGCATCTGAGGAAAACATACTCTGACCCACAGAGCAAAGCACCACTCGACATTCAAGGTCTGGTGTGGCCAACCAACCCTGAGGAACAGTTCAATGGCAAGCCTCCAACGTTGGCGGAAATCAAGAAGGTGGTCGACAAAGCCAGAGCCAAATCATCACCAGGGCCAAACGGAATACCTTACCAGCTTTACAAGAAATGTCCCAAGGTGCTGGAGTGGCTCCACAGGCTGCTGCGATCGGCTTGGAGAAACCAGAAGATCAGCGGCCAGTGGATGACGGCAGATGGTGTGTACATCCCCAAAGAGCAAAACTCAAGTGACATTAGCCAGTTCAGGCCAATATCACTACTGAACGTCGAAGGGAAAATCTTCTTCTCTGTCATGGCAGCAAGGCTGACCAAGTACCTGATGGAAAACAAGTACTTGGATGTGTCAGTCCAGAAAGGTGGCATCCCAGGCGTGGCGGGCTGTGTAGAACACGCCACAATGATCTGGGACGCAATCCAAAAAGCAAAAACAGAAAAGAGAGACCTGGACGTAGTGTGGCTTGATCTGGCAAACGCATATGGATCTGTGCCCCATGAGATGATACAGTTGGCTCTTGAGATGTACCATGTGCCAAAGAACATCCGCGACATGCTCAAGAAGTACTTCAATGGCTTCTCAATGCGGTTCTCTACCAAGGAGTACACAACAGACTGGATCAACTTGGAAGTGGGTATTGCAATGGGCTGTGCAATTTCCCCAATACTGTTCGTGCTGGCAATGGAACTCATCTTGAAAGCAGCAACAAACAACGCGAGACAAACAGACCTTGGCGATGGATACAAGATGCCTCCTCTCAAGGCCTTCATGGATGACACTACAGTGATTTCATCCAGAGAAGACGAGACACGTCATGTGCTGGAGAGGCTGGACGACATAGTTGCCTCATCCAGAATGAAGTTCAAGCCAAAGAAATCACGGAGTCTCTCACTGAGGAAAGGAAAAGTGGCCGGATCTGTGGTCTTCAGTGTTGCCAACCAGGCCATTCCAACAGTCACAGAAGAACCAGTCAAGAGCCTTGGAAGATGGTATGATGATACGCTGAAAGACACACAAAGAGCAAAAGAAACCAAGCAGATGGTGGAGGAAGGCTTGGAGACCATTGACCAGTGTGGGCTCCCTGGCAAATACAAGGTCTGGTGTCTGCAGTTCATGCTGATACCAAAGCTGCTATGGCCTCTGATGATATACGACATCTGCACCAGCATAGTGGAGGCAATGGAAGCCAAAATCAACAAGTTCACAAGGAAATGGCTTGGTGTCCCACACTGTCTGACTGACATAGCGCTGTACTGTCGCCAAGCAAAGCTGAAACTACCCCTGAAATCCATCCTGGAGGAATACAAAGCAGGGAAGATCAGACTTCAAAGCATGCTGGAGGACTCAGGAGACAAGGTGGTAGAAGCAATTAAGCCCCAGCTGAAGACAGGCAGAAAATGGAAAGTTCAAGAGGCGATGGATTCTGCAAAAGAAAGTCTCAAGATCAGAGAAATAACAGGACACACACAGACCAACAGACAGGGACTGGGGGTGACCAAAACTGAATGGTGGTCAAAGGCCAAAGGAAAAGCCAAAAGAGACATGATGATTCAGGAGATGAGAAAAGAAGAAGACCAAAAAAGACTCCAAAAAGCAGTCCAGCAGAGCCAGCAAGGGCAATGGACAACGTGGGAGAATGCACTCCAAAGAAGTCTCACTTGGAATGACATTTGGCACATGGCCCCTCTCAGGATCAGCTTCATTCTCAGATCTGCATATGACCTTCTGCCCTCAAATGCAAACCTGGTGAAGTGGGGGAAAACAGACGATCCTGCATGCCCCCTCTGCCATGAAAAACAAACAGTGGAGCATGTCCTAAGCTCATGTAAAGTAGCCCTGGCTCAAGGAAGGTACACATGGAGGCACAACCAAGTGCTCAAAGAAATTGTACAAGTAGTCTGGGCTAGTACCAACGCCACAAAAGGGAAAATCAGGACTCCAAAAGCACCCGCAACATTCTTCACGGCAGGAGGCAGCAAATCATGGCCAAGAACAACAGTGCCACTCGAAACATGCAGGCAGAGTCTGCTGGACGGGGCAGATGACTGGGAGTGCACTGCAGACCTCCCAGAATGGAAGAGTCACCCAGAGATCATCAGCAAGAGTGGCATGAGACCAGACATAGTAGTCCACTCTAAGTCAACCAAGCAGCTGATCATGATCGAGCTCACGGTGCCATATGAGAACAGAATGGAGGCAGCTCAAATCTACAAGACTGAAAAGTATGCTGATCTGGCAAACAGCCTGAGGAGAGAAGGCTATCAGGTCAAAGTCCTCACTGCAGAAATTGGAGCTAGGGGGTTTGTAGGAACGTCTGCATACAGCCTCATGAAACAGCTCTCAGTTGCAGGGAAGGAAAAAACCAGAGCCCTGAAAGCAATGGCAGAAGCGGCAGAGAGGTGTTCAAGCTGGATCTGGTCAAGGAGGAACAAAAGTGAACTTCATAAGGCTTAATTTCCCTACAAATATCAGGTGTCCCTGTGGCTCAGTGGTTAAAGCGCGAGTCATTAAGTGGAAAATGAGCATGTCCAGAGGGTCATGGGTTCGAATCCCAGCCATGGCTCGTCCCAAGATGGGAAAAAAAAGGGGCAGCAGAGGGACATCCGGAGTCATGAACCGGGTGTGGCCCAACCCCCCTAGAGTGTCAGGAGATAAGGGCCGAAACACTTGCT
>CM065748.1:32473469-32485969 GCA_033310375.1 Conus canariensis | reverse complement strand
AGTGGACATAGGAAAGCGAATGCAATTGGTTTCTTAGTCCCCCCCCCCCCCTCCTCTGCACCCCCCCTCTGCACCCCCCCCCCCTCCAGCTCCTCCTCCTCCTTGCCTCTGTAATATTAGCTCCTTCATCCCCCACCTCCCCCCACCCTCTCTCCCTCCCTCAAATACTTGGGGCAGTGTTTGTGTGTGTGTGTGTGTGTGTGTGTGTGTGTGTGTGTGTGTGTGTGTGCGTGCGTGCGTGCGTGTGTGTGTGTGTGTGTGTGTGTGTGTGTGTGTGTGTAAGTGTGTGTGTGTATGTGTTTATATGTGTGTGTGACAGAGAGAGAGAGAGAGAGAGAGAGAGAGAGAGCGTGTGTATGTGTGTGTGAGTGCGTGAGAGAGAGAGAGAGAGAGAGAGAGAGAGAGAGAGAGAGAGACAGACAGACAGACAGACAGACAGACAGACAGACAGACACTGACACTGACACATGTTTATTGGCATTAGCTTTTTACAGCCTTAGTGCCAAGGGGAACAATTTCTGAAATAGCAGTATACTAACAGCAACGAGAAAAGGGACAATACTCATGCACATCCACTTACATATATACTTCAACCACGCGCAATTTCCAATCTAGGGTAACACACACACACACACACACACACACACACACACACACACACACACACACACACACACACACACACACACACACAAATCATCATCATCATAAATACCAGACTCGACCATCCATCTGTAGTTATTCAAGTACTAAGCATTCATCGGAACTCAAGAAAATTTCGAGTAGTTATTTTGTCTTTTCAGTTTCTCTCGCTTTTTTTTTTCTTCACTGTAGCTTTTTTCCGCCTAATACCTTTTTGTTCTGTCTTTTTTCTTTTTCGTTGTAATTACTTTCGTTATGTTACCATTGTCATTTTTTCTCTCTTTATTTTTTTTTATTTTTTTTATTTTTTATTTATTTTTTTTTTTAGTATCAGTGTTGTTCGGATGACAGTATCTTGTTCCTCGTATTATTTGCTTCTGCAATAAATTTTGAAAGCGATGTTATCATTTCTTCGTCTCCGGATATAAGAATAGCTACTAAATCATGTCTTCTGGAAACAGGTAAAGAAAACAAACTATACTTATTTCGAATTGATTCATATGCAGGGCAATGAAAGATAAAATGCCGTTCGTCTTCAACTCCCTTACAACACATTAAGCACAAATTATCCATTTCCTGATCATCAATAAACCATCTTCTGTTAGCCTTTAGTCCAAGAGTTCTCATTCTTAGTCTGGCAAAAAGACTTCGATGCCATCTATTTTTAATGACAGATATATTTTTCAGCTTGGAAAATACTTTTAAATGAGGAATACCAATTATATTTTGTGTTTTCTTCTACATGGGAATGCCAGTTTTGCTTATATGAATTGATTAAACGATCTTTAAATTCTGAGATAAAGGCAACGTCACTTCCAACTCCCTGACTCATCCAAACTATACCGAAACCGTTCTCAGTAAGAACTTTTCTGATATTGTCTACCCAATTTTGCTTTCCTTCTTCATGTTGCTACAGCAGCATTTCATACGCCTGCCTACATAATCTTTCCATTGGAAGCTTTATAATCTGTAGCCAATATTTTACACTCTTAATAGTTGTTCGGAGCTTTAGTGGATATCTGCCAGTCTCGCCGTATGCAAGCATGTTAGAGGAGCTAAGGGGTATATTTAAGAAACGTTTTATAGCAAAAGTGTGCACTGTTTCTATCTGCTTATTCTCTACTGCACCCCAGATTTCTGCTGCGTATGTCAGGATAGGCTCGATCTGTGTGTCAAATAACTTCCAGAAAAGTGAAGAATCAGTGGAACTTAATTTGTTCATAGCTCTGAGAATTTCAGTGACTCCCTTCTTCCCTTTTCTACATGCCTCTGTCCAAACTGTATTTAAACTGAGCTTAGGGGTAAAAATTACTCCAAGATACTTATAGGAATTTGTAACCTTTACTTCCATATTTCCATACCACCATTTTTCATGAATAGAAAGATGTCCTCCCTTGCGAAAAACCATTACATTCGTTTTATCCAAATTCACGCTCAAAGTAAGTCTATCAGCTTCCTGTTTTAAAATATTCAACTGATTTTGTAAGCCAACAACAGAATCTGAGAGAAGAATAACATCGTCAGCAAACAGCATCAAAACCATTTCAAGAGCTCCTGGGAGCATCTGTATTCCATGCTTTCCTCTTTTTGATAATTCAATAGCTAGTTCATTTATAAAAAGCGAAGACAACCTCGGACTAAGTAGACAACCTTGCTTAACGCCTCTTGGGCAACTGAAGAAATCCGTGTAAACATGCTTGTCACGCACACACACCAGAACAGTATCATATATACCTCTAATGGCTCTGTACAATTTACCTTTAACGCCACTGTTTCTCAACACATTCCACAATATATTTCTCTTCACCGAATCAAAGGCCTTCTTGAAGTCAACGAATGCAACATACAACTTAGAATTTTTATTCAAATACTTTTGGACTAATGCATATAAGGTGAATATATGGTCAATGGTGCTGTAGCCCTCTCTGAATCCTGCCTGCTCTTCAATTATCTTTCCCTCTTTATCTGCCCAGTTAGTAAGCCTTTTGTTTAAGATATGCGTATAGATTTTTTCCTATTACACTTGTCAGTGCTACTCCTCTATAGTTATCCGGATTGTTTTTGTCTCCCTTTTTGTATATTGGTACTATAATAGATTTTGACCAGGCTACTGGAAATGTTCCCTTCTCAAAGAGGACGTTAAAGAGATCCACTAAAAAGTCAATAACAGCAGCATTTGCCAGTTTCAACATTTCACTTATAATTTTATCGATACCAGCACTTTTTCCAGTTTTTAAATGTTCGATTCCATTCATAACTTCACTTTTGGAAATTGGGTCATTGAACAGAGGTTCTTCTACATTATCGTTTTCTTCTTCTGTCATAACATTCTCGCATTGATATGTATCTCCCACCTCATTAAAGACTCTATGGAAATGATCATACCACTGTTGAGAATTAATTTCATTATAAATTACACTTTTTCTATTTACAGATCTGATGGTTGACCAAAATAACTTTGGGTCATTAATCGACTCTCTTAATTTTTGAAGCCTAATCTCGTCGTATTTCTCTTTTTTCTCCTTTCTCAATTTGTTATATATCTTTCTCTCGTTGACATATAGCTCCTTACGTTCTACCAAGTTCGTTTTTGACCTTCGCCAGCTCCTTAGAAGCCCTTTAACAGTTCTTTTCTTTTGAGTACATTCTTTATCAAACCACATATTTGTCTGTCTTTTCACTTTCCCACTTACCCGAATCATACATGCTGCCGCTGCATATAATGCATTGACAAAAACATCGACACATCCATTAATATCATCCTTCAAAATATCTTTCGCTCTCTTCAAGCATTCTATAAACTCGCATGAATCAATTTCATCTTTGTAAATCTTCACGTTTTCAGCACACCACACAATTCTTTCTTCCTCATTTTTCTGGCAACACGTTCTCTCCCTTTACATTCTTCTCGTTCTTCCATGTCAACTCAACCGGAAAATGCCAGGAATGTAAACTATCTCCCACACACATGTCACAATTTTTTAACAGTTCTGATGACACAATGAAATAATCAATCACACTACACCCATGCGATGACACATACGTAAACTCGCCATTAACATCTCCTCTGCAGCTCCCATTCACCATCAGCAGATCATACATATAACAAAATTCAATCAGAGAAGCTCCAAACTTATTGACAACTGAATCTTTTGAACAGCGCCTAACAGACTCATCTTCCTAATCACGTTCCATGTTAAAGGTATAAAATATTATATCTTGGCCTTCAGGTTGTTCATTCCCTGTTCTAGCATTCAAGTCACCAGCTACAATGACATACACTTCAGCTGTCTCAATGCTTTGCCTGAGATTTTCCTCCAGAATGACTATGCCGTCTTTTATTTCATTACTATTATAAACTGGACTTCCCTCAGGCGCAACATAACATGCCACAAGCAAAATATCTTTATCTACATTAAACAACATCTTGTCAACCCTTATAGCAACAATATTATCATCTTTTATTTTAATAACGTCTTTTATATACTGACTGTAACAATTCTTTACAAGAAAGAGAACTCCTCCTGAGTTTCTGCCTTGGTTCGATAGCTTTCTTGCTGGGGCGCTAAACTTAACATAATCCGTGAAAACACCGCTGAAATCAAATTTACAATCAACAAAAGTTTCAGTCAGACACACAAAATCAAAGGTTCGCACATAATTAACAAAATCAATGTCATTGAATTTGCTATATAAATTTTCTACATTGTAGTTCAGGAACGACAACTGAGGCGATGGATGGTCAGGCCTGTCCTAATTAGCGTCACTGGCAGAGCGCAACGACCGTCACTGCCACGAGCACTCAGGTAGCCACGTATCGGCGTTTGCTGTCGCCTCCGGTTAGCACCACCACGGTTCCCACGTGCATCCCGTTCCACGCTGTCACGCCTCGCACCCGTGTCACTGACAGCGTTGGAAAGGCCGCCACGGCGTGTCACACCGTGACCTTCGCCCCCCGTCAAGCGCCGTGTAGTAGGGGAATCCCCGCCTGTCGTTTCACTGCTCCGGCCTCGCTGACGTGTTTCTGGATCAGCTGATCGGACACAATCCCTCGCCAGCTCGCCGTCCCCTGCCGTGTTGGAAGATGCAGAGGTGGACGCTGTCACTGCGGCGTAGCTCCTGGAATCGGGTCTCTTGGGTCCGACCGTCAGCTTTCCTTTGACAAAGTAGGCGGCTTTGCCCTCCTTCTTTGCCTCGCTGACGATGGCAGCCTGTCTTCGGGTCAGGTCGTTGGCCACTCGGACTCCTTTCCCCTGCAGTCTGGCACGATAGTCTCTATCAGTGAGGACTGACATCTTGTCCCTCCACTGACTGAACTTCACGACCATCGGCCTGGGTTGGTCGCCTCTTGCTTGCCCGACACGATGAGCTCTGACAATGTCCTGCTCACACCACTTCTTGTGTCCTGGCACACTGTTCAGAGTGTCTGTGACAACACGGGCACATGTGTCATAATCCTCATGGTCACTGCTGTGCGGAATGCCGAAAATCCGAAGATTGTCACGTCTGGAGAAATCTTCCAGTTTGTCAATTTCAGCATTCATCGACGTGATGTGTTCAGTCAGTGTCTCCAGTGTTGTGGACAGTGTCCTCGTCTCCTCCTTTCCCTGCGCACAGAGATTCCCTCTCATACCCCCTACCCCTTTAAACACAGGCATTTGGCCTAGGTTTCATGAGAAGAGAGAGAGAGAGAGAGAGAGAGAGAGAAAGAGAGAGAGAGAGAGAGAGAGAGAGAGAGAGAGAGAGAAAACAGAAAAAAACTACCATGCTTTTTGTCTTCTTAGGATGAACTAGTTTAAAATTCAAATCACACAGCTCCGAGAGATCATATAAATCTTGCTGTGGTGAGTTGACGACCGTCGGTTTCTGCTGCGCTTGAATGGAGGAAATGTCCTCGGCAAAAAGATCATACAAGGCATGTGGCTGTGGAACTGACAGTGGTAGACTACTGATAAACACAGAGAACGAAATCGGCCCTAGAACAGAACCTTGGGCTCTCCGTATCATATAATCTCAATAGATGAGTAGCTGCTATTGCTTTAGGCAGGATGCATTTATTTGTTAAATGTAATTCGAATAATAATTCTGTGTTCTGGTCTTGGGCATGTAACGTTCAATTTCTAAGTAGTATTTTGTGATCAACAGATTTCAGTCAAGGAAAACGGCATCTGTTATTTTGCTTTGAGTGATGGCAGTTAACCATGTATGACAGAGACGATTGAAGGTGGCTTGGCATTTATGCTGGCGGCAAAACCCGATTGAAAGGGGTGAAAAAGATATATTAAGATATCCCATGGGGTGTTCATGACCATTGTGAAGTCCCTTGATACCACAGAGAGAAGGAAACACAGGTCTACAATTGTGAAGTCCGAGAAGTCTTTTGACTCAGGAACTGAAATGAACTTCGCTGATTCAAGAGCAGAAAGGACTAAACCATACATACACATGTGAGGCGTAAACTTTCGCTGGGATGTGCAAGTTGTTAGGGGTGCTGCTTGATCTGATTCTGCAGTGGCTTCTTTACATTGAAGAAGTCATCGTTATTGAAGAAGTCATTGTTGAACGAGTTTGGTGACCACTGCTTGCCTTTTTATTTGTTTTTTAGTCTTTGTATAATATAAGTATTGCGTGCCATAGCAAAGCTGTCTTTATCAGCAGTTCGCATTTTGTTAAGATAATGTTTCTTAATATTGTCCATACAATCGTTGTCTCTCTGTTTTATTTACTCAGTTTTCTTAATTTCTCTTTCAATTCCATTTTGAGCCCTAACTTCTAATGATTAGTCCATGTTTTCCTTGTATAGCTGCGTACTTTCGTATTCCAATTGATCACGGGGTTTCATGGTCTCAGTTATTTCTGGAGTAAGCAAATCATCAAGAACCCCTTCCGCCGTAGTGGTGCGTGTTTCTCCATCTCAGCTAGTACTGCACACAGTAGATGCCTTATGCTTCAGACGACCTGAAAAATTCAAAGCATTCTTGAAATGTGTTACACTGAAGTCGTGGTGAAATACGCTTTTAACGAAGTGCATGAATGACCTGTAATAAACGGTGTGTGATTGTTCTTTGGTTTGAGATTTTGGTGGTTTGTAACCCCATAATCACGCATGTTATGGATGAGTGATCACTTATACCTTTTGACACTGACATTTTTATGGAGGAGTGATCACTTATACCTTTGACATTGACACTGTTATGGATTGAGTGATCACTTATACCTTTTGACATTGACATTGCTATGGATGAGTGATCACTTTTACCTTTTGATATTGACATTGTTATGGAAGAGTGATCACTTATACCTTTTAACATTGACATTGTTATGGATGAGTGATCACTTATACCTTTTGACATGGACATTGTAATGGAGGAGTGATCACTTGCACCTTTTGACATGGACATTGTAATGGAGGAGTGATCACTTGCACCTTTTGACATGGACATTGTAATGGAGGAGTGATCACTTGCACCTTTTGACATTGACATCAGCTTCTTCTTTGCGGGGCTGTGGTCTAGCGAGGGAGACGAGCAGACAAACAGATAAAAGGAGACAGGAGGGGAGGAGGGGAGAAGGGGGGGGGGGGGAGCGAGATTGGTGTCAGTGGGGGGGGGGGGGGATGCGGGGGCCGGGAGATGTAATGCTACTGTTTACATATGAAAGTTGACAGGATCCGTGTGCTAACTGTGTCAGACACTGTGGAAGTGGGTGGTTGTTGTTTTCAGTTTCAGTTTAATGTCGGCCACGCCAGCCATGCCTGGCTCTTGTGTCACGACATTGCAAACAAGGTCATGTCATGAGACTTCAACATCATCATAAACACACACACACACACACACACACACACACACACACACACACACACACACACACACACACACCACACGTGCGCATGCGCGCGCGTGCGTGCGCTCGCACACAAGCGCACATGTACACACAAACACCGACCGCGCGCTCGGGCGCAAACACGCGCGCTTGTGCGTGCACACACACACACACACACACACACACACACACACACACACACACACACACACACACAAACTCCAAACGGATGCTGCTTACGACACTGAGTCGACCAGCAGAAATGACAGCACAGAGTACACAGAACAAACAAGAGACATCCCCAAAAAAGGATGTTCCAAGCTTGCCTTGAATACATGTTAACTTGTGTTCGTCCATTTCTCCAGGTGTTGTTGCTGTGTAGACGTGTCAGGTACAGGGTATATGGGCAAGCTAGGGACGTCCTTGGTTATTGTGTGTACTCTGTGCTGTCTATCTGCTGGGTAATTCGGTGTCGTAAGCAGCATTCATTTGGAGTTATGGGAGTGTATTTATTTCAACATTGTGGAGCAAGAGTTATCCTACTTGTTTGCCATCGAAAACACGGAGGTTCCACCGTTTGCAAATGATTTTTGGCGCAGGAAATAGCAGATTCAGTGAGGCAAAAACGTGTGCTTAGTAAGGTAAGGTAATGTTGCTTATAGCCCCGCCGACCGCAAAGGGCCATATCAGGGCTGTCACCACGTTGAAGTCAACTCAAAGTCGTTAGTTCACACAATCCTTTAATATACACCTAAAAAAAAAAAACACCGGAAATTTTGTTAAAAATCTTTCTTCCGTAAACATTCAGATCAGATGAAAAATGTCAGTCTCTTCCAGAAATTCAAAGATCACATCAGGTTGGACATCTCTGAACAAAGTTTTCCATGGAGTCAGCTGTACAAGTTTTTATGTCTCACATCGTGCAAGTCCCAACACTCTAAAAGAATATGTTTCACCGTGAGTGGTACATGACATGGAATGCACCACGGAGCTTCTTCACTCTTTAAAAGGTACGAATGAGTTAAAAACGAATGGCCAGTGAACAGCCGGCATAAAACCGTTTCTTCTTTGCGACCACTAGAAGCAGATGAGAGGAACTCTTTTAGGATTGGACGGATCTGGAAAAGGCTGTTATCCTTGTGTGTGTATTCCAGTTCTCCTGCCAGAGGTGTCTGATATCATCATTAACTTTCGTGTGTTTAACACCAAGAGTAATCAGCAAGGAAGTACGGCAGCATGAACTGCAGTGGAAACTAAATCATAACATTTACCCCACAAATCCTTTCATGGAAACTAAATCATAACATTTACTCCGCAGATCCTTTCATGGAAACTAAATCATAACATTTACCTCACACATCCGTTCATGGAAACTAAATCATAACATTTACCCCACAGATCCTTTCATGGAAACTAAATCATAACATTTACCCCACAGATCCTTTCATGGAAACTAAATCATAACATTTACCCCACAGATCCTTTCATGGAAACTAAATCATAACATTTACCCCACAGATCCTTTCATGGAAACTAAATCATAACATTTACCCCACAGATCCTTTCATGGAAACTAAATCATAACATTTACCCCACAGATCCTTTTCTCCAAAAAATGAAAGTCACGAAAGGAACAAAATGTGATGACTGTGTCACCGAGATTGATGCTGTGGACCACTTCTTCCTTAACTCTCCACGACTGCACAGATTGATGCTATGGACCACTTCTTCCTTAACTCTCCACGACTGCACAGATTGATGCTATGGACCACTTCTTCCTTAACTCTCCACGACTGCACAGACTGATGCTATGGACCACTTCTTCCTTAACTCTCCACGACTGCACAGATTCTGCACATTGTTTAAATGTGAAAAACGTCTAAAACTTCTATTAACTGATATAATGTTTATTGTACAAAGAAACGAGTCTTTAACGCACACAATGACTTTCGGCCCGTATCTTTGACGTCAATAGTCATGAAAAGTTTTGAGCGAGTTGTTTCGCACAGATTACTAACCAAGACACAAAATGCACAGGACCCACTCCAATTTGCATACAAGCAGATCCACTGATGATGCAACACTCACCCTTCTCCACAACGCATACACCCACTTAGACAAGCCATGTTCCTTTTTATGCATTCTATTTACTGATTTCTCCTCTGTTTTCAATACTATTCAGCCTCATCTCATCGCTCTCAAACTTCTTAAATTTGATGTTTGTCCTAAGCTTATTCTCTGGATCATAGACTTCTTGGTCAAAAGATCCCAGACTGTCTGCTTTCAACGCTGTCTTTCTGACTCTCGCTCTACATCTACCGGTTCTCCTCAAGGTACCGTTCTTTTCCCTGTCCTCTTCACTCTTTATACTAATGACTGTTCTGGAACTGACTTAACCCCTGTCATCAAATACTCAGATGATACAGCCATTCAAGACCTCTCCAACTAGCACACAACATTCACTGAGCAAGCTGAACTGTTCACAACCTGGTGCAAAGAAGACTATCTTGACCTTGATGTTAAAAAGACTAAAGAGATGATCGTGGATTTCCGAAGAAACCCCAGTGCAATCCCTGATCTTTTCATTGATGGCTGTAAAGTTGAGCGTGTGAATGAGTAGAAGTACTTGGAACAAGAATTGATTGCAAGCTCACTTTTGATGCAAACACGCAAGCGATAAACAAAAAATGTCTGGCACGCTTATGCTGTCTTCAAAAGCTCAGATCTATCGGAATGAATGGACAGATTTTAGAAAACTTTTACAGATGTTTCATTGAGTCTGTTTCGATGTTTGGATTGATATGCTGGTGTGCAGGTCTGAGTGTGAAGAACAGAAACGTGCTGGAACGAGTGGTGAGAGTGTGTGGAAAGGTGGTAGGTGAGCGTCAGAGAGAGAGGTGAACGAACGGTGTGCATGCCAAGTAGTGCGCAAGGCGAGAACGATTGTGAGTGACAGGACGCATGTGTTGGCCAAATACTTTGAGCTCTTACCATCAGGCAGGCGATACTGCACCCCAAGGACTACCACTAAGAGAGCGAGGCCGTCGTTTGTGCCAAGAGCGATTGAACTAATGAATGAGAGACATAGAAGACTAGGTGCACGCATGGATGCTGAATGTGTACTGAGTGTGTATTATAAGTATGTGCATGAGTGTGACTGTGTCTGCGCATGCGTATGCGTGTGCGCATGCGTGGGGGTGGGGGGGGTGGGGGAGGAGGTGTGTGTGTGTGCGTGTGTGTGTGTGTGTGTGTGTGTGTGTGTTGTGTGTGTGTGCGTGCGTGCGTGCGCGCGCGCGCGCGCGCGCGCGCGTGTGTGTGTGTGTGTGTGTGTGTGTGTGTGTGTGTGTGTACAGGTGAAATTTCTTGCATTTATGTACTTGTGTATATAATACCTATCATAATCAGTACAATCATTATTACATGCATTATTTTATTTGTGCTTTACTGTGTCAATATTGTTATTATCCCAAATTAATCTGTGAAGACTTCTACCGCTGGTCATGCAACAAATTTCTCTTTTATGAGATATTAAAGTATATTGAATTGAATAGAACACTCGAAAAGAAAAAAAAAAAACTTTCAACATACTGTTAAAGGTAAAATGTCAATAGGTGCAGCGCGCAAAAGAGAAGCTCTAATTGCATTACCAGTCATATGTGAGCAACTCTTTCACTAAGGAAACAATATATTCCGTTGTTTTATGATTGACCTTGTGTTCTTACCGTGCAAGGCCGATTACTTTTCATGCTGATATAAGACTATATCTGTCACGGTGTTTTGTATTCACTTTTAGTCTGATGAAGTCTTTCTGCATCGCTACATGAAACAACAAACGTGCGCGCGCACGCACGTACAGACAGACAGACAGACACACCACACACACACAACACACACACACACACACACACACACACACACACACACGCAGCACTGATCTCACGAGCATGCAGGCAGTCTATGTAGAAAGACACATGCATAGCCGTTTTCACGAAACACAGGCGATGATGCATTCTTTACGGCACCACATCAACATATGAAATGTATGAATCATGTTCTAGGATCTATAAATGTCACTTGAGGAAATGTTGTGAATGTGTTGCACCTTCTGTATGAATAAAGTGTGTACAAATGAGGGGGAAAAGAGAGGGAAACTAAGGGGGAAAAAAAGGGGAGAAAAAAAAAGTAGTGAGAATTGGCATATTGAGCCCCCCTAAACCCCCCCCCCCCCCCCCCCCCCCGGATAAAAGTATAAAAAAAAAAATAAAAAAAAAAAACAGGTAAGAAAAGGAAAAATATGAGGTTGGAGGTCCCACAAATTTAAAAAAAAAAAGGTAGATAAACATTTTTACCTCTGCCCTGTTGCCTATGGCAGAGAAAGGGGGAAGGCATGGACACGTGACTGCTGATGCGTCTCTCACAGCCTCTCAGTCTACTGTCCTTAAAAAAAAAAAAAAAGTCAAAGGAAAGATAAACCCACAAAGAAAGAAAGACTGGGAAACATGGGGACATAATGCACACAGAGAAAGAAAGACTGGGAAACATGGGGACATAATGCACACAGAGAAAGAAAGACCGGGAAACATGGGGACATAATGCACACAGAGAAAGAAAGACTGGGACACATGGGGACATAATGCACACAGAGAAAGAAAGACTGGGATACAAGGGGACATAATGCACACAGAGAAAGAAAGACTGGGATACAAGGGGACATAATGCACACAGAGAAAGAAAGACTGGGATACAAGGGGACATAATGCACACAGAGAAAAAAAGACCGGGACACACGGGGACGTAATACACACCCTGCGATTTATCGCCCCTGTCAAGGAGAGGATGTTATTCTCAGCCTCCCCGATTTGTTTGTTTGTCTCGCTGTTGGTTTAACCAGACGACACAAACACTCTCCAACCAACCTGAACGCAATTGGGGGGTAAAGGGGGATGGGGGAAGGGGAAGGCGGGGGGGGGGGGGGGGGGGGGGGGGGGTATGTGTGTGGAGCAGGTGCTGGTCGTGATGTGTACAGCAGGACGACG
>CM065748.1:32463469-32468469 GCA_033310375.1 Conus canariensis | reverse complement strand
GTGGACGATCAATACAATGTTTTTACATCTAAAACCCTTCACTCTGGCTATCTACAAGGCTTTATCCTTGGTCCCTTATTATTCACAATTTACATTAAATCTTTATGCCTCTCTGTATCAAGTTCAGGCGTGAAATCTCTGAGGATGATAATACAATGCAGAAAAATTATATTCTCTGAGGATGATAATACAATGCAGACAAATTATATTCTCTGAGGATGATAATACAATGCAGACAAATTATATTCTCTGAGAATGATGATAGAACGCAGACAAATTATATGCTGTGAGGATGATAATACAGTGCAGACAAATTATATTCTCTGAGGATGATGATAGAATGCAGACAAATTATATGCTGTGAGGATGATAATACAATGCAAATTATATTCTGACGTCACTGTTCTTGCCAAACCTTTTCACGGAAGAGCCAATGGTCATGCCCAATGGACTGCACTCAATCACATTTCGCTTCACCTTTAAAAAAAAAAAAGAAAGAAAGAAAAGAAATCTGTGTTATCACAATCAGACAAGAAAGATACAAACATCACCAAAACGTCTCTCACCTGCATCCTAAAAATTAACCTGTTGAACAAGACAGACGCCATAAAGGTGTAGGAATAGCCATTGATGACGCTATTACTTTAGCACGAGTATACAACTTCTCTGTGCAAAACAAATGTCTAGAAAGTCTGCCAACTCTGCAAAGTCAGACGCTTCCTTTACCTTCACCGACGCCAGGTTTTGGGTTTTTTTTTTGTTTTGTTTTGTTTGTTTGTTTGTTTGTTTTTGTTTGTTTGTTTGTTTGTTTTTGGTTTTGTTTTTTCCAGTCTCATACCTTTACCTTCACTGACGCAAGTTTTTTTGTTTTTTTTTTCCAGTCTCATACCTTTACCTTCACTGACGCAAAGTTTTTTTTGTTTTTTTTTTTCCCCAAGTCCCATAAGCTTGTTCCGTTATATGTAGACTATGCGTCTAGCCTATGGGCGACGTTACTAGTACAAACACGCTTAAACCACTGCATGTCTAGCCACACGGTCACGCACACTAGTCATTCTAAAACACATTAGTCCCTTAGAGTCAGACTATAAAAGAAAAATTAATCCAATTCTCCACTGAAACCAAAGACTATAATACAACAAGGAGCTCATGATGCAGAAAATTGTGTCAGGAAAAGCTCTCGTAACATTAATTCACAGATTCTAAACTAATTCCTCAAGGACCGTCCCAAAAATTCATATCCCTGTTCCGAGAATCGATTCAGTCAAATCCAGCTGAAGATATTCTCTCTCTCTCTCTCTCTCTCTCTCTCTCTCTCTCTCTCTCTCTCTCTCTCTCTCTCTCTCTCTCTCTCTCTCTCTCTCTCTCTTTAGTTAAACCTTCATTTTGCTGAACTCTACATACATTGCCTGACTTTATTTTGTTTAACTCTGCATACCTTGCCTTAGATCATGTTGCTTCATTCTACATACATTGCCTGACTTTATTTTGTTTAACTCTACATAAATTGCCTGACTTTATTTTGTTTAACTCTACATACATTGCCTTACATCATGTTGCTTCATTCTACATACACTACCTTACATCATGTTGCTTCATTCTACATACATTGCCTGATTTCCTGTTGCTTCATTCTACATACATTGCCTGATTTCCTGTTGCTTCATTCTACATACATTGCCTGATTTCCTGTTGCTTCATTCTACATACATTGCCTGACTTCATGTTGCTTCATTCTACATACATTGCCTGACTTCCTGTTGCTTCATTCTACACACATTGCCGTACTTCCTGTTGCTTCATTCTACATACATTGCCTGACTTCATGTTGCTTCATTCTACACACATTGCCTGATTTCCTGTTGCTTCATTCTACATACATTGCCTGATTTCCTGTTGCTTCATTCTACATACATTGCTGACTTCCTGTTGCTTCATTCTACACACATTGCCTGATTTCCTGTTGCTTCATTCTACACACATTGCCTGATTTCCTGTTGCTTCATTCTACACACATTGCCTGATTTCCTGTTGCTTCATTCTACACACATTGCCTGATTTCCTGTTGCTTCATTCTACACACATTGCCTGATTTCCTGTTGCTTCAATCTACATACATTGCCTGACTTCATGTTGCTTCATTCTACACACATTGCCTGATTTCCTGTTGCTTCAATCTACATACATTGCCTGATTTCCTGTTGCTTCAATCTACATACATTGCCTGATTTCCTGTTGCTTCATTCTACATACATTGCCTGACTTCCTGTTGCTTCATTCTACATCATTGCCTGATTTCCTGTTGCTTCATTCTACATACATTGCCTGACTTCCTGTTGCTTCATTCTACACACATTGCCTGACTTCCTGTTGCTTCATTCTACATACATTACCTGATTTCATGTTGTTCATTCTACATACATTGCCTGATTTCCTGTTGCTTCATTCTACATACATTGCCTGACTTCCTGTTGCTTCATTCTACACACATTGCCTGACTTCCTGTTGCTTCATTCTACATACATTACCTGATTTCATGTTGTTCATTCTACATACATTGCCTTACTTCCTGTTGCTTCATTCTGCATACATTGCCTGACTTCAAGTTGCTTCATTCTGCATACACTGCCCTACTTCATTTTGTTTAATTCTACATACATTGCCTTACTTCATTTTGTTTAATTGTACATACATTGACTCACTTCATTTTGCTCTGTTCACTATTTTAGGGCGAGGGCTGGACTTCAAAAAGGCACACCTGTGTTTATCTGTCATCCTTGTAAATAAAGAATTTTGTCTCACCTGTCTCTGCTCTCTCTCTCTCTCTCTCTCTCTCTCTCTCTCTCTCTCCTCATTTTTAATTCAACCATTTTATGCTTCTACATACGTTGACTTGGATTATTCTACATTGTTGACTCGATTCAGGGCGAGAGCTGGATGTGAAAAAAAGGTGGACTTGTGGTTATCTTTGTAACTTTGTAAATCTCTCTCTCTCTCTCTCTCTCTCCTCTCTCTCTCTCTCTCTCTCTCTCTCTCTCTCTCCTCTCTCTCTCTCCCTGACTTGGCCGGTGTCAGTGTTTAACCGTTTTATCCCCAGCTGTTCGTCATTACTGCACTGTCCCACTTCTACTTGATTTCCAGTTACCCCCTTGATTAACCACCTGTCCCACTTCTACTTGATTTCTCAGTTACCGCCCTTGATTAAAAACACCTGTGCCAGTTCTACTTGATTTCTCAGTTACCGCCCTTGATTAACCACCTGTGCCAGTTCTACTTTTCTCAGTTACCGCCCTTGAATAACCACCTGTGCCACTTCTACTTGATTTCTCAGTTACCGCCCTTGATTAACCACCTGTGCCAGTTCCACTTGATTTCTCAGTTACTGCCCTTGATTAACCACCTGTCCCACTTCTACTTGATTTCTCAGTTACCGCCCTTGATTAACCACCTGTCCCAGTTCTACTTGATTTCTCAGTTACCGCCCTTGATTAAAAACACCTATGCCAGTTCTACTTGATTTCTCAGTTACCGCCCTTGATTGACCACCTGTGCCAGTTCTACTTGATTTCTCAGTTACTGCCCTTGAATAACCACCTGTGCCAGTTCCACTTGATTTCTCAGTTACCGCCCTTGAATAACCACCTGTGCCAGTTCTACTTGATTTCTCAGTTACTGCCCTTGATTAACCACCTGTGCCAGTTCCACTTGATTTCTCAGTTACCGCCCTTGAATAACCACCTGTGCCAGTTCCACTTGATTTCTCAGTTACCGCCCTTGAATAACCACCTGTGCCAGTTCCACTTGATTTCTCAGTTACCGCCCTTGAATAACCACCTGTGCCAGTTCCACTTGATCTCTCAGTTACTGCCCTTGATTTACCATCTGTCCTTGATCATTCTGGGCAGCTTGTACTGTTATTTTGACAGTGAAATGGCCGCACCTCTAACGATTGCATCATTTTTTTACTGTTATTTTGACAGTGAAAATGACCGCACGGCTAACAACTGCATCATGTTTTACTGTTGTTTTGACAGTGAAAATGACCGCCCCGCTAACAACTGCATCATGTTTACTGTTGTTTTGACAGTGAAAATGACCGCGCCGCTAACAACTGCATCATGGTTTTTTTTTTTTTTTTACTGTTGTTTTGACAGTGAAAATGACCGCGCCGCTAACAACTGCGTCATGTTTTTTTTTTTTTTTTACTGTTGTTTTGACAGTGAATATGACCGCGCCGCTAACAACTGCGTCATGTTTTTTTTGTTGTTGTTGTTTTTTAAATATATTCTTTCCACGACATAAAACAAAGCAACCTGTCAACAGGTTAGTCTATAAACGTGACGTAAGTGCACCGGTGCATCATTCATGTAGTGACGCAGAAGGGATTAAATATTTGTCAAGGGCCGAGAAGTGTGTGTGTGTGTGTGTGTGTGTGTGTGTGTGTATGATGGTTGTGTGTGTGTGTGTGTGTGTGTGTGTGTGAAGAAATTCCCCTGTCGGGTGTGTAGTTGTAACGGTGACATGCTTGTGCATCTTGTCTGCTTTGGTGATGAATAGTGTCGCCTTGATGTCTGACAAGGTTGTTGTTGTTGTTGTTATTTGCAGGTGTACATACAACATTGCCTCTGACACTGATTGTAAGTCTGGTGAAACGAGACTGCGGAGAGTTAGCGGTCAGCCATTTCTAAAGCTCGGGTGATGTGAAATATGCTTCGGTTGAATAACAGAAGATTAAAATGAATGATTTTAAGAACAAACAGAAAACTGTTCAGCTCTCAGTTTGTTCCCACATCTGTGCAGTTAGACAACCGCCTCAACCGTTCGTCTAAGTGTGTAACCTGGATGTGACACTGGATGAGACTACATCATTCTGTGGTTCATCTCCTCTGCATACGCCTTGGCTTAAGGCTGTGTCAGACCAGCTGACATAGGCTACATCTAAATGTTGTTATGGTCAACACAGTTATGCGGGGATTGTCTTCAGTCGTGACAAGCTCCCA
>CM065748.1:32450969-32455969 GCA_033310375.1 Conus canariensis | reverse complement strand
TTCGTCTACAGGTGTCTGAATCTCCTGGGCCTGTTTCATGGCCAAGGTATATCATGAAAGGAAGAAAAGAATACAGTGTGATCTCTCAAACCAGGATGGAATATAACAGCATTATTACGATTGCTATCATTCTTACTGATAACCATAACACAAGGTCAAATTCTGTGGCCCCTTAAACCCTGTTCTTGTAGTGACCCCATCTTCAATCTCCTCTGGACATTCAAGGCCGTGACGAGACTGCGTTAAAGTTATCCGTATGGCAAGTTCATGACTGTTCTTGGGTGGCTGGTTGGACAGGGTGGCCTCCATTTGGAGAGGGACAATCTTTCATGCGGGGTCCGTGAATAAAAAAGATGATTATTGTCAGCATGGAGCTCCGTAGATGACGTGATGTGTATGGGACCTGAACAGGCATCACTGAACATCACGGAATGGACTCAGCAGCAGTGCAGTGTCACCTTCAGTGAGTTGCTTCATGACGACTGGCTACTGAGTGCTCCCTGTGGACCACTGGTGCTGGGGCTGCAGCAGGGCGAACCTGGTGCAGCTGTGTATGGACAGCTGCAGTACGCGGCGTGGAAATGAGGCCACGGAAGGGAGGGAGGGGGGAGGAGGGAGCTAAGGGGCGGTAAAAAGAAAGTCAAATGATCTGTGGGACAATGATTTGGGTGGGCAATGGACTGTAGGTTTGGTAGAATGATCTGTGGGACAGTGATCTGGGTGGGCAAGGGACTGTAAGTCTGGTAGAATGATGTGTGATCTGGGCGGGCAAGGGACTGTGAGTCTGGTAGAATGATCTGTGGGACAGTGATCTGGGTGGGCAAGGGGACTGTAAGTCTTGTAGAATTAATCATGGGACAGTGATCTGGGTGGGCAAGGGACTGTCAGTCTGGTAGAATGATCTGCGGGACAGGATTTGGTGGCAAGGGACTAGATCTGGTAGAATGATCTGTGGGACAGTGATCTGGGTGGGCAAGGGGACTGTAAGTCTTGTAGAATTAATCATGGGACAGTGATCTGGGTGGGCAAGGGACTGTCAGTCTGGTAGAATGATCTGCGGGACAGTGATTTGGGTGGGCAAGGAACTGTGAGTCTGGTAGAATGACTCGTTTGTCCACGTTTCTCTTGGCGGTTCGCTAACATTTATTCAAGATTTCTTTAACGTCTGTGTCAATAGATGTGGTGGCAGATTTTGAGAAAGACGTATTTCTTCAGTGGTATTGGCGGTGACGACCATGTACATGTCGCGCGCGCGCGCGCGCGTGTGTGTGTGTGTGTGTGTGTCTGTGTGTGTGTGTGTGTGTGTGTTGCTCTCTCTCTCTCTCTCTCTCTCTCTCTCTCTCTCTCTTCTCTCTCGCGTACAGACGTCTTGAATTCCAAGCGTTGATGCCGTTGGATGTGACATAGTGGGATGGCACACCTGTCTGTATGTTCCTTTCCACAAAATGAACTGGGTTTCCTGTTTTGAATGGTAATGTTCTTGATGTGTATTGATCGAGATGAAGTAACTATTCTCTCTCTCCTCTCTCTCTCTCTCTCTCTCTCTCTCTCTCTCTCTCTCTCTCTCTCTCTCTCTCTCTCTCCAGCTTGGCCACGCGACAGCGGATGCGGATAGTCCATCGCCTGGCGAAACAGCTGGGGGTGAAGCAATACTATTACATCCACGGCTGCGAAGACCCGGCCCTGCTCTTCTCTGGCGGCCAGAGTCTGATGGTTTCCACGTCCATGGCACAGGGCTGCCACTCCCTGCAGGCGGCACAGGTCTGCCACATGGTGCAGGTGAGTGGCCGTCATGGCACAGGTCAGAGGTCGTCATGGCACAGGTCAGAGGTCGTTATGGCACAGGTCTGCCACATGGTGCAGGTCAGAGGTCGTCATGGCACAGGTCTGCCACATGGTGCAGGTGAGTGGCCGTCATGGCACAGGTTCAGAGGTCGTCATGGCACAGGTCTGCCACGTGGTGCAGTTCAGTGCTCGTCCACTTCCAGGGAAGACCACCTCGCCCTGGTCTGGCGCCACACTTTTCCCCCCGTCTGATCAGGTGTTCATTGTTGAAGCGAGTATTGTTGACTGACTTTCACTGTCTGTCTGTCAATTTGTCAGTCTGTCTGTATGTATGTCTCTCTTGTTTGGGTGAGGGGTGGGGGGTGGGGGTGGGGGGTGTTGGTCGTTAACATGGTTCCCCTGAAGGCTTTATGTATGTGAAGAGACCTCGGTTGATTGTTTCCTTCGGAAAACTCGTTAGTTCCCTGTACTGTTGTTGTTGTTATTGATGTTGTTGTTGTTTGTGTTGTTGTAATGGTGATGGTGGTGGTGGTGGTGGTGGTGGTGGTGGTGGTGGTGGTAATGGGCATTAGTCGTAAACTATGCAAGTTTCCCTGTTGTTGTGGTTGTTGTTATTGTTGTTGTTGTTCTTGTTCTTGTTTCTCGTTTTTGTTGTTGTCGTCATCTGTGTTAGCCGTAGGCTATGCATGTCTCCTTGTTGTTGTCGTGTGTTGTTTGTTGTTGTTGTCGTGGACAGCAGTGTTAGCCGCAGACTATGCAAGTCTCCCTGGTGTTGTTTTGTCGTTGTTGTCATCGGCGTTAGTTAGACTGTGCCAGTTTCTCTGTTGTTGTCGTTGTTGTTGTTGTCATCGGCGTTAGTTGTAGGGTACGCAAGTTTCCTTGCTTTTATTGTTGTTATTGTTGTTGCTGTATTTTGTGTTGTTGTCGTCGTCGTCATTGGCGATGGTCGTAGTCGTTGTTGTTAATGGCCGTGTCTTGATCTTCTTGTTGTTTGTTCTTCTTGTTGTTGTTGTAGTTCTTGTTGTTGTCAGTTGATTTGTTTTCGTTTCTTTTGGTTTCTGCATGTTTTGACGAGTAACGTTGTTTTGTTATCCAGTTATCCATTGATCCAGTCATTCAATTCTTTGATCCAGTCATTCAATTCATTGATCCAGTCATTCAATTTATTGATCCAGTCATTCAGTTCATTGATCCAGTCATTCAATTTATTGATCCAGTCATTCAGTTCATTGATCCAGTCATTCAGTTCATTGATCCAGTCATTCAGTTCATTGATCCAGACAATCGATTCATTGATCCAGTTATTCAATTCATTGATCCAGTCATTCAATCCTTTGATCCAGTCATTCAATTCATTGATCCAGTCATTCAATCCATTGATCCAGTCACTCAATTTTTTCTCTTTCTCTTCAGGCCAGAACACGCACCGGCTACAGCTCGGTCATCGGTGACATGATCCCCGCTCAAATCCGGACCCAGGTAGAAAGCTGCCTGTCAGCCAAAGCCCTGTTGAGGTCTTTGTCGCACTCTTTTCCTATGTCCTCCTCGCCTTGGGATTCCCCCCAGCCCGGAGTGCCGGAGTGTGGGGTCCTCCTGTCCGCCGTCATGGATGGCGGCTCCCTGGACCCCGAGCCCATGATCAGCGCCCGTCGGAGCATGCTGCCCTGGACCTGCAATGAGGCTCCCCTGGGGCCCAGTGGCTACTCGTACAGAGTGTGCTGTCCTGGAAAAGGTTTGATTCTGTCACTTTTTTTTTTTTTTTGCACAAGTATCAATCTGAAAGAGGTATCACGTCCCTGCCCCCTCACCTCAATTTACACACACACACACACACACACACACACACACACACACACACACACACACACACACACACACACACATATATATATATATATATATAGAGAGAGAGAGAGAGAGAGAGAGAGAGAGAGAGAGATATGAATAAGACACACAAGTGTTTTGATATGTGCGTGTGTAGATAGATGTGTGTGTGTGTGTGTGTGTGTGTGTGTGTGTGTGTGTGTGTGTGTGTGTGTGTGTGTATACATATATGTATGTGTATAAGTGTGTCTCCCTGATGAGTCCGATCCAGTGGACGAAAGGCCTAGGAGTAGGCAATACCTATAGATCTGCCTTCAGGAGGGATTGCGATGGTTCCCTCATGCAGATAGTGAAGGGTTTTCATATATATATTTTCTTCATTTCATGTTCCCATTTTCTTCATCTCCAACCCCTATTTCTTAGTTGTTTTGTTTTTTTGATAAGTTCAAAACTTTGCCAAGTCATTACTTGACGGAAGAATTGTTAGCCAGCACTTGCTTTCCCCATTACTTAATTGTTCGGATATATATATATATCTATATCTATATCTATATATATACACATATACATATATATATATATATATATATATATATATACCCTCAGTCACTCCATTTTGATACTTTACACTAGTTTATTTCTTCATTCTTAAGCGTTTATTTCTTGAACTGCATTTATGCACCTTGGCAATACTGTTTCTTCATCTACTTATTTGTTTGTTTATAGTTCATCTTGTTTATTTGTTTCTGTGCTTTTTATTTATCAGTTGCTTCACTCATTTCATTGACGATTTTTTTTTTTTTCAATTTGATGTTTATTAAACTGATCTATCTTGGCATCTATTTTGTGTTCCAGTGCAGGAACCGACTTTACAAGAGGCGCAAGTTCTGAAGGGGATGCTCAACTCCTAGCACCATGGCTATTGTTTCCATAGTAACTACGTTGCCTTGCTTGCTATCACCACGACAACCATTTCCTGGCGGACGGCAAAGTGACTGGATGTTCGTGACTCTTCTTTCTGACTGTCATTGAATCCTGGATATTGTTAAGGTACCCCTGCACAGTATACCAAGCACAAAAGCCATGTCCTGCGTGTCTCCGGTGTCGTGAGGGATGCGTGTCGTTGCTGCCTCTTAACAGAGTAGCAGTGTCATACATCAGCAAGGGGGTTAACAATTGATGAAATATGATGTTACATCTTCCTACAAGATTGGCTTCCCTTGCATGCTTTTCTGCAGAGAATGAACGAGACACACACACACGCACTATATATATATATATATATATATATTACCTTGCCTGCTGGCACTCAGGGAGGATGTCATTTGCTGAAGAAGGCAAATAAAGCCGAAAATTTCATTTATAACCATGACAGCTTGTTCTTGTGCCTT
>CM065748.1:32438469-32440969 GCA_033310375.1 Conus canariensis | reverse complement strand
GAGGCAAGAGCAGAGGACAGAGACAGAAAAGGGGAAACAGAAAAGAGAGATGGATGGAGGAAAGGGGGGACAAGAGAAAGGGACGGGGGACAGAATGAACAGACGAGAGCAGAAGATGGGGAAAAGAATGGGGAGACAAGAGAAGAATTTAGAAGGGAGAATAGACAGACGAACGAGGAGGATGAAGGGAAGAAAAAACGAGAGAAAGGATGGAGGCAAAGGGAGACAGAAGCACAGAATGACAAAGAGAGAGAGAGAAAAAAAAAACCAGGGCCAGACGGTTTCAATCCGCCCCCCGCAAAGTTTGGAACCAACCAATGCTTCTTGGCGACAACGGCAGTCTGAGAGACTGGGTCTCCCAAAACCTCTCGATCTGCCTGAAAGACCGGTCAGAAGAGAGCAGGGAATGCCCGTTGAAGTCAACGCAATTGTGGGTGATGGAAACTGCCTTTACAGGGCTCTTAGCTATGAGGTGTGTGGCACACAGGATTTTCATGAACAGCTAAGAGATGCAATTGTTGACTTCATGTGTCGCAATCATGAAACTTTCAGTTTATGTTGGGCAAGACTTAGGTCAGTACCTCACTGGAAATACTCTACAGCCTCGTTCCAGGGGATCGGATGTGGAAGTTACTGCAGCGGCAACACTGCTCCAAACACCTGTTGTAATATACACAGCTTGCACGGAGACCTACAGGGCGTGGCTTCCATACCAACCGTTGTTTCAGTTACCTGGAACATCCGTTTGTCAGGAAAAGGTGTACCTTCAGAATCTCTGTCAACACTTTGAGCGTGTGGTTCGAGTTGCTTAGTGGCCTGACAAAGGTGTGAAAGAAAGAGGCAGACCAAACATTTCTGAAAGACCAGCTGATGCTTTTTATGTTATGGTGTACTCTACAGAGCAGGAATTGCTCCAATTTAGCATTCGTGTTATGGTTTATGTTTAAAACACCTTTTGGACTGAGGACTCGTCCGAGAATGATAGGTGATTCGTTTATTTATAGGTGCATTTGTTAATATTGGGAAATTTCCTTACGACTATGTTGACTTTAACTATTTACCGTTGCGTTCTAAAAAAATCTCTCTCTCCCTCTCTCTCTCTCTCTCTCTCTCTCTCTCTCTCTCTCTCTCTTCTCTGTTTCTGCTCTGTCTCTCTGTCTCTGTTTTCTCTGTCTCTCTTCTCTCTCTTCTCTCTCTCTCTCTCTCTCTCTCTCTTTTCTCTCTCTCTCTCTTCCCTCTCCACACCACATCATACACACACGAAAATGTTGATCCCTCTTTCTCTATGTCATGACGGCCAATGGCTCCAAGAATAAATCTATGCTCTCCTTTATCGCATTTTTACTCATCTATCGTGTTTATGCGTTTGTGTATGTGTGTGTGTGTGCGTGTGTGTGTGTGTGTGTGTGTGTGTGTGTGTGTGTGTGTGTGTGCTGGGTGAGGAGAGAGAGAGGGAGAGGGAGAGAGAAAGTGATAAGAAAAAGAAAACTCACTAGACGTTTTATGTCACAGGCCAAAGTTTACTTGCGAAATCAAACCAAAGAGCCTTCTCTCTCTCTCTCTCTCTCTCTCTCTCTCTCTCTCTCTCTCTCTCTCTCTCTCTCTCTCTCTCTCTCTCTGTGACTCTCTTTGTCTCTCTGTCTCTCTCCGTGTCTCTGTGTATGTGTGTGTCTCAATCTCTGTCTGTCTGTCTGTCTGTCTGTCTGTCTCTCTCTCTCTCTCTCTCTCTCTCTCTCTCACTCTCTCTCTTTAACACTGACGTACACACACACTAACAATTACAGAAACGTACAGAGAAAAAGAGAATCAAAGGAAAAACAAACAAAAACTCGGATATTAGAAACATTCTAAAAAAAACTTTTTTAGAACTCTCGATTATAAGAAACCTCGGCTGTAAGAAAACTCGGTTATAAGAAACAACAAAAAATCCTCCTCAACTTTCTTATAACCGGATTCTACTGTATTATCCTAGAATAGACTATACATCACCACCAGTATATATTCCATAGCAAGTAGTGTGTCATCGCGTCTCATCCTAAAAATAGATCACACGCCACTGCTGGTACACAATCCCTAGCCAGCAGCATATTTCCAGTATTTTTTTTCTGAAGCAAAGCACACATTACTGTTAGAATACCATCCCTGGTTAAATGCAGGTCACCAGGTATTATTCTGAAATAGACCACGCACAACTGTTAGTGCACAATGCATAGTGAATCAGGTGTCATCAAGATGTTATCCTAAAATACGTCACACAGTACTGTATTATTCATAATTACATGGGCTGTCATTCTGGAAAGATCATGTAATAATTAGAGGCGCGTCACCAGGTTTAATGGAAAGACAGATCATGCATTGCTGGTAGTATAAACTCCACATTTTGAAAATATATCAAAAAATAAATCTGTGCAACCAGCCGCCGTGGCGAAGTGGTTAGCGTCGCGGACTCCCTACTGGGAGGTCGGGGTTCGAATCCCATCAGAGTCATGTGGGTTTTTCT
>CM065748.1:32423469-32433469 GCA_033310375.1 Conus canariensis | reverse complement strand
CCTGAGATGTGTAACCTGCATAGGTAAGGCTGTAATTGAAGAATGAGTTCCCCTGATCAGGGCCAGTAGATTTCCAAGCACGACTATCACTTGGACGTCACCCTTCCAGTGCCATTAAAGAAACATTTAGTGTGAGGGGAAAAAATGATAAAGAGCCGACGTGTCAGCTGTCAGTCACAGTATTTTGCTATGTTTTGAGGAGAAAAGAGTGTGCATGGTTGTAAATATTAGAACGCACACTTCGAGTTATTCCTTAGACTAGAGAATGATAAAGTCAGTTGTTTTGATATACACAGCTTTACACAAGACATTGTCTATTGTGATATTACCTTCAGAAGAACTCGCTCAGTCGCGCTCTCTCTTTTCGCCGAGAACTGGTAAGGCTTTGTAGGGGGGGGGGGGGGAGGGGGGGGGGGGCTTGTCACAATAATCTAGTGGGTTTTTTTTGCACTGTTTCCCTCTTCCTAATTGTGATCTCCGTTGCTATTGATTTCGATCGATTGTTTGCGCTCAAGGAAGAGCTAATAAGTGTTTGTATGGCCAGCTATGAATGGATTCCCCGAAAAGTCCACCTTCTAATGTTGAGAGAGAGTGAGAGAGAGACAGAAGGAGAAACACAGAGAGACTACTGCATTCAATTCTGTACGAAGGCCAATCCTCAAACATCACGCATCTTGTATCATCTTCGCAACTCGCCCAGGCATTGCACCCCCGGAATCCACTAATGCCTCCGGCTATCGGACAGAGAATCACAAGTATATTTGTATGTACGTATGTGTGTGTATGTATGTATGTACATGTCTGTGTGTATATATATGTATGTATATATATAATGTATGCATGAATGTATGTATGTAGGTATGTATCTGACGCATTCTGCTCCCCTTTTCACAGTGCTGCAAGCAGCGGTGCTAGTCAGCGGTGGAGGCTGAAAGCGGTAAGTGGCAAGCATACAGACACTTCGCCAACACACTAGACGCATCACACCAACCATTCAGACAACACACTTCCCTGTCAGTAAATAGCCTCTCCACAAGCAAGCCTTCTGAGTGCCTCCTCGTGGCCACACACGTCAACTGGAAGTGTAAGGACTCAGGCTAAACTACAAGGGACTCGGAGGAAGTCTGCCCCAGACGTGTGGCATGCAGGTCCTCCGGCATGTGGATACGCCCTGGTGCCCACGAACCAGATTTCCAGCTATGGGTCAAATAGCTTTACTGCCGCGTGGATGTCCCGGGAGAGACAAAGGCTAAGGGAGTAAACCATGATAGATAATCCGGAGTGGCGCAGGGGAGTAAACCATGATAGATAATCTGGAGTGGCGCCCCCAAGGCAGTTGGTCACCGTGATACCTTTCGGCAACTCCTGCAGCTGCATTGACACCATACTGTACTGGCTTGTCCTTTCTGTTGCATCCTATCAGCAAAGTCGAGAGGGGGATTTGGGCTATTGGGCACCTCAGGATCTTCACACACATCGCCAGGCCTGCGCCCTGGAGAGGTCACTCCAGTGCCACTATCCAGCGAGCAGAGGTCAGTCAGATATTCTTCTGGTAAACTAACACCATTATCTAAGTCAACAGGTCAGTCAACATTCTTCTAGTATAGTAACAGCATTATCTAAGTCAACAGGGGCATAAAACGGGGAACTTTCTGGTGGAATATAAGTACAAAAATACAAAGAATTCTTTTCTGTTTCAAACAACGATTTGTCAGTCAAGAACACAAACAAATTAAGAAACATCACTTAAATTCATTTAACATGGGATGAACTCTTCTTTCTTAGACAAACCACACCTCCTGACTGCGTTCCCAATCTTGAAAATTTAACAGCAGATTTACAAAATACAAAATACTTATACCAGTAAATAGATCATCACGATAATCTTTAATGAATGTTTCAATTAAACGGGCAAATTTAAACTGATAAAGAAATGAAATAGAATTGGGATCTCCAAATTTAGACACCAAACCATTTACAGTCAAATTTACAAAGGACACAGATTCATGTATAATTGAATACGAAATATTCTTCGTATGCTCACACGTGCAAAGCGTCGCTAGCTCCGCCTGGCATAACAGACACACAGAACACTGCTCACACGCCACACCGTTACCAGAGTCCGGAGAGTCAAACAGTGTTAAATCACTGGGGTTCCCGTTTTTAGAATTCCTCAATGTTAGACAGATTAGATTAAGTGGCCGGTGTCGTATATAATACTGACGCCATGGAATTGTATCGCAGCGATAGCATTTCACGTGAAATATTGTTGCAGCGACAATATTTTCTGGAAAAAAATGTCGCGCGACAACTTGTCACGAAAAATGTCCTATAGAATATTGTAGCTGTCCATAAAATACTGTCGCTCGAAATTTTGCGACAATTTTTTGCGACAGGACACTGAAATATTGTAGTCAGTGAATGCTATCGCTTGCGACACATTTTCACGTGAAATCTTACTGCTAGAGTTAACATTTCCTGTGAAATATGGTCGCAGCGTTAATATTTCACAGCGACAATATTTTCTGCAAAGTGAAAAAACGTCCCCGCGGTTGAGCATCAAAATATCACAGAAAATAATGTAGCCTGCCATTGAATAAACAATTGTCGCAAGTGATTTTTTATCATAAATGTTTTTGACGAAAGTCAAATTTCCATTCGCGTGCGCGCGCGTGTGTGTGTGTGTGTGTGTGTGTGTGTGCTGTGAAATGTGATGTCTTTATCAATATCGTAGGCCTAGGACATTCAGCACAACGAAAGTAGGGGGAGACTGGGTAAGTTAGAACCCCTGAGAAATGCAGCCCTACCTCCTTCACTAATTTTACTTGACTCAAGGTTAATTATTTGTAAAGCTTACCATAAGAGCTTCATATAGTACAGCCATCAAATGGCTATCTTTATTTTAAAAAGTTCTATATAAGAAATCATAAAATTCTTAAAGAAAAGGAAGCCCACTTAGACATCATTTCGGGTTAAATGGGCCAGGGAGTGGTAAATATTGGGCCACGGGCCTATATTAACAGACACGCAAACCAACATTGTTTGTCTGTTGGCCATATAAGATGTGTGAGCTTGTTCGATAATCCATTTAAAGGCACCTAAGGTCTCAACACATTCATAAACTAAACTTAAGATCTAGTTGCAAAGCGAGAGGACTGCAGGCAGAAATCTAAACAAATCTTAAATAAATGTTAGCGAACCGCCCAGAGAACGTGGACAAACGAGTCACAAGACGAAACACAACTCGTTTCGACCTCTTAGGTCTTCATCAGGTGAGACATAAACGAATAAAACAACGAAAATTCACTTAGCTTTGATCGCTTCAGATCACTTCACAGGGTTCAGCGCAAGGAAGAAGGCGTTGAATGAGAACGAGGCTGTTGGAAGGGAAATAGTGAGCGAGTCAAAGTCGTAATGAAGATAATAATATTACTGATAGGAATACTAATAATGGTCAAAATATTGAGAAAAAAAGGGACAATATTACTACCAATCTTAGTGTCAATAAGTATGGGTATGGGAGAAAGGAGAGTGGGTTAGAGGATTCTTAAACAGCAGGGTTGCCGTGGCAACAGTCCCAGAGGCGAAGGCGATGGTGATGTCAATGCCAGTGGTAGTATCAATACTAGCAATAGTATTACTGAATGATACTGCTAACAACGATAGTGAAGGTTAAGGTAATGAAAGCATGATACAGAAATATATTTAGAAAATACATTTTTATAATAATCAAATAAATAAATAAATGAAACATTAAAAAAAATAATAATAATAAATTAAAAAATAAATAAATAAGTAAATAATAATAATAATAATAATAATAAAATAATAATAATAAATGCATAAATAAGATAGCTATAAGTTGTGTGTGAGGTGAATAGTGGGAGATAAGGTAGTATGTGTGTGTGTGGTGGGAGGATATTATGGGCTGAGATTGAAGTGGTGGGTTGGTACATGTTACTTTAAGGTGTTGATGCTATGAGGGTGGAGGGAAGAAGGGGATGGGTTTACGTACTAACTGGGGGAGGGGGAGGGGCAACATATTCACACCTATACACAATCTCTCTCTCTCTCTCTCTCTCTCTCTCTCCCCCCCCCCCCCCCCCCCCCTTCACGACCAACGATAAAGGAGCCAGCATTCTATTTATTATATGTGTGTGTGTATGTGCGAGTGTGAGTGTGGAGTGTGTGTGTGTGTGTGTGTGTGTGTGTGTGTGTGTGTGTGTGTGTGTGTGTGTGTGTGTGTGTTTCCATTTGTAATATCAGCCTTTCTTCCTTGCGCTGAACCCTGTGAAGTGATCTGACGCGATCAAATCTAAGTGAATCTTCGTTGTTTTATTCGTTTATGTCTCACCTGATGAAGACCTAAGAGGTCGAAACGCGTTGTGTTTCGTCTTGTGACTCGTTTGTCCACGTTCTCTGGGCGAACAGGTTCGCTAACATTTATTTAAGATAAACTTAAAGAGTAAATGATTATCCCTAATTGTCAGAACAGAAACACAAACATAACAGAGTCTAAAAGCTAATACAAGCCAAATCGCAGAACAGACAGTTTCAGTTGTCCCTTCAGGAAATGTTGAAGTTTTCAGAAAGTTCACAAGCGCGAAGTACTCGCCGGGTTGCATTCCACTGTATTCATAAGCAGTAGCCATCGTGGAAAACAAAATGGTACAGACGAAATTATTGTCTTACAGCATTTATAGCATATCGATGATTCTGACAGCTTGTCAGTCATTAAGCTCAAATATCCAATCACATTTCTAAATATCCAATCACGTTTCTTTGCCCCAAACGTTTTTAAGCCTGCCACCTCCTCCCCAGCAACTCCTTTTATATGATAAATTATTGTATCTAACTAGCCGCAATTCTTAAATATTCAAAGATTTGGTCAAAAGAAGTGACTATATTGTCTCCAATTTCAAAGCAAGGAAAGATCAGATGTTGCAGAGTCACTGTCTTTGACGCCTTTCCACAGTCACAGAATATACAAACAAGTTCAAAAAGTTCCGAATCGTTTGAAATTCACTGACGTCATATTTTCATTTTTATTGTATTCTCCTCTCTCTCTCTCTCTCTCTCTCTCTCTCTCTCTCTCTCTCTCTCTCTCTCTCTCTTCTCGTCTTCTGTGTTATGTGTGAGTGCATGTGTATTCCCATATTTGTAAAAACCATATAAACATACGCCGAGAAACTGACGGACGTCAGAAATTATGCTCTACTTTTCTACTACATGGCGCGCGCCACACACACACACACACACGCGCGCATGAAACGCGTAAACGCGCATGCGCGGGCATACACAAACTCAAATACGCACATACGTTTTTCTACAAAGAGATTATTGTGTAACTTGCAGGGTTTGTGGGGAGAAGTCTTAAGGGTTCTATTCAGTTGTCTAGGGGAAAGAGTATCGTCCAACGAGAAGATGTTCAGGGTGGGTGGGGTATGTAAAGTGACAGCTTACATGGGGGTATCCTATGAGAGAGAGAGAGAGAGAGAGAGAGAGAGAGAGAGAGAGAGAGAGAGAGAGAGAGAGAGAGAGAGAGAGAGAGAGAAATTGTGTGATTATGGACAAATGAATCACAAATATATTTGAGCATGAATGCAGTTGTTTCAGGGTCCACACACACACACACACACACACACACACACACACACACACACACACACACACACACACACACACAGACGCGCGCGCGCGCGCGCACACACACACACACACACACACACACACACACACACACACACACACACACACACACACACACACACCGTCGCGCTCTCTCCACATACACGCACACATACTTGCACGTCCAGAGAGAGAGAGAGAGAGAGAGAGAGAGGAGAGAGAGAGAGAGAGAGAGAGAGAGAGAGAGAGAGGGGGTCGGGAAAGGCAGAGACCAACTGACAGACAGTTTGATGGACAGAGTGAAACTAAAGAGAGTCAAACAGATAGAGGGAGGGCGATACATAGAGAGAATGAGCGAGAAAAACAAATAGAGACAGAAAGATAGACCGATAGTCAAGCAGACACAAATAAGATCATAGACAGAAAGACAATGGGGCAACTGATACGTAAAACCATGAGAGAGAGAGGTGGGGGTAGAGTTGGGGCAGAGACCGATCATGTCTTCGACGTCGTATTTTTACGGGAAATGCTGTCTCAGAGCGACAACTTTTCTACGGCAGCATTTTTTTTTTTACATGAAATGCTGTCGCTGCGACATGATTTTATTTTTAGGCAACGACACGATTTTATGGACATCGTGAAATCCTGTCGCGCTACCAATTTTTATGAAATTTAGTCGCTCAGCGATAATTTTTCATGAACCAGCTGCAGTATTTCCCGGGAAATACTGTCGCTGCGACACGATTTTATGAGCGACAGTATTATATACGACACCGGCCGTCTCCCAATCTTCATTCTGTCAAGCTGCCATCTTCATTAAGGAAAAACTTACTGCCATCAATAGTTAGATTTCAAAAATCATGAAAACTTTCTTTTTCCTTCGGCTCTTGCCTTTTAAAGATGAAAAGAGAGACCACGTCGGACTTCTGTATCTCGAAAGGAGAAATCCTCTCCAACAAATACGTTGCCGCCTTTCAGTTTAGCTTTGGCCTTAAGGGTACTCACTTTGTAGAAAGAGCGGCAAGCAATGACAGGGGAGGCAGGTTTCGAATTCAACCTGTGAACATGGTCAGATTCAACATCACGCGTAATGTTCAATTTGTCAGTAATCAAGTCATGTTCCTTTCCCTCAGCCTGGTCATTGGACTCACGTTTATGCCCTGGAATACCGTTAAAAAATAGACTGTTACGCTTTAAACAACATTCAAAATCATCGGTTTTTCTTTCAAGTTGTTTTACCTTAGCTAAACGATCATAATGTTTCTTTGAGAGCTCGATGCTTTCCTTCCTAAAAGACCCCACTTCCTCACGCAGATCATTGAACCCACTGTGAAGTGCAGCACACTGGTACCGAAGGTCCTCCGAGCTTCAGTCCAATTCACCAGACTTACAGTCCACAACTTGTTCATCACGTCAGCGATCTTTGGCTGCTGAAGTGGAATTCCGCTGCCTGTTGTCCGGAAAAGCGCCGGTCCGGTCCGTGCTGATCCTGCGTCCTGCAGTGGCACTCAAGCTGTTGACTCTCAGCTGCCGAAGGTTCTTGGGTCCAGGGTTCCGTTCGATGCCTCCACACCGTTAAAGCAAACTGCCACAGAGCATTAGCGTGAAGAGCAAGCCTAAGGTGACACCGGCAACTTTGTTTCGTAGCGTCAGAGTGGTGAATCTCATGGCAGTCCCTGTCGAGGCCCTCCTCAACATGAAGGCGGTATACTGTGGCAGAAAGGAGCCACATGACGCCCAGAAAACAAGAGGGGCTGAAGGCATGGTACCAAGACGACCCGCTGGCAAGAGAGAGAGAGAGAGAGAGAGAGAGAGAGAGAGAGAGAGAGAGAGAGAGAGAGAGAGAGAGAGAGAGAGAAAAGAGAGAAAGAGAGAGAGAGAGGAGAAGAGAGAGAGAGAGAGAGAGAGAGAGAGAGAGAGAGAGATTACGTTGAGCATTCAGCGATGAAACCAGGAGCATAGTGATGACAAGCAAAGGGAGGCAGATCATGGTGTCAGCAGCCAAATGTCTGGTTCCTCGCAGAGAAATGTGCCAGTACACAATGTTCCGAGGCTTTCCACTCTCGTCAGTCAGCGGATGACGGCAGTGTTCAGCTGTCCCATTTATATTGTCTCTGTAGATTCCTCGCATACTTCGTCATTAAATGACAGGCTGGAACAGGTGCCGTGATGTTCTTCGCACCGAGTAATGTTGCACAACTGATAAGAGACTCTGTGTGTGTGTGTGTGTGTGTGTGTGTGTGTGTGTGTGTGTGTGTGTGTGTGTGTGTGTGTGTGTGTGTGTGTGTGCGCGTTGGCACCGCGTAATGTTGCATACCTGATAAGGGACTGTGTGTTTATGTGTGTGTTAGTTAGTTAGTTTCAAATTTTACGTCTATCCACTCTAGATGATATTAGACGAACAAAAAAATAAACTACATCAACAAAAACAAACAGACAAACAAACAAACAAACAAACAAAACCCTCATGATCAAGCTAGAAAACTACAAATGGTTTTGATACGGGAGAGAACAGTGAGAGGTAGGGGACGGATGAAGATGGTCCTTTCGTACATATTATGTAGGTTTAGTAGTAGGTAAATGTTTGACTCACTTAAAAGTAACCTCAGAAGTAAGAGATAATAAATGTAAGAAATTATAAGTACTTACTTATTGGACTCTTTGATAAAGAAAGAAAGAATCCATAGGTTAGTACTGGTGATTCGAAAATATTTCTAATAGTATGTCTAGAAAGCGTGGGTATAAATTGTTTGTTAGCGGCACATGAGATAATATGATCAACTGTGATGCTCTGTCCACAACCACATGAGGCATTTTTTTTAAACTAAATTTTGTTGTAAAAGCATCGACTTTCCACCTATACATAAGGGACGATAACTTTCTGCTGATGTGGGAGTGTGTTTTAAAGTTTGCAATATTAAAATCTGTGTAAATAAGCTTTTTGTGAGACTTTTTAAAGGAATTCTGGAAACGGTTCCAAGCAAATGATTCCACTATACTATATTGTTCTTGAACGGAATTGGTGTGTGTGTGTGTGTGTGTGTGTGTGTGTGTGTGTGTGTGTGTGTGTGTGTGTGTGTGTGTGGTGTCGCGCGCGCTTTGTCTCTGTCTGTCTGTCTGTCTGTCTGTCTGTCTCTCTCACTCTCTCTCTTCTCTCTCTCTCTCTCTCTCTCTCTCTCTCTCTCTCTCATCCCACTCTGCTAGTGCTTTTAGCATTAATGAGCAGAGGCCAAGGAGAGCCTCTGGACCACGGTGAAATCCAGACACCAGGCTTTAAAAGAACCAGGGAGGACACACCGGTCCTTTCACTGCAGGCTTTCTTCTGCCATGTGGCGTGGTTTTCTTTCACTTCTGCATGTCTTTTACGGAATCATTGTACAATGCCCCAAGGCTTTATACTAATTCTTCTGTCATCATAGGCATGCCACAGTTGGCTGCCGTGAACGTCAGCGCTTCAGCTTCTTTCTCATAGGCAAAGACTTCGGCTTCGTGATGTTGGTTTTATGTGGCCAGTTACAGAGAACTCTTAAAAATAGTTTCTGGCAACTAACCGATTATTTCTTATAACTCCAAACAAGGCGCTTTCAAAAACCCTGATAAATGTAAAATTGAAAATGAGATGAGGCAGGGAACAGTAAACAATAAACAATAAACAAGAAGGGTAACTCCTGCTCCTATAAGAAAACCTAACACAGAGTAACTTTTATTCAAGACTGGCACAGCCTTTTAAACTTGAATAATAAAGTCAGACAAATACAAAGACGAACAATCTAACAGTGGGGGAAAACAAGCGCAGGCCAACATTTCCTGATAAATGTTTTACAGCTGGTAAACAAGAAGCTGGCCAGACTTGGTAATTGCTTGACAGTGGTAATAGAGAGGATGCTTCAGACCGTCTGTCCGTGATGGCTGCTTGTGCAGAGAGGGAGGACTGATCTTGAGGCAACAGCTGAAGTCTGCTGATTCTGGAATGACACGTGAGCACGCACCTCCATACTCCCAGTGATGTGTGGGGTGTGTGTGTGCGCGCTGCGCGTGTCGTGTTTTGTGTGTGTGTGTGTGTGTGTGTGTGTCTGTCTGTGTGTGTGACCTATTTTTCGTTCGCTGTAGCCATTTATTTGTACGCACAAATACACTCGCACAAATACACGCGCACGTTCACACGTAAACACCCATGTCTCTCTCTCTCTCTCTCTTCTCTCTCCTCTCTCTCTCTCTCTCTCTCTATATATATATATATATATATCACACACACACGCACGCACGCACGCACGCACACACACACACACACACACACACACACACACACACACACACACACACACACACACACACACACACATATATATAACTATATATAATATATGTATAT
>CM065748.1:32418469-32420969 GCA_033310375.1 Conus canariensis | reverse complement strand
AATTGAAGGGAAGCTATCAGAGCACACCGAAGTTTTGAATGTGTGTAAAGTGTCAGCTTGACTGATCTCAAAGTCCTCATTTTTTTGTCGTTTAAATCAAACAGTAAGGGCCTACATATATAGAATGATTTTTTTTTGTGGGAAGAATACCTTTGAAACCCCACTCCCGTACCAAACCTTTCTTCCCGTCAAATATCAAGGACAGTTCGATTGCAGAAATGATCAAAAAAAGAAGAAAAAAAAAAGAAGAAAACACTGACATGATAAAGAAACTTACTGTGCCAGTGCATTTCAGTAAATCAGATTGGCTGTATTGACGATAAGCTCTAGGGGAAGGGACGTGCGAGATGAAATATGTCTGCTGCCCTCTCCGGCCCCCGCCCCCCCACCGTGCCTCCCCCCGCCGCGCCTCCCCACCCTCCCCTTCACTTCTGAACATACTACCAAGGTTTGATGTGTGTGTGTGTGTGTGTGTGTGTGTGTGTGTGTGTGTGTGTGTGTGTAAGGAGACGGGCGGAGGAAGTTAAACTGCGAGGTGACTAGAATAATGTATGCTGAATATGTTTACGATTTTCTTTAGTTGAACGCTAGCGATGGGATGGGGTGTGTGTATGTGGGGGGAGGGGGGGTGCAAGCACACACATTTTGTTTTTAATTGAGTGGGGTGGGGGGGGGGGGGGGGGGGGGGGGGGGGGGCTGGAAGAAGAATGGAGGAGTAGGGGTAGAAGACAGCTTCCCTAAATCACCAGGATGTGTGTGGATGGACGGTGGGGGGGGGGGGGGGAAGAAAAATATTGATTCTTTTAAAAATGACCTGTCCGTTCGTTTAGGGCAGCCTAATGAAATGGCCTTGTTTGTTGATTTGAGGGCAGCTAAGTCTGACCAGATTTATTCTCTCCCTGCCTCTCCCCTTCTCCACTGTTTGTATGGCTTGCAACTAGCAGCCTTTATTCTTTTTTTTTTTTACCGAGATGAAATAAATTTAATTCTTGCAGTGTTATGGTTAAGTTGTCAGGAAAACTCTCTCTCTCTCTCTCTCTCTCTCTCTCTCTCTCTCTCTCTCTGATAGTGGCTTCCCTTGCTTGGCTACCAGCAAGAAGCATTTCATCATCCATCCATCCCCACCCACCCCCCTCTCTCTCTTCTCTGTGTCTCTCTCTCTCTCTGTATCTCTGTCTCCCTTCCTTCTCTCTCTTCCTTCTCATTCCCCCCTCTCTCTCTCCCCCACCCCCTGCCCATCCTCTCTCCCCCTCCCTCTCCATCCTTTCCTTTCCCCTTCCTTCTCTCTGTCTCTACCCGTCTCTCTGTCTGTCTCTCCCTTTCTGCCTCCCTCTTCCTTCTCTCTGTCTCTACCCATCTCTCTGTCTGTCTCTCCCTCTCTGTCTCCCTCTTCCTCCCTCCCTCTCTCCTCTCTCTCCCTCCCCCTCCCTTCCATCCTCCCCCCTGCTCTCTCTCTCTCTCTCTCTCTCTCTCTCTCTCTCTCTCCTCTGTCTCTGTCTCTTTCTCTCTGCCATTCCACATCTCATATCTCCTAATTTTACATCGGTTGTCGGTAAGCTCATAAAGGTAGGATTTGAATGCACACCCCTCCATACTGATCTCCTTCAGTTTCTCTTTGCTTTTCGTTTCGCAGCCATCCTCTCTCTCTCTCTCTCTCTCTCTCTCTCTCTCTCTCCTCTCTCTCTCTCTCTCTCTCTCTCTCTCTCTCTCGCGTGCGCGCGCGCGCGCGCGCGCAATTCACTGCTTGGTGTCTGTAAATTTCTGTGTCCAATGCGTTTTATACATTTTTTTCTTATATTTTCGTTTTCATTCCCCCTGTCTCTGTGTCTGTCTGACCGTCCCGCCCATCCGTTCATTTGTTCGTCTGTCCCTGTCTGCTGTCTGTCTCTCTCCTCCCCCCCCCCCCGTCTCTCTCTCTCTCCTCTCTCTCCTCCTCTCTCTCTCTCTCCTCTCTGTCGCTCTCTCTCCACCCGCCTGGACACCTGTAAAATTTACTTTAACACCCTCTTTACGTTAAAGTTTTCCGTCAAATATTAAAGCGTATTTTAGTGAAATGAAAAGGTAATGGCGTATGTTCCCTTGCCATTTCAAAGCATCCTCAAAGTTTTACTGCATCAATGCCGACCTTGATCTTTTAACGCCCCCCCCCCCTAACCGCCCCCCCCCCCCTACCGCCCCCCCCCCCCCACACACACACAACTTGTATGGAAGAGGGACAGGAAAGGAAACCCTCCTCTCCCATACTCTCTTAACGGTTTCCTATTTCAAACATAAAAGGGTTCTTTCTTTCCCTCCGTTCGTATTGTGAGCACAGACATATGACCTTGTCACTTTTTTGTGGAGGGGGGGGGGGGATGTGAACAATAAATCTAACCTATATAAAGAAAAAACGGTGAATAGAGATCTTAGCCTCCCACCCAACCCCCTTACCTTTTTTTTTTTTTTTTTTTTTTTTGTAAAAGAAGGATTTTAATTGTCAGGCTACGAGTTTTTACATTTT
>CM065748.1:32363869-32418369 GCA_033310375.1 Conus canariensis | reverse complement strand
TTTTTTAGTAGCCACTTTTTAAGGCAAAGTGGGAGCCACCCACAGACCCCTTGGTTTTCGGTTTTCCCAGGTCCCCCGGGTCTTTCCCGGAGTCCCCCGGGCCTTTTCCCGAAGTCAAGGTTTTCCCCCTGCATCATAGAAAAAACCCTGGAGAGCGTGGCAGCAGAGAGTCCTCAGAAGAGAAGCCCCTTCAAGCAAGTGTTTCGGCCCTTTTCTCCTGACACTCTGGGGGGGTTGGGGCCACACCCGGGTTCATGACTCCGAGTCCCCGCTGCCCCCTTTTTTTTCCCATCTTGGGACGAGCCAGGGCTGGGTTTTCGAACCCATGACCCCGGGACATGCTCATTTTCCACTTAATGACTCGCGTTTTAAACCACTGGCCACGGGGGACACCTGATATTTGTAGGGAAATTAAGCCTTATGAAGTTACTTTTTTTCCCCCTTGACCAATCCAGCTTGAAAACCTCTCTCCGCTTCGCCATTGTTTTCGGGGTCGGTTTTTTTCCTTCCCGCCCGAAGCTGTTTCATGAGGCTGATCAGACGTTCCTACAAACCCCCCAGCCCCCAATTTCCCGCGGAGGATTTTTGACCTGATAGCCTTCTCTCCCGGGCTGTTTGCCAGATCACAAAACTTTTCATCTTGTAATTTGAGCTGCCTCCATTCTGTTCTCATATGGCACCGTGGCTCGATCATGACAGCTGCTTGGTTGACTTAAGTGGAAACAACTATGTCTGGTCTCATGCACTCTTGCTGATGATCTCGGGGTGACTTTTCCCATTCTGGGAGGTCTGCATGCATCCCATATCGCCCCGCCCACAACTCTCCTCCCTGTTTTCAGTGGCACTGTTGTTCGGGGCCATGATTTGCTGCCTCCTCCGTGAAAAATGTTGCGGGTGCTTTTGCGGTGCATTCTATCCTGCATTTTTTGAATTCAACATTTCTTTTGGAAATGTTTAATATTAATATTACTTCCCCTTTCTATTTTTCCCCACTATGATAGAAAAATTTCCCCCCCCATTGTTTCTCCCTATTTTTGCTTCGTTTTCAGTTAATTTTTTTCCTGAAGACAAACTAGTAAATCTTTTTTGTTTTTGAACAAGAAAACATTGCAGTTTTTTTAAATGTTTTTCAGTCCCGTGTGTTTAAAAGAAAGAACCGTAATCGATTCTTTTTTCCTAAAAGGATATAGTAATCTGTTCATTTTCCCCAAAAAAAAAAACGGAACACACACACACACACGCACCACACACAACCAGGGCACGCCGCAGACGCACCACGCACACACACACCACACACACACACAACACACACACACACACAACACACACACACACACACACACACGGAATAAGCCAAACTTGTCCATTAAACGTCTGCCGGGTCCGTACCGATTAAAACCAATAAAAAGAATAAACGCAAAGAATTTACCCAAACCATCACATCACTGTAAACATCATCGCCATCAGATTCAAAATTTGTCCCTAGCTCGTCGACGTTTTTTTGGTCAATGTCTGGGGTGGTGTAGAGTCCGGGGGAAAGACGTTTTGTCGAGGCGAGCGTGAGGACTCTGCCCGGGAAATTTTAGCACTGCTGCTCTATCCCCTTTCTTTGAAGAGCTCCCCTTTTTCATTCGCCCCTCTTTGGGAAAACCCTCGACTGGGTTGAGCGCTTGGAGAAGTCGAGCTATTTAAAGATTTTTTTGATCGGTACAGCTAGTGCCTACCCCTGGTCGGGGAGGGGGTTCTTTTGTCCTGTAACCCCTAGGACTAACACGGCCCGTCCGATCGGAATTGATCCGCCCGATCACTGCCAGCACTACAACGCCCTTCCGAACGGAAGTCTCCCTCGGCAAAACACTTTCTCCCCCTGGACCACAGGGGGCTGCACACACAGGGTCACCCGCCTTGTGACCATTTTTTAGCACTGGCGACACTTTACAGGGTTTTTTTAACACTGATGCCTGTCCCCTTTACCTAAGCATCGTTGCACTGAGAGTCCTTTTCTCTCCTGGCCGATTCTGCTCTTTAGATAGAAGAGGGTCTAAATGGCCCCAAACCTATGAGAGTTTTAAAACAGACAAGGCCCAGAACAGCCGCCCCCCCACCTGGGGGTTAATCTGGCACTGGCCCAAAACACCCCCTAAGAGTTTTAAAATGACCGGGCCCAAGCAGGGGCCCCCCCCCCCCCACTCCTGGGGGGTTTTTCGGTCCGCATGGAAAGGCTTCCCGGGAGTTAAACTGGCCCTGGCACAAACACCCCCCCCCCCCCCCCCCAGCTCCCCCTCCCCCCTCCTGGGGAGTTAATCCGGCACTGGCCAAAAACATCCCCCAAGAGAGTTAAACTGGACCTGGCCTAGAGCAGGCCCCCCCCCCTCTCCTGGGATTAATCTGGCTGCACCCCTGGTACAGGCCTCCCTGGAGAGTTAAACTAGCCCGGGCACAAAACAGCCCCCTCCCCCCCCCCCCCCCTGGGGAGTTAATCTGGCACCAGCCCAGAACAGCCCCTCTGGAAGTTAAGCTGGACCTGTCCTAGAACACCTCCCTCCAGGGGAGTTAATCTGGAAACCGTCATGGAACAGCCCCCCTGGAGAGTTAAATCAGACAAGGCCCAGAACAGCCCCCTCCCTCTCCTGGGAATTTAAATCTGGCACCGGCCCAAAACAGCCCCCTTGAAGTTAAACTGGACCTGGCCTAGGGCAGCCCCCCTCCCCCCTCTCCTGGGGAGTTAATCTGGCTCCAGCCCGGTAACAGGCCCTCCCTGGAGAGTTAAACAGGCCCGGGCACAAAACAGCTCCCCCCCTCTCTCCGGGGAGTTAATCTGGCACCAGCCCAGAACATCCCCTCTGGAGAGTTTAAATTGGACCTGTCCCAGAACAGCCCCCCTCCAGGGGATTAATCTGGCACCGTCATGGAACAGCTCCCTGAGAGTTGAATTAGACAAGGCCCAGAACAGCCCCCTCCCCCACCTGGGGAGTTAATCTGGCACTGCCCAAATCAGCCCCCCCCCCCCCCCCCCAGAGAGTTAAACTGGACCTGGCCTAGAACAGCCCCTCCCCCTCCCCACGCTCTCCTGGGAGTTAATCTGGACCCAGCCTGGTACAGGCCTCTTCGGCCCAGAACAGCCCCCTCCCCCTCCTGGAGAGGTAAACGACCCTGGCACAAAACAACCCCCTGCCCCCCCTTCCTGCCCCCCCCTCTCTCTCTCTCTCTCTCTCTCTCTCTCTCTCTCTCTCTCCTGGGGAGTTAATCTGGCACCAGCCCAGATTAAGTTGTACAGCCCCCCTCCAAGGTAGTTAATCTGGCACCGTCATGGAACAGCCCCCTGGAGAGTTAAACTAGACAAGGCCCAGAACAGCCCCTCTCCCCCTCCCGGGAGTTAAACTGGCCCTGGCACAAACCAGCCCCCCCCCCCCCTCCGCCCCCTCTCCCCTTCTGGCGAGTTTAATTTGGCACCAGCCCAGAACAGCCCTTCGGAGAGTTAAACTGGACCTGTCCCAGAACAGCCCCCCACCAGGGGAGTTAATCTGGCACCGTTATGGAACAGCTCCCCTGAGATATTAAACTAAACAAGGCCCAGAACAGCCCCCTCCACCTCCTGGGAAGTGAATCTGGCGCCGGCACAAAACAGCCCCCCCTAGAGATTACACTGGACCTGGCCTAGAGCAGCCCCCCCCCCCCCCCCCCCCCCCCCCCCGCTCTCCTGGGAGTTAATCTGCTCCAGCCTGGTACAGGCCTCCCTGAAGAGTTAAACTGGCCCTGGAACAAAACAGGGTCCCCCCCCCAACCCCCACCCCCCACCCCCTCATGGGGATTAGTCTGGCACCAGCCCAGAACAGCCCCTCTGGAGAGTTAAACTGGACCTGTCTTAGAACAGCCCCCCTCCAGGGGAGTTAATCTGGCACTGGCCCAAAACAGCCCCCCCCCCCCCCCCCAGAGAGTTAAACTGGACCTGGCCTAGAACAGCCCCTCCCCCTCCCCACGTTCTCCTGGGGAGTTAATCTGGACCCAGCCTGGTACAGGCCTCTTCGGCCCAGAACAGCCACCTCCCCCTCCTGGAGAGGTAAACTGACCCTGCAACAAAACAGCCCCCTGCCCCCCTTTCTGCCCCCCCTCTCTCTCCGTCTCTCCTCCTGGGGAGTTAATCTGGCACCAACCCAGATTAAGTTGTACAGCCCCCCTCCAAGGTATTAATCTGGCACCGTCATGGAACAGCCCCCTGGAGAGTTAAACTAGACAAAGCCCAGAACAGCCCCCCCTCCCCCTCCCGGGGAGTTAAACTGGCCCTGACACAAACCAGCCCCCCCCCCTCCGCCCCCTCTCCCCTTCTGGCGAGTTAATTTGGCACCACCCAGAACAGCCCTTCTGGAGAGTTAAACTGGACCTGTCCCAGAACAGCCCCCCACCAGGGGAGTTAATCTGGCACCGTTATGGAACAGCTCCCCTGGAGATTTAAACTAGACAAGGCCCAAACAGCCCCCTCCACCTCCTGGAAGTGAATCTGGCGCCGGCACAAAACAGCCCCCCCTAGAGAGTTACACTGGACCTGGCCTAGAGCAGCCCCCCCCCCCCCCCCCCCGTTCTCCTGGGGAGTTAATCTGGCTCCAGCCTGGTACAGGCCTCCCTGAAGAGTTAAACTGGCCCTGGAACAAAACAGGGTCCCCCCCCCACCCCCTCCTGGGGAGTTAGCCTGGCACCAGCCCAGAACAGCCCCTCTGGAGAGATAAACTGGACCTGTCTTAGAACAGCCCCCCTCCAGGGGAGTTAATCTGGCACCATTATGGAACAGCCCCCTGGACAGTTAAACTAGACAAGGCCCAGAACACCCCCTCCCCATCCTGGGGAGTTAATCTGGCACTGGCCCAAAACAGCCCCCTTGAGAGTTAAACTGGACCTGGTCTAGAACAGCCCCCCCCCCCACCCTCCCGCTCTCCTGGGAGTTAGTCTGGCTCCAGCCTGGTACAGCATCCCTGGAGAGTTTAAACTGGCCCTGGCAGAAAACAGCCCCCCCGGCCCCTCCCACCTCCTGGGGAGTTTAATCTGGCACCACCCAGAACAGCCCCTCTGGAGAGTTACACTGGACCTGTCCCAAACAGCCCCCCTCCAGGGGAGTTAATCTGGCACCATCATGGAACAGTACTCCTGAGAGTTTAAATCAGACAAGGGCCCAGAACAGCCCTCTCCACCTCCTGGGAAGTGAATCTGGCGCCGGCACAAAACAGCCCCCCCTAGAGAGTTACACTGGACCTGGCCTAGAGCAGCCCCCCCCCCCCCCCCCCCCCCCCCCCGTTCTCCTGGGGAGTTAATCTGGCTCCAGCCTGGTACAGGCCTCCCTGAAGAGTTAAACTGGCCCTGGAACAAAACAGGGTCCCCCCCCCCACCCCCTCCTGGGGAGTTAATCTGGCACCATCATGGAACAGTACTCCTGGAGAGTTAAATCAACAAGGCCCAGAACAGCCCTCTCCCCCTCCTGGGAAGTTAATCTGGCGCTGGCCCAAAACAGCCCCCTAGAGATTTAAACTGGACCTGGCCTAGGGCAGCCCCCCTCCCCCCTCTCCTGGGAGTTAATCTGGCTCCAGCCCGGTACAGGCCTCCCTGGAGAGTTAAACTGGCCCTAGCACAAAACAGCCCCCCCACCTCTCTCTCTCCTGGGAGTTAATCTGGCACCAGCCCAGAACATCCCCTCTGGAGAGTTAAACTGGACCTGTCCCAGAACAGCCTCCTTCCAGGGGAGTTTAATCTGCACCGTCATGGAACACCCCCCCCCCCCCCCCCCCGGAGAGTTTAAACTAGACAAGGCCCAGAACCAGCCCCCTCCCCCACCTGGGAGTTAATCTGGCACTGGCCCAAAACAGCCACCTAGAGAGTTAAACTGGACCTGGCCTAGAGCACCCCCACCCCTCTCCTGGGATTTATCTGGCTCCAGCATGGTAAAGGCCTCCCTGGAGAGTTAAACTGGCCCTGCACAAAACAGCCCCCCCCCCTCCCCCCGCTCCCTCGCCCCTCCTGGGGAGTTAATCTGGCACTGGCCAAAAACAGCCCCCCAAGAGAGTTAAAACTGGACCTGGCCTGGGAGCGCCCCCCCCCCCCCCTCTCCTGGGAGTTAATCTGGCTGCAGCCTGGTACAGGCCTCCCTGGAGAGTTAAACTAGCCCTGGCACAAAACACCCCTCCCCCCCCCCCCCTGGGAGTTAATCTGGCACCAGCCCAGAACAGCCCCTATGGAGAGTTAAGCTGAACCTGTCCTAGAACTGCCCCCCTCCAGGGGAGTTAATCTGGCACCGTCATGGAACAGCCCCCCTGGAGAGTTAAACTAGACAAGGCCCAGAATAACCTCATCGCCCTCATGGGAAGTTAATCTGGCACCGGCCCAAAACAGCCCCCTAGAGAGTTAAACTGGACCTGGCCTAGAACACCCCCCCCCCCCCCCCCCTCTGCTGGGAGTTAATCTGGCTCCAGCCTGGTGCAGGCCTCCCTGGAGAGTTAAACTGGCCCTGGCACAAAACAGCCCCCCCCCCGCCCCCTCCCCCTCCTGGGGAGTTAATCTGGCACCACCCAGAACAGCCCCTATCATGAGTTAAACTAAACCTGTCCTAGAACATCTCCCTCCAGGGGAGTTAATCTGGCACCATCATGGAACAGCTCCCTGGAGAGTTAAACTAGACAAGGCCCAGAACAACCCCCAATCTTGGGGAGTTAATCTGGCACTGGACCAGAACAGCCCCACTGGAGCAGTAAACTGAACCTAATCTAGAACATCCCATCCCCATCCTGGAGAGTAAATCTGGAACCAGCCCAGAACAGCCCCACTGGCGAGTTAAACTGGACCTGGCCCAGAACAAACCCCCTCCTAGGAGTTAATATTGCAACAGCCTGGAATAGTCCCCTGGAAAGTTAAACTGGATCTGGCTCAGAACAGCCCCCCTCCCCCCCCCCCCCCTCCCTTGAAGAGATAATCATGCACCGGCCCAAAAAAGCCCCCCCCCTCCCCCCCGAGAGTTAAACTGGACCTGCACCAAGACAACCCCCTAGAGAGTTAAACTGAGCTCGCGAAAAATAGCCCCCCCCCCCCCCACCTGGGGAGTTTAATCTGGTAGTAGCCTAGAACAGCCCCCCCCTAGAGAGATAATCTGGACCTGGCCCGGAACAGCCCCCCTCCTGGGGAGTTAATCTGGTACTAGCCCAAAACAACCCCCTAGAGAGTTAAACTGGACCTACCCCAAAACAGCCCCCACCTGAGGAGTTAATCTGGCACCAGCCCAGAACAGCCCCCTGGAGAGTTAAACTGGACCTGCCCCAAAACCTGGGGAGTTAATCTGGCACCACCCCAGAACAGCCCTCCTGGAGTGTTAGTTTGACCCGGTGTAACACCCCAAAAGAACTCCCCAACGAGAAGTACTCCTGGGAGTACTTCTGAGCCCACGCGTCCCAGAAGTACTCCCCCCCCCCCCCCCCCCCATTGACATCTTTGCAAATAAATGTTTGTTTTATGTAACTATCTTATAACGATGATTCCTTTAGACAGGGGAGTACTTTTGGTACCAGTCCCAAACTGACCCCCCCCCCCCCTCCCCCGGCACCAGAATGACTCCCGGAGTACGTCTGGGCCCAGCCCAAATATACTCCCAGAAGTAACTTTGGCGCGGCTCCAGATGTACCTCCTCCCCCCCCCCCCCCCCCCTCCCCCTAGAAACTGAGAGAGTACTTTGGGCCCAGCCCAGACTTACTCTCGGAGTACAACTGGACCGTTTTTAGCGGATCCAGAAGTACTCCTGGGGGAGTACTTCAGTAGCAGTGGGGAGTCTGTCTGGGACCAGGCCCAAAAGTACCCACCTTTCATATCTTCTGTATTAAAGGGCTTAGGGATGTTGTTTCTCGTTTATGAAGACTTACGTGGATGTTGTTTCAGAATCAGTTTTGAATCAGAAAACAATCTGTATCAAATTTAGGGGGAGTACTTCTGGGCCGGTCGCAGAAGTATCCCCCATGCATATCTCCTTTATTAATGTGTTCAGGGTTGTTATTTGCTGCTTATGAACTCATATATGGATATTCCACCTGAATCAACATTGAAATATAGTGTGAATCAGCTTTAGGGGAAGTACTTTTGGGCCTGTCCCAGAAGTAACCCCCCCCCCCCCCCCCTCCGCATATCTCCTTTATTGATATGTTCAGGGTTGTTAATTACTGGTCATTAACTAAAACGTGGACATTCTATCTGAGTCAACATTGAAATATAGTCTGAATCAACTTTACGGGAGTACTTCTGGGCCGGTCCCAGAATAAACCTTGCATGTTTCCTTTATTAATGTGCTCAGTGTCGTTATTTACTTGTCATAAACTCATACATGCACATTCTATCTGAATCAGCATTGGAATGTAGTCTAAATCAACTTTGGGGGGAGCACTTCTGGGCCAGTAGAAGAAGTACATCCTTGCACATTTCCTTTTATGAATGTGTTGAGGCTTGTTATACACTGGCTATAGACTCATACATTGACATTCTACCCGAATCAACATTGCGATATAGTCTGAATCAACTTTAGGGGGAGTACTTCTGGGCCGGTCCCAGAAGTACCACACTTCCATATCTCCTTTATTAATGTGATCAAGGTTGTTATTTACTGATTAAAAAATAATACATGGACATTCTATTTGAATCAACATTGAAATATAGTGTGAATCAACTTTAGGGGGAGTACTTTTGGGCCGGTCCCAGACGTACCCCCCTTGTATATCTCCTTTATTATTGTGTTCAGGGTTGTTATTTACTGGTCATAAGCTCACACATCGACATTCTATCTGAATCAACATCGTAAACGAGTCTGAATCAACTTTAGAGAGAGTACTTCTGGGCTGGTCCCACAAGTACCCCCCCCCCCCCCCCCCCCTTCATATCTCCTTCATTCATATGTTCAGGGTTGTTATTTAAAAGTCATACACTCACACATGGTCAGTCTATCTGAATCAACTTTAGGGAGAGTATTTCTGGGCCGGTGCCAGAAGTACCCCCCCCTTCCATATCTCCTTTATTAATGTGCCCAGTGTTGCTAATTGCTGGTCATAAACTCACACATGGACATCCTATCTGAATAAACATTAAAAACGAGTCTGAATCAACTTTTGGGGGAGTGTTTCTGGGCCGGTCCCAGAAGTACCCCCTTGCATATCTCCTTTATTAATGTGATCAGGGTTGTTATTTACTGGCCATAAACTAACACATGGGCATTCTATCTAAATCAACATTGAAATATAGTCTCACTCAACTTTAGGGGAGTACTTCTGGGCCAGTCCCAGAAGTACCCTCCTTGCATATCTCCTTTATTATTGTGCTCAGGGTTGTTACGTACTGGTCATAAACTCACACATGGACAACCCTGAACACATTAATAAAGGAGATATGCAAGGGGGGTTCCCAGAAGTTCTGGGACCGGCGCAGAAGTACTCCCCCTAAAGTTGATTCAGAGAATATTTCTTTGTTGATTCAGATAGAATGTCTATGTATGAGTTTATGTCCATGTATGAGTTTATAACCCTAAATAACAACCCTGAACACATAAATGAGTGAGATTATATAAGGGGGCTACTTCTGTGACCGGTCCAGAAGTACTCCCCCTAAAATTGAATCAGTGTATATGACAATGTTGATTTAGGTACAATGTCCATGTGTGAGTTTATGACCAGTAAAAAAAAACCCTGAACACATTAATGAAGGAGATATGCAAGGGGGGGGGGGGGGGGGGTACTTCTGGGACCAGCCGAGAAGTACTCCCCCTAAAGTTGATTCAGACTCGTTTTTAATGTTGATGCAGATACAATGTCGATGTATAAGTTTATGACCAGTACATAACAAACTTGAACACATCAATAAAGGAGTTCTGCAAGGGGGGTACTTCTGGGACCGGCCCAGAAGAACTCCCCCTAAAGTAGATCCAGACTATACTTTCATGTTGACTGAGATAGAATGTCAACGTGAGAGTTTATGACCAGTAAATAACAACCCTGAACACATGAATAAAAGAGATCTGGAAGGGGGTACTTTTGGGACTGGCCCAGATGTACTCCCCCTCAAGATGGATCAGACTCGTTTTCAATGTTGATTCAGGCAGAATCTCCATGTATGAGTTTATAACCAGTAAATAACAACCCTGAACACATTAGTAAAGGAAATATGCAAGGGGGGTACTTCTGGGACCAGCCCAGAAGTACTCCCCCTGAAGTTGATTCAGACTGGTTTCCAATGTTGATTCAGGTAGAATGTCCATGCATGAGCTTATGACCATTAAATAACAACCCTGAACACATTGATAAAGGAGATATGCAAGGGGGGTACTTTTGGGACTGGCCTGGACAAACTTCCCCTAAAGTTGATTCAGACTATATTTCAATGTTGATTCAGGCAGAATATCCATGTATGAGTTTATAACCAGTAAAAAACAACCCTGAACACATTGATAAAGGAGATATGCAAGGAGGGTACTTCTGGGATCGGCCCAGTAGTACTCACCCTAAAGTTGATTCAGATTCGTTTTTAATGTTGTTTCAGATAGAATGTCCATGTATGAGTTTATAACCAGTAAATAACAACCCTGAACACACTGATAAAGGAGATATGCAAGGGGGGTACTTTTGGGACTAGCCCAGAACTCCCCCCAAAGTTGATTCAGACTATGTTTCAATGTTAATTCAGGTAGAATGTCCATGTATATAAGTTTATAACGAGTAAGTAACAACCCTGAACACATTAGTAAAGGAAATATGCAAGGGGGGTACTTCTGGGACCGGCCCAGAAGTACTCCCCCTAAAGTTGATTCAGACTCGTTTTCAATGTTGATTCAGATAGAATGTCCATGTGTGAGTTTAGGACCAGTAAATAACAACCCTGAACACATTAATAAAGGAGATATGGAAGGTAGGTACTTCTGGGACTGGCCCAGAAGTAATCCCCCTAAAGTTGATTCAGACTCGTTTTTAATGTTGATTGAGGTAGAATGTCCATGTGTGAGCTTACGACCATTAAAAAACAATCCTGAACACATTGATCAAGGAGATATGCAAGGGGGGTACTTTTGGGACTGGCCCAGAAGAACTCCCCCTAAAGTTGATTCAGACTATATTGCAATGTCGATTCAGGTAGAATGTCCATGTAATGAGTTTATAACCAGTAAATAACAGCCCTGAACACATTAGTAAAGGACATATGCAAGGGGGATACTTCTGGGACCGGCCCAGAAGTACTCCCCCTACAACTGATTCAGACTCGTTTTCAAAAATTGATTCAGATAGAATGCTCATGTGTGAGTTTATGACCAGTAAATAACAACCCTGAACACAATAATAAAGGAGATATGCAAAGGGGGTACTTCTGGGACTGGCCCAGAAGTACTCCCCCTAAAACTGATTCAGACTCGTTTTTAATGTTGATTCAGGTAGAATGTCCATGTGTGAGCTTATGACCATTAAACAACAACCCTGAACACATTGATAGAGATATGCAAGGGGGATACTTTTGGGACTGGCCCAGAAGAACTCCCCGTAAAGTTGATTCAGTCTCGTTTTCAACGTTGATTCAGGCAGAATGTTCATGTCTAAGTTTATAACCAGTACATAACAACCCTGAACATATTAATAAAGGAAATATGCAAGGGGGATGCTTCTGGGACCGGCCCAGAAGTACTCCAGAGAACTATAAAATAGGCATTCTGGCTCACCCACCTCCGCCAGCTCCAACCGGCTGAAGCCGGTTTCGCTGTTGCTCCGCCGGCTTACCCAGAATGCCTATTTTATAGTTCTCTAATAGTAAACACTTTACAAACATACATAATGTGTAGGATTATCTGTTTTATAGTTCTCTGTCACTGGACCGTTAAGAAGTAAACAAACAAAACAATGGGGACTTGGTTAACCATGCCTTTATTCTTAGGAGGGCTATTTGTCAACCAAGTTGGGATTTCATTCTATTGTGAGGAATGACTGGCTATTGAAAGCTATCTGAAAAGGGGTGGGATGTGTGTTCACACAAGCGTAGAATCGTGGCACGTTGTTGAAGATTATTCTAAGCAGCCACCAAGTGCACTTATTCTCAAGAATTCTAGGATTCTAAAAATAGTACTGTTCACGCGTGAACGGTAGGTCTTCCAGACAAGCCAGCTCCGACAGATAGGATTCTAAAAATAGTACTGTTCACGCGTGAACGGTCTCAGCAATCGAGATATCACCCTCAGTTTACGGGAATAGGAAGGTGAGATTCCAATATGTTGTCTCAACCAATCTTCCCATTTTTGTCTTGAGTAATCTAGCAATTCTTGATGAACGGTTTGTGATTCAAGAAGTTCTATCTCTAATTCAGAAGAGATACTGTCTTGCGACATAACACAACACTTTCTAACTGAAAACACGACTGCACTGCACACCCGCAAATGACAAGACAGCTAGGTTCAGTTGCTAACAACACAAGTGCTGGGCGGAAATGTCGTCACTGTTACTAATCAGCTGATTCTATCTAGTCTTGTGATTGGGGGAAGGTAAGAAACATGTTTGGAAATTTAGCCGCCTAAATTTATACAATGACGTCTAACGCCTGTACTAAACGACGCCGTCTAAATTTATACAATGCCGCGTGGCGGCCCGACGCCCTTATGTGTAACTTGACACGAACCCGGAAACAGTGCGACGCTTCGACTCGGCAATTATGCAGTTGAGTAAGCCGTGGCCAGACATGTCTGACCTAGATACTACATAAAGGCAGAAGGGAGTTGTCTCCCCGGAAAAGAATGTAACAATTAATTGTGAAAAAAATCGTCATTAAGTCGTTCTAGGTTCTTATTCAAGTCGGCATCACGTTCTTATTCAAGTTCTTATTTAAGTTCTTAACAAGTTTTTATTCAAGTTCTTAACAAGTCAACATCAAGTTCTTATTCAAGTACTTATTCAAGTACTTATTCAAGTTCTTAACAAGTCGTCATCAAGTCGTCATTAAGTTCTTATCAAGTCGTCATTAAGTTCTTATCAAGTTCTTATTTAAGTTTTATCAAGTCGTCATCAAGTCGTTATTAAGTTCTTATTCAAGTCACTTATAATTATTTATTAAGTTCTTGAAATATTATTCCATCTGAAATGGATCAAAATGATCTTTTGTTGTTGGCGGTTCTGGCATGCTTTTTTGTTTGGCTTCTGTATTTAGTGGTTGAGATTTTTTTGACTGCTTTGGTTTTTGCTGGCGTTGTGTATATTTTTTATAACCGTAATAACCACCCCCAGCAGCAATGACGCCAAAAATGCCAACTCTTTTAATCCAAATAATCCATGACGACTTTGGTGTTGTAGGTCTTGAATCAACTTGTGTATTTACAGCTGGCATTGAAACAACTGTTGGCGTTGGCGGTGTTATGTTTTCATTATGAGTTATATTCTGTGATTGCAACATTAATTTTTTTTGTTTGTTCCACTCTGCTAATTTTTTTCCTGCTGCAACACGCCCAGGATGAGGAGGCTTTTTACTGGTCACTTTCTCCATCAATGTTTTCTGCTGATTTTCTGGCTCGGTCATTTTGAAGGGAAACAAAATCTATATGATTAAAAGTAATTAATCCCATGATTAATGGCGATAACAATGTTCCAAATCTGTAATATAGATCACATCCTAGAGACTCTAATGACTTTGTTAAAACTGGATCCTGCGTTAAATCATACATAAAATCTTGTTCAGAATCAATGGGAGCAAATCTACTAACTAGTTTAGTGTACAAACTAAGAACCGTTTGCCCAACACTTTTTACCATTCTTGACCCCAGTTGCGCTTCATACCTGTTGTGATACTTTACAATGTCTTGTGGCGACATCTGTTGAATCTGTTCTATGCTGAATTCATTTCCAAGGTACTGTTTTGTTTTTCCACACGCCGCCAAAGAATACAGCCTTTCCTTTTGACGCATAATAGCTTGGTCATCAACTTGATCATTTGTAAGTTCAGGAAGTAAATCATCGCAGTTCATGTTTTATTAATGAATAAATATTATTTTATTTTTTAAAAATGAGCACCGAAAAAACTATTACTAACCTTGTATACCATTCTGCTGTTATTGGAGGCCTAAGTGTAGGATACACAATGCTTGGTAAAAGCCTGTTAAAAATAAAACCAGCAGATCTTGGCAAACTAGACTTTGAAGACTCAGCAAAGCTGATTGCTGTTATTACAGCTTCATTTGCTACGAAAGATTTTTTAGTTAAGCAAGGAATAATTCCAGACAGTATCAATATGTAAAATTAAAAAAATACATTTATAAAAATGGCTTCACTCGTAATGATGATTGGTGGCGCTGTGGTTAATGCGCTTGCTTTTAGCGGAAGTAATTACGCATTTAGTAAACTACGGGATGACGGCGAGAGAAAAAGACATAACAAAGCTATGGAGCAACTAGCCGCAGCACAAGCTGCGTATGAAAAGCAGAGAATTGAGCAGTTAGATTTTATTAACGATGAACTGAAAAAACAGGGACATGCAGCTTACACATTTAAAGATGTTGATCAAGCAATAAAAGAATATTATCTTGTAACAGGCAAGCCAATCGAGACATTGCCCCCACCAAAATTCAGCGATTTTATCAACCATCAGAAAAACAAAAGATGCAAGAAATATTGTTTATTGCCTTTGGCATGACCGTTGTGTATTTTGTTGCACATAATATTGGCTGAATAAAAATGAACAAGATCTATTATTCGCCAAAAGGATATTGGAAGGGAATAACAGCAATTAAAAAGCTAAGCCAAGCAGCGGGAGTCAGTGAACAAACAGCAAAAGAATGGTTATCTAAACAAGCGATTTGGCAAATTTATCTACCAGCGCCTAAACGAATACAAAGACCACACTTTGTGAATATAACTCCAAACGACACCCATCAAATGGATCTTCTATATTTACCCCATGATACGATTAGACGAAAAAGATTTAAGTACGCACTTACAGTCATTGACATAGCTTCAAGATACAAAGATGCGGAACCATTAACACAAAAGAGTGCTTCTGCTGTTGCTGTCGCTATACAGCTGATATACCAACGAGGACCCTTAACTTATCCTCGCATGATTCAAGTCGATGATGGAAAAGAATTTAAAGGTCAAGTGAATCAATTATTGTTAAAACATAGAGTTACCATTAAAAGAGGCATTCCGGGTGTTCACAGATCACAGGGGTTGGTTGAAAACTTTAACAAACAGTTATCTGAAAGACTTTTCTCCTACCAGTATCACAGAGAGCTGATTGACAATTCTCGCAACACAGAATGGGTTAGAAGGCTGCCCTCAGTTTTGCGCGCAATGAATAATGAAGAATTTAAAGGTCTAAAACCAGTACAAGCAATCAGAAAACAAACAATAAATGTTGTTGAAGGAGAGTCTTCATCAAGCAAACTATTACCATTTGGTTTGAAAGTGAGATACCTTTATTCACCGGGAGAAGCGGAAGGGGACACTCGCATCAGGGCAACCGATCCAGTTTGGAGTGTTGATCCATATGAGATAAAAAGAATTGTGAAAATGAATCCGCCAGTGTATTATTTACGAGAAACTGACACAACAAAACGACCAGCCCCCCGAAGATCTTTTGTGAAGGAAGAACTGCAGATAATCCTGCCAGACACAGTTCCGCTTAATTAATTTACGTAAATATATTTGAGTTTAAAATGGAAGCTCAAAAGAAAAAAGAGTTTTCAAAATTAATACGTCAATTATCTGCTTATAATATTATTATCAAAAAAATATTTAAGAACATTGACAATCTTATGCTAAAACAGCCAGACAATCGCTTACTACCCCAATCCCTAGATTCTGATATTTTGATATGGAAAAATCAAAATCTTGAAATGATAAAAAAAATTAAAGCACATTTAGCAGTAATGAATGAGAATAATAATGATTTGGCTATACTGGATAATGATATAGTTGAGCTTCTGATAACACTTGACCAAACAGAAACTCCATGAAGACATATGATTATACTATTCTCCAATGCCCGATTGCATATGAAAACTCTGGATTAACAAACACACGTTTTGTGTTTGTTCTATCTAATGACTTCTTTGTTACAACTGTTGTGTTAATCTCATGCAGATTAGATCGCAGCTTGTAATTGTCATGATGAAAAGTCTTATTGCCAAACAATGCTTCTTTGTAGTTGTCATGGGTTATGCTTGACTGCACAACACTACGAGATATTCCCTTTGCTTTTTTAACAACTTTTTTTTGGCTTGAAAGACTGTACATTTTCGACCTCAAACCAACAAACTCCTTGATCACACCTCCAGATAATTCATCCTTCATCTTACCTAAAACCTTTTTATTAATAACTGAATGCAAAGGTGAATCTTTAGGGTAATCAGATGTGTCGTACCATCCAGCATGCTCTTTTGCTACTTCTAATTCCATGTCTTTGTAAAAATCTTCAGTAGGGATGTCGATTACAAAGGAATCTGTATCTGTGTACAGAACTCTGGACTCTGGATACAAGGGTTTAAAGTAGTCATAAAGAAATTCTAACATCAAAAGCTTCGACAGCTCTAAAACAGTAAACCCAATAAAAACGGGCTTATCCAATTTGACTTTCTTTTTTTTCATCATTATGCCAAAAAGCTGATCATGAAATCTTCTGAAGTCTTGGTAGTTGGGTTTTGACACCAGCTTAATTGCTTCGTTCTCTCTAGTGACCAATCTGACATCTTTGCGCTTGTGCGGATTTTCCATAGTCTTTCCAAAACAGCTGTTGTTCATCAACTTGAAAAAGTCTTTTTCTGATGCATCTGCGGATTTAGTTCTGAGATCAGTGTTCTTCATGATGTATGGTTTCATGAACTGTTCTTGATCAAATTCAATTATACGATGAACTGCTGTTAACTTTAAACCATGTCTTAAATAAAATTGGAGAAGTCTGTAATGGCAGACATAATTTTTTTTGTCACGAAGATTAGGCACAAGTTTAGGCGGTTCTGTCATTGACACTTTTAGGGTTTCTGCCGCTAATGGATAGTCATTATGGTAATCATGAAGTTCATGAGGATATTCTAAATCAACTTCTAGAATGAGACCTCTTTTACGATCAGCTTCTAGAGTAGGTAGCCATTTTAAAAACTTTTGAATGTCTTTGAGTCCTGTGTACATTTTAAAGTTACGTAACGGAAGTGATTGCGCCATTGCCCATCCATACAGATTGTTTGCATCTAAATACATAAGATAGTTAGACCTTTTACTTGGATCATAGTCGTCCAAGTATTTGTTGTTTGCTTTACAGTAATGGTGCGACGCCATACTGATTCCCCCACGCAATCCGTTTTCAATCATCTGAAGCATTGGCAGGTCAGACAATAAATCAATTTGTACTCCAGTAAATTTTAAGAAAGCGTCCCAGCTCATCCCAGGCGCAGAAATATAATGCGCAGGATCCAGGCTGTAATGTTTCATGCAGGTCTTCCTATAATTTTCAAAGACGTCCGCCAACAAACAAGTATCCGCCATTAAATAGGAATCATGATAGTCTCCCATCGTTTTACACTCTAACTTCTGCCACGCATCTTGAGCATAAGAATAATCAGAATCACTGATGTCCTTTCCTCTAAGACTACTAAAGAACGCGCCTTTAAGTGGAAGGGCTGGGTTATCAAACCTTTCCCAACTGTTCATGTACTCATAAGGATAAACGCCCTTTCTAACGAGCGTTGGGTCAAAATATTCTTCCGTTATTGGGCAGGACTTTAAGGATCCTGCCAGTGACTCTAAACTCCCCATCAGGTGTTGCATAGAGTCGTAGAAAGACATGTTATTTAAAGTGAAACACATGTACTTTTCTGATGACTGTGCAATGCATGACACCCTAAAGGCGCTAGTTACTGCTTGCATTATAAGGTGAGAGTCGTAACCTCGCAAGTTGTGAAAGAATATAGGAAGTCTCCAAGTCCTAGGATCAAACTTTAGTTGAAGATTGCAATTGTTATGCGCTGCTCCTCTAAACTTTCCGCTAATGTGATCATGGTCTCTTACTGTTAAACTTTTAGGTGTTAGCTCTAAACCACAAATCCAACAGTGAGTGGCTGAGTCATAGCGATCTTGATCTTCGGGGGTCATCTTAAGATCGGATAAGAATAGATTATTAGAACAGGCATTACGAACTTCTTGCATGCGTTTTAAGAAATGTTTTGCTGCATGTGGTCCTCTGTATAATTCTGGCTTTGAATGTTCACCATCTGACCTGACAACAATAAAGGCAAATGAACAAATCTGGTGGTTATTCATTATAACTGTTTTTGGTAAATGTTTTGGAGCTGGCCCCTCATAAGGAACAATAAGCGATTCAAAGTCTGCGTAAACAACATATGGAGACCTCTGGAGTGTTTTGTAATTCTTAAAACTAACCTTACTGCCTTCTCTTGGCATAATTAGTTCTGTATTGCAGCCAACTGGGCTGAGACAATGTTTTACATGTTCGCTCGTAGCTTGAACGGACGGAATTCTTGTTAAACATTTTCTACAAAATTCTTGTTTGCTATGTTGTTTTGTAGTATGCACTAGTAATCTACTCATTGTGCGTATTAGAGTGTAGTGCAACCCATTAAGGCTTTGCATTAGGAGTAAGTCTACATGACTCCTGGTTGGTTCGCCTATTGTTGGACTGTTCTTTGACACTCTAATTGGCAGAAGGTTGGTTTCTTCAGACCATGTGTAGACATTAACAGTTATTGGTGGATTTTGTTTTTCAAACTGATCAATTTTGTCTACAGCCATAGGAAATTCAAGACCGTTAAAGTTAAGATCATTGGCCCACTGTAAATAGTTAGATACTCTCTCTGCATTTTTGGCAACGTGATGCAGCCTAGCAAGAACGCACCACATAAAACATTTGTCGTCTGAATTTTTTATGTTCAAAACTGCTTTCTTTGCAACTAATGTTGGAGGCAGTGGAATGTAAGACTTGCCTACAATCGGCTCATACTTAGCCTGTCTTAATCTGATGTCTATGACTTCACCCTCTGACCAACCAGAGCCTCTCATTTTAGCTGCTTCAGAGGCTTCATTAAACTGTGTAAGAAGTTGATCTGCCCAACCGGGTGTTAAGTCATTATGAGAAAGAATAGTCTGCTGTTTAGTTGAGACCCAGACTTCTAGATTTTCTTCGTTTATTGTTATATAGTCGATTAAAACAACTAACCTTACTTTAACTGGAGGGTTTATTGTTAGTTTACTTGGAACTTGAGAAATAGCATGTACAACGCTTGCCTGTACCTTTGTTGGATCAATAACTTCTAAAACGACCTCATTTAAAGCTTTTGACAAACGCTCTTCCTCGAGCATTGCTTCAAACAATTCATCTGAACCTTCATATATCTTATCCATGCTGAGTTTCTTTTCTAACTCAAAATATTTATTTAAATTAAAAAAAAAAATACTTAATCAGAATCAATATCAACGGTCTTTTTGTGCTTGGACTCATAAACTAAAGTATAAACGCCCTTTGGGGTTGTTAATGTGAGCTGTTTAGAACAGAGTTTAATGTCTCGTTTACTTTTTTTAAACATTCCTTTTTTATCTGGTCGGTGTCTGGTTGTTGAGAAAAAGTTGCCCTTGCCTTTCTTTGAAGATCAAACTTTTGTCTTTTGTAGTCCTCAAAATCAGCCTGTAGGCGACTAAATTCTTCATCCGTGATGTTCGAGTCAGCAAGTGCTTTATTTATTGTCAGTTTGAAGGAACTAAGTTTAGCTGTTATTAGTTGAACCATAGCTGTGTGCTTTTGGAGTTTAGCTTTTATTTTTTTGCTGACAGCACCTGCAGCTATTGAGCATAAACCAAGAGTTAAAGACACACCACCTAGAGGTTTAGCTACCGGTGCACCTACGCCTGTTGCTAAGAGACCTACACTTGTTCCTGCTGTTAAAGCACTAACCGCCGATGCTCCAGTATTAACATATGTAACAGCATTAAAGACAGCAGAATACCTTCGTTTGGTTTTGCTGTATTTTGAAAGGTCCTGCTCTAGTTTTTGTTGCATTTGTGTAATGTTGGTTAATCTGAAAGTTTTTATGTCTACAGAGTTCTCTTCTTTGGGCACTTTTGGATAAGTCGTAACAGACATGCTTTTTTAAAATAAAAATAATTTAGTATTGGATATCTTTTAATCTGTTATCTTGAATATTCAGCTGCGCATCATATATTAAAAACAAATGTACATTAAGTGGTTTATCACTCTCTTTTTCTTTATCAATTTGAATGTTTATTACGTCTTTAACTGTTCTCCCACTCCCATGCAACTGATTATCCTCTGTTGACCTTAGGTCAATCCATAAACCGTATTTCGTTGTTAAATATTCATCAAGTCTAACACTGTGAAGGTGTAGATCTTTAGACACAAGGTCTACTGTTGGACTTCTAGACCTCCCGCCTCCAAACAATTTTCTTATTTCATCAAAATGATGATAAGGTTTAAGCCCGCTACCGTAGACTTGGTTAGGACTACCCTCAATTGAACATTGTACTTTCGTTATTTTAGGATTGATAAACTTTTCACTTTGTCTTTGGTATGGTTCTTTATCATCTTCACACAGCAATAAAATACCTTTAAGTGATCGTGCTGCGGCGCTAAAACTAAAATTCCATATAGTGTCTGCTCTGCTTTTAGGATATTTTGAATGATGAATCACTCTTTCGTAATATATTGCTAATTTTGACTGATATTGTTGCTCAATCAGCCTTGCTAAGTTAGGGTTGCTAACAATGTCAAACTCTAACGAGATGTCAAAAATGCTGTACTTGGAATCAGTGTCTGTAGATTTAATGACACGTTTGTATTCATTAAAAGTTAGTTCATATGACAATCTGTCTTTTAATGCTCCTTGAAAGTATGGCGCATGCGCTTTTAACAACTCAAAATCTAAGGGTATGGAAAAGCGATTTCCATAAGCAAAACTTACAGCTTCATACTTGTTGCCGGCTTTAGCATCTTCGGCGTCTATTCTGTGTTTTAGTGCTTCGTTATTTTCGATTCCTTGAAACGCAAGATCGGCCCTTTCATTCGCGGTTAGCCATAGATCAGAATAGATTAGAAATATGTCTGCATTGTGTAAAGAAAATATTTCTTGCCCCTCAAGTTTTATAGAAATTTTCTTAACGATTGCCCGTCCCAGATTCTGTACAACTGTCCTGTTTGGGTCTGTTGCTGAATCAAGTTCTATTTTGAAAGTAAGCCGTACAGATCCCGGCACAATCACTTCATCTGCTCCTAGGTCTGGAAATTTAACAGTAAGAATTTGATCTGAATCAATAGTAGATGGATTATTTGGAACAATAATATTCTGTTTATTTCCCTTCACGCCAAAGGGCTCTTTCAGTCTTCTATGCGGGTCAAGAATTGAGCCATATGCTTGTGACATTTTTTTATAAAACAAAATAAAAAGTTAATTGTTTAAAAACATGGCAGAAGAAGATTATGATGTTTTTGATCCTGGAGACGACATGAGTGAAATGACTCCTTTGACACATCCATTACAATCATTGCGGCGTGAATTAACAGAAAGTAAGGTCAAATCATTTTATCAAAGTTTAGGCCAAGAACCTCCCGAATTTATAGACCCTAATGATTTTGAAACAAAAGATGACCATTTGTTTGTGAAAAACGAGCAAGGACAACTTGTTCAGCTTACAACTAAACCAGACCCATCAAAGTTTTTAGCAAAGACTACAATTAGACAAAGGCTCAGTGTGAGCGATCAAAATCGCCTTGGCATTGCTAAACCGCGAAGATTAGACAGTGAGGCAGTTGCTAAACTTCAAAACACACTACAAGAACTCCCAACAGATAACCAAATTCAAAACATACCCCTTAAAGATTTAAGCCCAACAGCAGACAAAATAATAGAAACCAGTTTTTCAGAAGCATTAAAAACTATGCACGATCCGCCGCTACCTATGAGAGAAATAACGGCCCTTAATCATGCTTTGAGAAGCATCAGAGGCGAATTAACAAACAATTTAGCAAAACTGGGTGAACTAGATGAGCATATAAAAAGAGAAAAAGAAAAACTAGTTGAGGCTGATGACCACAACTTAGGACCTGGTGTTAAAGAAAGAATAACACAAAGACTAAAAGATCTTGAACAAGAGAGATCAGCAAGACTAGAAGTGCTGTCTACTAACCGAGAACAATTACGAACTCAAGTGAGCAGAATAAGAGAAACTATCCAAAGAATTTTATATGAAGACACGACGCTAGCAGAACGAATAAGAACACTGTTTAGAGAGCAAGGTGTCACATTAGCAAGTGTTATAACAGCCTTAGGATTTGCAATAAGTACACTGGTGTTGGCTATTACAGGCGGTGGTGGTGGGGGAGCAGTGCCACCAGGCCCGCCAACTCCGTCGTCAGATAAATCATGGGTAAAAAAACAACTCGATCACCTTGCAAACTTACTAAAAAAATTAGCCAGTAAAGCAATAGATTCTTTGCCTAGTATAATAGGAGGGATCGTTAGCTGGCTTTTGTCTGCCGCAAGTAAAGTAGTTGGCTTTATGGCTGAGCACTTATGGGCATTAGTTGTCTTAATAGTTGGGTTACTCTTTAGTAAGATAAAGACCAAGTAATCCTAGGGCAGTTAATCCAATAACAAGTGCCGTCTTTTCATATTCATGGTCATCACGCGCGTCTTCAATGGCCTTTGGGCTTTGGGCCTTGGGGATTGGATGGGGTTTTGAGGGGGCTTCTTTTTTTATTGCTATTGCTGGCTTAGAATTTATGTCGTTTTTTTCCGACCTTCTCTTCTTTACCAGCCACAAGGATTTCATTATTATAGTTTATTATTGTTCCTATCTGAAGTCTGAGGTCAGAAGGCAGCATGTATAAACCAGTGCCAACGGCGAAGTCTACTTTCGATCTTGCGTATTGCAAAACATTTTGGTACCTTTTAATACTTGAAGGCAAATCAATTGCAGAATTAATAGAATCCTCTAAATTTGCTAAATACTGTTTTTGGGCGTCAAAGCCAGTAGAAGGATCAATTATGTTTGATCTCGTTTGTGCTTGCGAACCTAGCAAACACCAAACATAAGTACGAATAGAGTCGTTTATTCGTTCTATTCCCGCTCTAGTTAGGCCCTTAGAAGTATCCAAAATAAATGTTGTCCATGCTGTTTTATGCTCTTGCTCTATGGACCCGAGGTGAACAGTTGTGCCTGAAGAGAAAGATGTGTAAGGAGGATTCCAATCATAGTTATACTTTCTGTGCACGCCCCAATAATAAAGAGTGCCTAAACCATGATTAAGATCCAACTTTTGTCCAAAGTCTGTCTTTGGGTCAATATCAAATTCGTTACAGATCCTTTCAAAAGCCTTGTAATCTATTCTGTTGCTGAATGGATTAAACGTTTTGTCATTTGGTAATGGTGCTTGCAGTTCAGATAAAATACGTCTGAAGGTGTAATAAAAATGAAATCTATACACTGACCTCACCAAAGGATCAGGATGATTTAAATGATCAGCATACGACACTCCACACCCAGTTGATGCACAAAACACAGCAAAGTTTAACTGGTTCTGATAAAACTGCATCGGATGACTGAACCACACTTTCGCGATGTAGTCTTTTTTAATAGGAGGGTTAAGATATCTGTTTAATGGAGTACTAACCTTTACTTGAAAGGCGTCAGTCTGAGTCACAGAAATGTCAAGGGTGTCAGTTGTTATATTTTTAAGATTGTAGTGCGGCCCAACAGAATATTTTGCATTAGTATATTTGAATGCACTCATTTTTAAATTGTTTTAAAAATGTTTGTAACAATAACAACTCAAGACAGTCCTTCGTTTTTAGAATATGCTATTGATAATGAATGCGGAACCCGAAGGGTTGCACTCCATGAAATTTTTTACAAAGTCGTATGGTTTAATATAAGTGAATCCAAGGAAAATAATAAGATTACAAAATTTGATATTAGAGGAAACTTAGTTAGCCAGTTAACCATACCTGATGGTTATTACGGGTTTTGCTCGCTAAAAGAAGCAATGAGTAACTTCGGCATTACTCTCAAACTTAACAATGCAAATTTGAAAATAATGTTGACATTCGAACCTGAAAAAGAAGTAGTCCATTACCTTTTTGATGTAGAGCTAGCTAAAATGTTAGGCTTTACAACTAACAATCGAGACTTTCATAGTTTTAGAGTTACATCAGACAAAACTACTTATGAGGGAGAATATCCACTCGATCTTGCCTTATATCCATTACTCTATGTACATTTGGATGAGCTGAGCACTGATGAAAACTTATATGATGGAAGGCCCTCAACTGTTTTAAGAGCTCTTCCATCAGGGAAAGCTGCATATTGCGATTATGAAATTATACGATTCCCTAATTTACAGTTTAAAAGATTAGCTTGTGGGAGGGTCGGATCGTTTAATATAAAGATCACAGATAAAACAGGGAAAGTCGTGAAATGTGATAACCTGCACATTGTTTTAGAAATAAATAATACGTTGTTTTAAAAAATGTCACGTGGACCAGAAGAATCAGGAGTTACATTAGCGCCTGAGAGGTGTGTAACTTTAGAATTAAAAGACCTTGCAGACGTTGAGGACTTTGAACAAAACGGTGAGATAGGCACTTTGTATGGTTTTGAGTACACTAAAGATGGTTATTATAAACGCAAAGAGGTTAGCGACAACAAAAGGTTTCCTAAACTAGAACAACTACGCAATCTAGAAGCAAATAATACAGGTCAGTATGAATATAAAATAGTTCGAAAAACTGACAACAAATGGCACTTAGAACCATATTTAGAATGGGACATAAAATTTGAATTCGTAAGCCCATTTACATTTTTCGACCGTCAAAAAAGTTTCAGAAAAGCATTGAACTCTGGCCCTTTACATGTAAGTCTTATGCCAGAGGACAACAGTCGAAAAGAGATCGAAATAAAGAAGTTTGGGAGCAAACAGTACATCCTCCACAGAAGAGAATCAGTTTTGAAGGAAGCTACTACAAAAGTACAGTTCTTTCCACGCACGTTATTAGGAGACACGTTCACAATAATATTTGAAATTTCTGTCTTAAAAGATGTGGGGAGGAATGGAGCTGTGGGTGTCAGTGACAACCTTATGGAAGGAATTCTTATTAGCTGGCAAAACTTAGACGTTGACAATCTTAAAGTTACTGTTGTGGTTCGTCACGATGGTGAAAATTTTAAGGTCGTAACAACAAGCAACAAAATCAATGTTAGTCTTAATAGAAACAATCTGACAAAACTGAGTTGGATTAATCTGACACATTTAGACCTTATAAGATTTTATTGTACTGATCAAATTTTGACGGATAGTATGATAACAACACTAACTGGTGTAAATTAAATTCTGTTATAAAACTATGGAGCAAACGACTTTGGTGTCAATGCCGATGTTAAACTTTATGATAAAAACCCCTCATTGTTCATTGATTTGTGGACAGACTGGTTGTGGAAAAACAATATTTGTCCTCGACCTATTACAAACAGTTTATCGTTATAATTTTGATCATATAGTAATTTTCTGCCCAACACTTAAATGGAACAAAGCATATCACGACAGAAGGTTTATATGGACGGATGATGAAATCTATTTAGTTGATCCTAGCAATAAACTTAGCGAGTGCTTAGAACACTTTTATAGACAGTTTGAAGGAACTCAGACACTATTTATTATAGATGACTGTTCGGCAGAAAGAGACATAGTTAAAAAGAGAAACACTTTATCAAAACTGGCTTTCAGTGGAAGACATGCTGGGATAAGTGTGTGGATTTTATGTCAAAAATATAACTCAGTTTTAAAAGACTTTAGAGAACAATTAAAGACTGTAGTTTTATTCCACATGAAAGACAGAGACGCATTTGATGAATGTATGCGTGAAAATGATGTTATTGAAAACGATCAAGAAAAACGAAGGATTAAGCAAAAACTTAAGTCTCAAAAGTTTTCTAAATTAGTGTTAAAAACAGATAATCCTACACATTATGTATGTTTGTAAAGTGTTTACTATTAGAGAACTATAAAATAGGCATTCTGGGTAAGCCGGCGGAGCAACAGCGAAACCGGCTTCAGCCGGTTGGAGCTGGCGGAGGTGGGTGAGCCAGAATGCCTATTTTATAGTTCTCTACTCCCCTCAAACTGATTCAGACTCGTTTTCAAAATTGATTCAGATAGAATGTCCATGTGTGAGTTTAAAACCAGTAAATAACAACCCTGAACACAATAATAAAGGAAATATGCAAGGACAGTACTTCTGGGACCGGCCCAGAAGTACTCCCCCTAAAGTTGATTCAGACTCGTTTTCAATGTTGATTCAGGTAGAATGTTCATGTGTGAGCTTATGACCATTAATTAACAACCCTGAACACATTGATAAAGGAGATATGCAAGCGGGGTACTTTTGGGACTGGCCCAGAACTCCCCCTAAAGTTGATTCAGACTATATTTCAATGTCAATGTCGATTCAGGTAGAATGTCCATGTATGAGTTTATAACCAGTAAATAACAGCCCTGAACACATTAGTAAAGGACATATGCAAGGGGGATACTTCTGGGACCGGCCCAGAAGTACTCCCCCTAAAACTGATTCAGACTCGTTTTCAAAAATTGATTCAGATAGAATGCCCATGTGTGAGTTTATGACCAGTAAATAACAACCCTGAACACATTGATAAAGGAGATATGCAAAGGGGGTACTTCTGGGACTGGCCCAGAAGTACTCCCCCTAAAACTGATTCAGACTCGTTTTTAATGTTGATTCAGGTAGAATGTCCATGTGTGAGCTTATGACCATTAAACAACAACCCTGAACACATTGATAGAGATATGCAAGGGGGATACTTTTGGGACTGGCCCAGAAGAACTCCCCCTAGAGTTGATTCAGACTCGTTTTCAACGTTGATTCAGGCAGAATGTCCATGTCTGAGTTTATAACCAGTAAATAACAACCCTGAACATATTAATAAAGGAAATATGCAAGGGGGGTGCTTCTGGGACCGGCCCAGAAGTACTCCCCCTAAAACTGATTCAGACTCGTTTTCAAAAATTGATTCAGATAGAATGTCCATGTGTGAGTTTAAGACCAGTAAATAACAACCCTGAAGACATTGATAGAGATATGTAAATAACAACCCTGAAGATAATAATAACAGATTAGCTCCCCAGGAAGGGGCAATTTCGAACCAGATCCACTTTAACTCTCTTGGGGGGGGGGGGGGGGGGGCTGTTCTGGGCTAGTACTAGATTAATCCCCAGGAAGGAGGCTGCTTTTGGCCAGGTCCAGTATAACTCTCTAGGGGGCTGTTTTGGGGCAAATCCAGTTTAACTCTCTGGGGGGGGGGGGGGGGGACTGTTCCGGGCCGGTGCTAGATTAACTCCCCAGGAGGGAGTGGGGGGATGTTCTGGGCCAGATCCAGTATAAATCTTTATATAGTGGGCTGTTTTGGGGCTAGTAACTCGGGGGGGGGGGGGGAGGTCAGTTGTGGGCAGGTGCCAGATTAACTCCCCATACACGCTTTCGCTTGTTGTGCTCCATGTTCTGATGTTCGCTGCAAAGTATTTCTGGTTGAACAATGTTTGTTTAATTAAAGCGAAGTCTCCCCACAAGGGGGGCTGTTCTGGGCCAGGTCCAATGTAACTCTCCTGGTGGGTTGTTCTTGTCCGGTGCTAAATTAACTCTCCACTGGAGCGCTTATTGGCCATTTCTTCATTATTTGAGGTACAGGGAGGGATTGCGGGGGGCTATTCTGGGCCTGCGTCAGTCTAACTCCCGGGGGGGGGGGGGGGGGGGGCTGTCCACTTGCGCTAGTTTAACTCCCAGGGAGTCATTTTGATGTCAAAAGTTTGGGCCCAGAAGAACTCCAGGGAGTTAGTTTGGAACAGCATCAGTTTAACTCTCCAAGGGGTTGGGGGGCTGATTTGGCACTGCCCAAAATGAACTCCCGGGAGTTAGTTTAGAGTCAAAATTTTATGGTTCAAACCAACTGCCGGGAATTATTCTGAGACTGGTAGGGGTTCATTCTGAAACAGGCCTAATAAACAGACAGAAGAGATGGGGGGGGGGGGGGGGACCTGTTGGGGGGCTGCTTTGGTGCAGACCCAGATTAACTCCTGGGAGTTAATCTGGGACAGTGCCAGACTGACTCCTGGGAGTTAAACTGGGAAGGGGGCGGTTTCACCACGTTACACGGGGTTCTGATGAATGTCACCACAGTGCTGGAGTAAAAGTCTGTAGTACAATGGAGAGAGGATCAAACCTATGCTAACACATCTGCCACGTGTGAATCCTCAGTGTCCTAAAGACTAAGGCAGCCTTTTTCAAAACAGGACGATGTATGAAAGAAAGAAATATAGTCACAAATCCGCCACATGCAGCATGGATGGAAAATGGTATTGAAGACATGACGCTGAATGTACAAGAACGCTTCATTAGAATGTCTGTAGACCTCACATTTCACTTTGATTACGGGGCTCTAGTCTGTTTAAATTCTGCGTGCCGGAAGTGAACCCCGACAAAAGAGAGAGAGAGAGAGAGAGAGAGAGAGAGAGAGAGAGAGAGAGAGAGAGAGAGAGAGACAGAGACAGACAGACAGACAGACAGACAGACAGACAGACAGACACAGAAGGATTATACTGTCACCGGATGCAAGCTGTAAAGCATCCGAAACCCCCTTCTTCTGTACGGGGTAAATATTCCAGACATGACCACATACGTCGGCAAAAAAGCATAGTTCCTTTTCATCTCAACGATCATTTTCTCCATGTGAACCAACACCACTGGCAAGGGAGGTAATGTTCCACAACGTCTCCAAAGCTTCTGTGTCTGTCCGTCTCTCACTGTGTACACTGTTAAGTGGTCGTGGGCTGTACACTGTAGGTACATGTGACGAAGGCTGATCATGATGGGCTGTCTGACCTGGAGTGCCAGGGATATTTTCGGGCTGGAACTCCTGTGCCACTCTTCAGAATCAGACTCTGGTTTGTATCCACAGGCTGCACATACCCTGAAATCAGACGAGTCATTCTCACTATCGCCACATTGTCAACAGTCTAGTTATTCTCGCTTACAATACCGATCTCCTCCAGCTACACATTTGGTGTCACCTTTTCCTCCTGTTCATTCTTATTCTAATTTTCCATTTTTCTTTTCTGTACCGCCATCTTTTTTCTCTGATTGTTTCCTCTGTGTGAGTCAATTGCCTATTGCTACTCCAGGAAAACTTTTCAATCTACATTTTTATTCATACGGTAGATAAATATTGGTTCTGTCTTACATCTGATTAGTGTGACTGGAAACAATGGCATGGATACAAATACATAGTGTAATATCACTATACAGTATGATACTTTCTGTATTTCTTGTGTAACTGCTTTTTCTGTTATTCTGTTCACTTCTAGATTTATACCATCATACCACCCATTGCTATGTAGCATATCCAGTGCATGTGAGCCTTGTTATTTCTTTATTAGCTGCTTTTGTGATCTTTAAAGCGTTGTCATTTATTGCAGCGAGGAGATTGAAAGATAGCTGACTTAAATTCAATCATGACAAACTAAAAGATCCAAGACATCTCTAAACAATTCTAATCCTCCATTGGAGGAATATTCGCCATACCACTTCGCTTGGAAAAGGACCCTGTTGCCCGCGCAAACAATTTAAACCACGTGTTTACTTGAAGAGCAACAACTGTTTTAGGAATAAGCAAATGAAAATCGAAACTATTGATCTCAAGTAACATTTTGGAGACGTGCGACGATAGAAGGAGCTTAAAACCGCTGTAGTAGACTGAGGGAGTAAAATACGGTTCTGTAAACAAGAGAATCATGGAGACATGAAGCACGTAAAGAAAGCTGGATCAAACATCATTCTCAGGAAACTGGAAACAAAACTAGACACCAATGACATAAAGAAACCTTTTAAGATTGTGAAAGACCTGACCAAATAGAAGCAAAGTAAACTCAGCAGTATTCAGAACAAACATTGCAAACAATCTGACACTGGAAGAAAAATCATGAGAAGGTGGACGGAATAGTTTTGAACTCTACATTAACCAGAGGACAGGATTTCAGGAGATCTAAATGTACTAACAGCACAGGATTCATCGAATGAGGACGCAATACTCCGTGAGGAAGGTATATCCGCAGTGACATTGCTAACATGGGGAAAGGCTGCAGGCATTGACAATATCGCTGCAGAACTCTTGAAACATGACAGAGAGTCTGTAGTTGATATCGTAACCGTCATGTACCACAAAATATTGCACGCTCGGGAGTGGCACACACTATGGACTCAATCACTAGTCATCATTCTCCCCAAGAAAGGAAATCTCCAACAATGCCAAAACTATGGCATCACAAGTTGGAATAGCCACACCAGCAAAGTAATGCCCAAATCGTTCTGAATAGATTGCAAGTGTAAGTAGATACTACTGCCAAAGAACAACCAGCCGCCGTGGCGAAGTGGTTAGGTTGTGGACTCCTGGTTGGGAGGTCGCGGGTTCGATTCCCATCAGAGCCATATGGGACTTTTATGCCCGGACTGGCTGCTACCCAGAGCTGAGTTTGCTACGGGCACAACTGGGAAGACTGGGACCACACAGTTCACTTAATGGATGTGTCGCTGAGAGTGTTGCTCAAACTTCCTGGCGAACACTGCTGGTATGTGTATCTCTCGAGCCTGGTTGACGATGGGATATGTAATGAAAATAAGCGTAAAGTACATCCCTGTGATACAGTCTCAGACTGGAATGGAAATCCATAGCATCATCTTCATCATCCTCAGTCTTGTCCATCAGTATACAAAAGTCTAAACTTCTGTGGCCTTTCATGCCTTGCTCTCATGATGACCTCAGTTTCGATGTCCTCTCCACGTCTGTGGCCTTGGTGTGATTGTGTCGGGGCCAGAGGTATCGGCGAGAGCATGGGGGCTGCCGTTGGACGGACATGGTGGCACCTTTCGGAAGGAGAGCTCACGTACGCCGGCTCCGCGACTAAGCAATTATTGTCGTCACTAGGGGGCTTAGTATTGGTGTTCTGCGTATGTTGGATCAACACAGGCGCCACTGAAGTGATTCTGCAGCAGTGCAGTGTCTCCTCCAGTGGGCTACCTCTTGACGGCTTGACATTGACTGCTCCCTGTGGATTGCTGGTGCCAGGGCCGTGGCGGGTCGGGCCAGGCTGCGTCTGTGGACGGGGTGTCAAAATGAGCGGCGTGGGTGCAAGACCCCTGAAGTGGCACAGAAGACGGGACAGCAAAAAAAGAAAACACTGCTGAAGAACAGACAGGATTCCACTAAAGCAGAAATACCATTGAACTGATTTGTATTCTACCTACCCTTTGTGGAAAAACAAAATCTCTCACACTATAGAGAATTACTGGCAGGAGGCACTATGGGCCATTAAGAAGACTTTCAACATTGGGCAGAAGCTTATCAACACCATACAGCAACTGCGTTCCAAACCAAAGTGGGATGTTCGTACAGGGTGCTATCGCATAAAGATTCTATGCTTCAATTAGAGTTGGTCAGGCTACCTTCTATCTCCTTCACTTTTCAACGTATTTCCTGGAGCACATCATGACTGATGCACTCAAAAATCATATTGGCACAGTCAGCACTGGAGAAAGAACAGACAGTGAAATAGAACTCACCAAGCTTGCCAAAAAAAACAAAACTGGATGAAACATCAACAACATATGCCATGGAAATCAGCGCCGAAGCCACGTTCACAGCCAGCCACGACACCACCGTCAGTACTTATATAGCTGAATATGGTCAGAGGCTAGAATCAGTGCAACAGTTCACTTACCTAGAATCCCTCATCAGCAGTGAGGGATCCAAATATGAAATCCTGTCTACGGCAACAAAGACAACCATGGCACTGACCTGGTAAGTCTTTGTGGAAGGACAAGAACATCTCAGGAAAATACAGGATTAGGCGTCTGCATGCACTGCTATCTTCTGTCTGCCTGCCTGCATGCGGGACTTGGAACGTCACAGCAAATCTGGAGAGAAAAATCAAAGCCATGGAAAAGAGATGCAGCTGCAAGATGCAAAACATCAGATATCCTGTTCACATCAGCAGGCAACAAGTGCGTCAAATGGTCAGACAGCACATGGAACCGCAGGAAAATGTAGTGTCAACAGCCTGGAACAGAGTTACGCTGGTGTGGCTACGTGACAAGACTCAGCGGCCTTGTAAACTAATCCTCCAGAAACTGTTGAAGTAGGGGGTGACAGGAGGACAAGAAAACGATGGGCTGAGAACATTGTCAAATGGACAGGGAAGACATTTGCAGGGACCCAGCCCTCGGCACTGGAATTAAGGAGAAAAGAAGAATAAGGAAATATTGCAGGTATGCAGATGTAACCAAACTGATAAAAAGCAAGGAAAAACCCATTACAGTCAACTTCGTTTTAAAGGGGAAATAGTTGAACCATCATGACCAGCACTGATTTACTGCTGTCACTCAGGCGTGAACCCAATGGATACCAGCCCAGTTGGTCGTTACCATACACACGCTTAAAACCCCAAGATTTCTTTTTGTTTCGTCTTCCAAGCAATGGTTTTTTTTATCAGCGAGGGAATTATATCTACTTTCAATGTTACACTTTCACCACACAGACTGTGTCAAGTGAGTGGAACCTCTCATTAAAGATCTTAAACGCTTAGAGACGAGGACTGTTGTACGTAGTACCGAAACAGGTAACAGACCTATTAACCAGTGTGCCTTGTCGAACTGGGTCAAGGAGGGCGAAGTGGTCAGGTGACCGATGGCACCTAAGGTAGTAGAGTTTGAACCTTCCCGACAGTGAAAGGGGGGAGGGATGTAACCACTAGGACCTCGGTGCACCAAGTGGGCGCTAAATACTCAGTCAGCTGAGGTTCTTTTGTAAACAGTCATTGAAGAGCAGGAGACTTGGACTCGTTCAGATGGTATTGCCATGGGGCACTGTGTTGGTTCTATTGTCAGGCTGGTTGAATGCGTGTGGACGCTGTGGTCGTAGCCCTCTTTAAGATAATTACTGTGTTAAGTGACCCCTGAAGTCGGCGGGAAATTTCGATGTCCATCTGGTGCCAAGTGTTTGTTTGCTAATCAGTTTGGTAGGGATGTGTGTAAATGCTGATGTGTGGAAGAATGTAGCGAATGGAGAATTCAGGGTACTTGTGAACAGGGGGTTTGAGAAGCAGCATGGACAAAGGCATGGCCCAAAGGGAATCCTTTGTTTCCATCCCTATGTAAACTGAGGGAGAACAACGTGTACGGAGAATAACACCACGAGAGAGAGAGAAGGCAGAGGAGAGAGAGAAGAGAGGAGAGTGAGCAGGACATAGGGTCGAGAGAAACGTGGTCTGGGAGACAGAAGAGACAGCAAAGTCTTAGGGTTAAAGACAAGCTGGAAGAGAAGAAAACTAAGTTTGAAGCCCAGAGGTGGGTGAAGACAGACAAACTGAATTTGAACCCAGAGGTGGGTGAAGGAGACGAAGAAGAAGAGTTCTACGTCGAGATCCCAGAGACGACCACGAAGACCCAGTCCTGAAACCTGGAGCCAGTCAACCAAGGGCGTCATTATCAAGCAGTGCTGAAGAAGACTTGAAGAGACTTGTTCAAGAACTGTGGTGTGGTGTGAAAGCGTGGTCGTGTGTGTGTGAAAACCTGGCCAGGTAAGAAGTCATTTTTATTATAAGCCCGGGATTAGGAAGTATTGATCTTTTATGTTTGATTATTCCATTTTGTGTAATTGGATTCTTCATGTTTGATTATAAGTAGCATAGAAATTGTATTTCTTGTTCTCAGTCGTGTTAGGAAAGAAACGAATGCGTGACATCCCATTCCCAGAGAGAGGTGAATGTTTGGGCGTCGTGAGTCTTGTGACGCTTTGGCCTATATATTATATGCTTGTATGTGTGGTGTCTAGTCCCCGTGCTGTGTATTGTTTCATCCATCATCATCCTCATCATCATCACAAATATTCTTTGACTCAATTATAATTTTGGTTTCCTTATTCACTCTTGTTTTATTTCTTTGGGAAGAAAAGCTGGAGAGTGGGGAATGGTGGTTGGTGTCCAAAGAACATCATAACAACACAGTCGCAAAATATAATGGCCCTAGACAATAAACGGAGCCACTGCACTATACCATCCACAGTGCCGTAACGTTGCGACAATCTGTTACAGGCATACTGTTTTTACGATCATAGTCTATCATTGAGTTATGATCTTAACAGATGGTATTAAATACTGGCAAAAGTCAGATTATAAACAAACATGTTAATCAGATTGTTAATACAGAATCTTACTCAAGCATCTTAATGATTTTTAACCAAGCTGTGGCAAACAAACTATTATAACAGAATACTCATTCATCATCTTGATAGATGGCACAAAGTACTGGCAGAAAGTTATGCTGTTAAACCACATGGCATATATACAATCAATGCGTAGTCTCAAAATTTAGAAACAGTTTCAACTTACAGTTCTGGGTGATCAGTGAGCCTTAGACGTGATCAGAGTAGGTGAGATAAACTCTCACTCTCTCTGGTGTACCCCTGTTGTCTTTGTGGCTACACTGGGTTGATCCTCTACAGCTAGTCTGTGGAGGCAGTGATTGTTTACCATGAGTTTATCCTTTTAAAGACGCCCAGCGACCTCTTCCAGTTCTGGTTCCGGTTGGCTTTGTGTCACTAAAGCCAAAGAAAAGAGGAGGGGTGGGGGGGGGGGGTTGGTTATACTCCACCACTTGCAGTGGGAAGCACAGTACTGAATATTCGAAAATGCACTTTCTTAGCTGTTGGGGTTTGAACTGAAAGCGCCAATTGACAAAGGATTGTTTAACATAATTTCATCATTTCCGGTTTTCATGTGCGACAATCAGTGTGCGGGTAAAGAAAATGGGTAGGGGGGGCGGGGGGGGGGGGGGGGGGCGTGTAGAGAATGAGGGAGGTTGTCAGCTTCTCTCTGATTTAGCAGAGAGAGAATGCACATTCAGCTAAGGGAAGGAGTACAGCATGCGACGTACTTTGAAAGTGGCGTAATCTTTTTCCATGACATTGTTTCCAAAGTTGGGCTGCTGGCGACTTCGAAACGACTGTGGGAAGAGTGAGTGCTGAGGGCTTGCAAGGGAAAGGAGGGGGGGTGGGGGTGATGGCTATGTAAGCGTTATCGCCGTTTGTGAGACAAAGGGAGAGAGAAATAAAGAGGGGTGAAGAAGGGGAAAGTAGACTGGGGTGTGTGTGTGTGTTTGTACAATTTGTACAAGAAGGTGGATATAGGAGTAGATGGGATGGTTGACAATTCGTCTTACAGACCATGAAGCATACATGCCTCAGAGTGTGTGAAATTAAAGTAATTCAGCATATTTTCAGGTCACCTTACCTAATGCTAAGACAGGTCACCTAACACAGTGACAGTTTGTCTGAGCAAATAAAACCTAAACCTATTCAATACCTTGGAAACTCATGGTGGATTTATAGTCTTTTATGAAAAAGAATGATGCTATTGTACCGATATTTAATGTCAGGAGTTGATAGTGCTACTGTTTGTGATTTTATCACTTCCTCTGAACAGGGCTAAGACTAGCAAGTCTTGTGTATTGATCGCAGTTTTGCATACCAACCTGATATTCTTCAATGCTACATTCCAGTATCGCAACGTCACAATATCCCTACGTATTGATTGCTCTGTCTTTTTGCCAATCTTCCAAACATTTGCTGCTAAGTTTCACTGATACAAAATTGCAGATGTAAAGGTATCAAAGAGCCTTGTACCTGATGGAGCGGAATCTGGAGATAAATCCCCGCCACAGCTTCTCCCCCTCCACACACTCTCCCATCTGGTTATTATTCAAGATGCAAATTAGTTGAAAGGAATTTATTGAGAATCAGGACTAGCAAAGGGACCAAAAAGTAGATTTTTTTTCACTCACTAATAATTTCATCACGGATTCTACCATACTGCAGAAAATGTTTTGAATCGCAACATAAACTTCACCACACATACCACTATATTCAGTATTCTGTTTTCACTTTTGGTATCTGTCTATCTGTCTATCTATCTGTCTATCTATCTGTCTGTCTGTCTGTCTGTCTGTCTGTCTATTCATCTGTCTTTCCATATACAGAGAGAGAGAGAGAGAGAGAGAGAGAGAGAGAGAGAGAGATGATTTTCTTCCTCAAATAGGTTCCTATGTAGATTGCAGGAATACATCACATCTCATATTTTATAAAACCTCACCGAACTGTTTTGAAACATGCACCGCTTCTAGATCCATTCGCTGTAACACATTTTCTTCATGGGTGATCCTCAGCTGCACACTGTAGTCTTTGCTGACGTCATTCACATTTATCACCACTGAAAAATGATCACTCATGATCCCATACAGTGACAGAGGGTCAAAGTCTGGTTCGCAGCCAGTCCATACAATACTGTCATAGAAGAACACTCTCCTCATGGTGTTATGTTTTTTAGTTAGATCATAGTACTTCGTCCCTTTGAAAAATCTGAATAAGAGCATGTAATTACGCCGTACGCATGTCTGTTTCAGGAAGCTGACTTGATAGAAACGGACGGACAGTGAGTGTAGTACAATTTCACACGTTAAAAAAGACCAGTTTCCCATTCGCCGCTTGTGAACATACGAAATGTTCACTGTAGCTGCTGTGACATGGAGTTGTTTCTGTTCTGATGTCATGCACTTATGAAGGTCCGCCGTGCATAAAGTTATCTCATTGTTTGAAGTCTTTTGACGGTAACGACAGAGATCTGTAGCAATTACTTTGGATACAAATCTCTCTCTCTCTCTCTCTCTCTCTCTCTCTCTCTCTCTCTCTCTCTCTCACGCACACACACACACACACACACACACACACACACACACACACACACACACACACACTCTCTCTCTCTCTCTGTCTCTGTGTGTGTGTGTGTGTGTGTGTGTGTGTGTGTGTGTGTGTGTGTGTGTGTGTGTGTGTGCTACAAGCAGTTAATTGTCCAACACAATAGAAGTGAAGGTAATAATGAAATGTACCCTTCTAAAGTGGTGAACCATTAAACACTAATGATACTGAAGCACAACCTTAAGTGACAGTTTATGAAAATTGTTTGGCAAAGCATCAACAAATACATCGAAAAGTTCTCTGAACATGATAAATAACTGATTAAAAAAAAAGAAATGTTGTTGTCAGTGGAGGGGAAGGAGGATGGGGGGGGGGGGGGGGGGGGGGGGGGGCTTAAACTAGTGGTCACATATTCATTCTTAAGAAAGTGATTACAATGGGAAATGGCCGTCTGCACAGTTGATACTTCCAATGTTATAAAGCATTTATAGCGCACGGCATGACGTGTTTCTTTTAAAATTAAACACCATCAGAATAATTGGGGACTGCTTCTACATAATTAAAACAAGAAGGTATTATGAAAAAACAAATAACAGAGCCTCAAATGCTTACCCAATTAAACATACGAGTACTTCAACAAAATAGACACAGCTCTACTCATTATATATATACATATATATATATATATATATATATATATATATATATATATATCATGCACTTATGAACGTCCGCCGTGCATAAGTTATCTCATTATATATGTAATCAATTTTAGGCGGTCAACAAAAAAATATACCGTTTTCCAATCCGCAATCATATATAAAAAAAAATTAATAGAACAAACAGAAAAGTTTGTACACAACATGAGATGGAAAGCATTCTTTTTTCTGAACCCAAACACACAAAAAAAGACAAAAACACCTACGATTTCAAATCATGGCGATCACCACCAGCCATAGACGAAATGAAACCTTTTGAAGATAAAATGAAAAGAGTGATAGCCAATATCGAATTCAAAAAATCTAACAACGATTTCCAAACAACATTAAAAAAACAAATAAAACAAATACAAAATGACAAAAAAATATTTGTGAAGGCTGATAAAACTAGCAATTACTACAAAAATGGAACCAAAAGAATACTCTCAACTCCTTGACAAAAACATCCAGAAAAACTACAAAAAAGCCGACAAAAATATACATGACAGTATCCGCACTAAAGAAAAAGAACTTGCACAGCGCATAGACTTAAGTGACAGGGTAGAAGCGACAGCAACAAAAGAAGCTTTCATAACACTCAAAGACCACAAGCCAAACTTTCATAACAATCCAACATGCAGACTAATAAATCCATCCAAATCTGAACTAGGCAAAATAAGCAAGAAAATTCTGGAAAAAATAATAAAAAACGTAAAATCAAACTCTGAATACAACCTCTGGAAGAACACATACGAAGTTATCCAATGGTTAAAAAAACTCAATAAACAAAGTAATACAGTATTCATCACATTTGACATAGTAGACTTTTACCCATCTATAGATGAGGAACTATTCACCAAAGCCCTGAAGTTTGCCGGTAACCACACAGACATAACAGGGTCAGAAATGGAAATCATTCTCCACACCAAGAAAACATTACTGCACAGCAAAAATGAAACCTGGATCAAGAAAACGAACAGAAACTCAACATTTGACGTAAGCATGGGATCATATGATGGTGCAGAAACATGCGAACTGGTCGGACTATTCATGCTATCTAACATCAAGAAAAAACTCGGAAAGCAAATTGGACTATACAGAGATGATGGCCTTGCTGCACTAACCAACAACCCAAGAACCATTGAAAATAAGAAAAAAGAACTATGCAAAATCTTCCAAAATCACAACTTAAAAATTACCATTGAAGCAAACAAAAAGGTAGTGAACTACTTAGACATAACACTGGATCTCAATAACCACATATATAAACCATACAAGAAACCCAACGACACACCTCTTTATGTACACATCAAAAGTAACCACCCACCATCTGTATTAAAGACCATACCCCACGGCATAAACAAGAGACTATCAAATCTGTCATGCAGTGAGAGAGTGTTCAACAATGCAGCAGTAGAATACCAGGAGGCACTACAAAGAAGTGGATATAATTACAAACTACAATACAACCCAGATAACAACACAAATAAAATCAAGAAAAATAGGAAAAGAAAAATCATATGGTACAACCCCCCATACGATGGGAAACTCAAAACAAACATAGGAAAAGAATTCTTCAAAATCTTAACAACTTCATTTCCAAAAGAACACAAACTGTCCAAAATATTTAACAAAAACACTGTCAAACTATCGTACTCATGTATGCCCAACCTCAAAAACCTAATTGATGCATCCAACAAAATGAAAACCAACACGGCAAAGAAGGGTGAAGAAAAGAAATCTTGCAATTGCAGCAAAAAAGAGCAGTGCCCACTAAGCAATAAATGTCTTCACAACAATATTGTATACCAGGCTACTGTGACATCAGAAAATGAAAAAGAAATATACATAGGGATTACTGAAAACCACTTCAAAACCAGATATGCAAACCACAAACAGTCATTCAACAAAGAAAAATACAAAAACCAAACAGAATTGAGCAAACACATTTGGAAACTTAAAGACCCAAAAAATAAACTACAACATATCCTGGAAAATCATAAAAAGGGCATCACCATACAGCAATATTTCAAAAGATGCAACCTATGCCTAACTGAAAAATGGCTAATACTATGTAAACCACACTTAGCAACTCTTAATACTAAAACAGAAATAGTAAATAACTGCAGGCATAAATGGAAATCGTTGTTAGTGAACACACCCCGTACAACAACCTGAGAACCCCTAAAAACACGTGCAACCAACACGCACGCAAAAACAGCTGCAACCGGGCCCCACACACTATATAACACCGGCGGTGGGCAACCCAAACTCCATCCTGACGATAGCCAAGCGCTAGAAACAAATTTGTAGATAATTTTAACATTCCTTTTAATACTTGTGTCAACTAATGTTGCTCCCCAAGGGGTTGAGCACTTGTAGAATTGTTTTAGGCTTTTTAACCATACTGATATATATATATATATATATATATATATATATATATATATATATGTGTGTGTGTGTGTGTGTGTGTGTGTGTGTGTGTTAACGTTAATCAACGAATTAACGATATTTCTAGACCAGTGTCAATCTTTAGGAAATGTTAAACGATTTGGAAGATTACAGCATCAAGTTTCATCGTATATAGAACATTCAAGAAAGTAACTGCAACGAGGTGAGTATGCAGGAAACGACTTGTTTGTGTCCAGTTGAGCAAAATTCATTTCAGGAACCTTCTTCCATGCACTGACTGAAACAGAAGTTCACATGTCAAGTCGTCCCAAATGATGAATTCTGCTAGACAAAAAGTGTAATACACGGAGATTTCACGACCATAAAGTGATAAAGAGACGTTCAAAGACAATTCACGGCCAAGGGCAACAAATTGGCACATATTTCAAATGCATATACATATGAGTCGGTGTTTCATCAATCCAGTCATTTCCCATGTGATTCAGTGAATACAATTTACTCAGTGTTGTTCCCTCATTCTTTTGTTTTTCACGCAGGGTACATGCTATGTGTAACGTGTCATCCATACCAACGGCCATTCTGGCCTTCTCTTCCGAAAACTGGTGATGGGATTTTACGTGTGTGCAAGATGTTTTGCGTGCGTTCACACACGGAACCTTGGTTTATAATCTCATTCAAAGGGATGGTTTGGGAAAGAATTATCAACTCCAAGGGAAAAATCCCCCTGTACTGAAACGGAGAGGCGGAGATTCGAACCCGCAACCTAACAATCACCATGGTTACGAGTCTGGCGCTCTTCCAACTAAGCTATTCTCTTCTGAGGACTCTCTGCTGCCACGCTCTCCACGAGTTTCTTTCTACTTCTGGACCCCGTAATATAGCAACTGAACAATGGTGACTTTTGATCCCACACAGTGACAGAGGATCCAATCTGGTTCACAGCCTGTCCAGACAGCGATCGTAGAAAATACTTCCTAGCTGTAAGTTGTACCTTAATGATAGAAATCTCAGATCTTTCGAAGAATTTGAAAAAGGTAATGTTACGACGCAGTACGCACGTCTTTTGCGCGAAGCTAACACGACTGAGACTAAACGGCAACATGTGTATTACAGACTGGATCCCAATTTGATTATCCTAGTCGTCGATGTTCACAATTTTGACACTTACCACTGTGATGTTAAGCCTTTTTCATTATATAGTTATTCATTTATTCATTTATTTATTTATTTAGTCATTCATTTATTCCTTTATCGATTCAATTCATGTATTTAATTATTTATTTATACTTATTCACTGTATTAATTTTATACATTTCAATATGATCTCTGGAAACATCGTCAAAAGCATGCTGTGCAAAGTACCATTCAACTGAGTAAAAGCACCACCAGCGCTAAAGTGACTGCTTCATTGATTCTAGCCATTTTTGAATCTGTTCTTGTTTCTTGTGCTCTCGTCTCTGCAGGAGTACATTCACTGTGTATAAGAAAGGATTCAGAGCTGAGTTCAATGGCATTACAATAATGGCTAATACCACGTTGAGTTCTCCGGAAACAGGTACCCCTTTTGAACTCAGAAGTCCCAGTAACCCAATAGGAAACCAGCAGAGAAAGTCTGACATGGCTACAGTGAACAATCGGCTAGCTATATCTGTGTCCCGAGAACATTTAGTGCTTCGACCCTGTTTTAATGTGTTTGATCGTACTGACCAATAGATAGCTATCTGGCCAAAAGCAATGAGCAGGAACAGAACAAAGTTCAATACAATCATTACCCCCAAGGCATAGTTATGTCCAGCAAACATTCTCCTGGTGACAGGCAAAGGAATGCAGATCTCTGTCTGACTATAGAATTCCCAATGATCCACTATAGGTAGTAATGGAACAACTGCAAGAATAAAACCTGTCATCCAGAACATACAGGCGACCAGCTGCGCATTCCACATTTCAAAGTGCAAAAAGCTTAGTGGGAAATGAACAACAAGAAATCGGTCTAACGTGATCAGACAAACAATAAATGCAGACACTTCACATGAGATCAAAGAGAGAAAGCCAGCCAACATACATGAGACACTGTGTCTCCATGTTGTGTCTTCCCAGACATAACGGTTTTTATAGAAAACATCAGCTGCTCCTATCACTATCAGGTAGACACCCATCAGAAAGTCAGACACACACAAGTGAAGGACGAAGACACTGAATCCTTGTGAACTACTTCTCTGAAGAGAAAAACCACGGAATACAAAACTCACGCTATTGCCTACCAGAGCGAGACAACTGAAAGCAGCCAAGCAAACTCTGTAAGTGTTAGATTTCAGCAGGTCCTGACAGGAGGAAATTTCATCTTTTGGTGCCTCGCATTTCTTCAATTCTGGTAGAAGTGTGGCCACACAGCACAGTTTGTGGTTATCACCATAGACTGTGTGCAGCTGGTCAAGACCTTGCAGGAGTTCTTTGTCAATCTCTGTCATCGGACATCCCTTCATGTCCAGAACCTGAAGCTTTCTCATTGACTGAAATCCCTGACCAGTCACACGCTGTGTACCACTGTGTGACAGATTCAGCCAAATGATCCCAGGAAAGAGGATGGAAAATTGCTGGCCCAGTGCATGAAGATTGGTCAGCGACAAATCTAGCCTTTGGATTTGTGTAAAGCGTCCCCTGCTGTTACTGGCGCTTGGTAGAGAGTACACTATGGGGTTATTTGATAAGAACAATGCCTTCAAATTATGAGTGTTATGCAAAAGTTGGAATGGAATGGAGACAAGTCTGTTAAAGCTCAAGTCCAGGCTGATGAGATTGGGCAAAGATATGGCGGTAACATTGTGAAGGTGACAATCATGGAGGCTGAGGAAGACCAACATTGTATTGGCCTCTAGCTGTGAGAGAGCCATGCCACTGCTGCTCATGTTCAGATATCGCAGCTCAGAATAACCATGGGCAGGGAAAGGTTGTGGACAAATGAAGGCCAGTCCATAGCATTTGCAGCTACGTGGACAGTGCATGTCACAAAACAGCTCATCTTCAGACTTTGGACATTGATAGATACTGTCACATACCTGGCTTGGATGTACACATGTTTTAGAGTCAAAGCAGCGATAGTGACCTGGACAGGTGTAGCTGTCACAGCCTGCTTCATCCTCATGGTAGGGGCAGTCATAAAAGCCATTACATCTGGTGTAGGTAGGCAGGCAGTAGCCATTATATGCACACTGGTAATGAGTAACTGGACAAATATGAAACCATAGTGACTCAGCATCCTTTATTTGGGGGAGAGGAGTGATGGTGGTTCTGCCACTTTTCACAAAATCAATCACAGCTGGAGGAATCAAGGGCTTGTGAAACTCTTCCTGTTCTGTCTTGATATATGGACACATGACTTCATCACTCTCATCGATACAGTCCACTTGCCCGTCGCAGAACTGAACTGTTGTGTAACACTGTATTACCAGATAAAAGAATCGACAAGTATGTTAAATTTACCCTGTTTCCTTACAGCAACATTTAGAAATGAAACAGCAGTAAATGGGTACACGGTTCAGTTCAGGAATAATAAAATGCGGCCGAAGGAAACACGTTTTAGACTGACTCCTTTAATTTTGAATATGTCTTGACACACTGATACTCTTACATTTTGCCTTCCTTTTGGCCAGTAAGGTATGTGAAATTCAACTTTTTTTTTCTTCAAACACTATGGGGAAATCTTATTGCACGGATCAAATAATTTGTCATGCAGCAACGCTTAGCAAAGAAACCAAGTGTTTCAGTTTTATTTTTTCTGTACTATCATGCGACTGGTTCATGTTTTTGTTTTAATAAAACTCATGTACAGCAACAAACGTGGCAATAAAGTATAATGGATGAACCGTTGTTTAGACAATCAGTTGATGCGGCATCTTAATTCTATCCAGCCAACCTGACAAAATGATGCTGGACATTTACTTCGCTTATCAGTCGGCGTAGAAATGTAACTTTATAAACAAAAGTTAACTCAACAGACAACAAATTCTGGCATACATATGCTTAACTATTTTGTACAGACTTTATTCTAAATGCATCAGAATCCTAGCTGATGTGTATCTATGGTGAACACACATATGGAGCAGAAGGCAGAAGAGCGCGGTGATAATTTGGTTAAGTTTTATACTGACACAATCTTTTTGAGGGTCGTTATGCTTAGGAAATGAATAAAAATCTGGTTACAATATTGACATCCCCATCTAAAGAGTTGTTATCCATAGACATGGTACAGAACTGAGGACAATCCCCATCTAAGGAACTGTTATTCATAGACATGGTACAGAACTGAGGACAATGCCCATCTAAAGAGTTGTTATACATAGACATGGTACAGAACTGAAGACAATCCCCATCTAAAGAACTGTTATTCCATAGACATGGTACAGAACTGAGGACAATCCCCATCTAAAGAGTTGTTAGACGAAAAAGCAGAAGAGCACACAAAACAAAGTGTGAAGTAACGCGGTTTTAATGATCGACACAAAAAGGACAAGAAATTTTCGGCAATATGCCTTCCTCAGCGACAAAAAATAAAAACAGTACAGACATAAACATGCGCAATACTCCCCTTGTGAAGCCAAAGTGGTGAATGAAGTTGACAGAGGGACAGTGGAAGAGAGGGTGAGTTGACTTCGAGGAATAGGGCACGAGGAAAAAGGGTAGAGTTAAGAGAGGAGGAGGAAAAGGAGAGAGAGAGAGAGAGAGAGAGAGAGAGAGAGAGAGAGAGAGAGAGAGAGAGAGAGAGAGGAGAGAATGGAAGTAGAGGAAGAGTGGAGAGTGAGAGAGAAGAGGATGGGGAGGGGAAGGAGAGTGAGAGGAGGGGGGGGGGTGATTGTATGTAGTGGGTGTGTTGCATATGAATGAAATGAACAAGAGAAAACACAATAAATAGAATACAATATGCACAAGGAAGCATTGTGAATGACAAGGGGAGGAGAGGGGGGGGGAGGGAGAGAGGGGGGGTCAGCCGCCTAAAGCACCCGACCCAAGTCTGACCCTAGGGTAGGTTACCCTACCCAAGCACCAAGGGGTGAGAGGGAATACTGGAGAACCCCAAGAACCCCCCTCCCCCCCCCAGCCAGACGCCAGACGCAGCTAAGAGCTGCAGGGCTCCCCCCCCCCCCCCCCCCCCCACGAAAAAGCCCTTGCGCGCGGGTACGACCACACACACACACACACACACACACACACACACACACACACACACACACACACACACACAACGACACACACAAATACATACAAGCGCGGGCGCGCATGAACATACACGCACACACACATACACACGCCCATACGCACACACACAACCACACAAACACACACATACATATGGAAAAAAAAAGGGGGGGGGGGGGTTACAATGGAGAGTAAATGAGTAAATGTACAAACAAGGCATACATTAAGCCATTTGGGTATAGAATAGGGAGGCAGGTGGTGCTATGGTGGCGCAACAGAAAAAGGCTAAAATAAGAGCATTAATGCAAAAGATAGATATGAGGTCATGATAAGTGGCACTAGCAACACTCCCAATGACAAAAAAAGGGGGGGGGGAGTGGAAAGGGGGGGGGGTAGGAAGAGACGTAAAGAGAGGGCCCATATGAGGGCCCTAAAAGAGAGATGCCTGAGAAGAGTGCTAAGGGGAGAAGGAGGAAGAGAAGCCTCGAGAGGTCCTGTAGAAGGGTCCTACTAAGGGGGCGACCAGACAAAAGTAGAGAGACAGGAAGTAAGAAGGAATGTCAAGAGAAGGAACGCACAGGAAGAAGGAGCCCTACTGGGAGACGACTGAAAAGCAACCAGGACAGAGGAAGGAAGGAAGCGAGAGGGAAAGGGGGGGGGGCGTAGGGAAGGGTTGAAGGGGGGGGGTTGAAAGGGAGGAGAGGGGAAAAAGGAAGAAGGGAAGAAAGAGAAGAGGAGGGGAGGGGGGAGGGAAAGGAAGGGGCCAAGGTGGGTAGGAAGGAGAGGGATGGATATAAAAGTAAGTAAAAAGAAACAAAATTCAATTTTAAAAAAAAACCAAAAGACAGGAGACTGGGGAGCTAACCCTACTCAGAAACTCCTGGCAAAAGATATAGGCTCTCAAACGATCATTCCAGTAGGCGCTAGGCTCTATGGTCACGATCAGGCCACTGATGCAGACCAACCACCCTCACCCTTTCTCCCACTGTCCCTCTGTCAACTTCATTCACCATTTTGGCTTCACAAGGGGAGTATTGTGCATGTTAATGTCTGTACTGTTTTTATTTTTTGTCGCTGAGGAAGGCATATTGCCGAAAATTTCTTGTCCTGTTTTGTGTCGTTCATTAAAACCACGTTACTTCACACTTTGTTTTGTGTGCTCTTCTGCTTTTTCGTCTGGTTCCGGTAACGCTGCAGTTTGTTTCATTTGCCTAAAGAACTGTTATCCATAGACATGGTACAGAACTGAGGACAATCCCTATCTAAAGAACTGTTATCCATAGACATGGTACAGAACTGAGGACAATCCCTATCTAAAGAACTGTTATCCATAGACATGGTACAGAACTGAGGACAATAGTCCCTCAGACGCTGTCTTTTCTTTGGGCATATTCAGAAATAAAGGAGTCCATCTAAAACGTGTTTCCTGATTTCACACTGGACGTTACCATAGGGTTAAAATTTACCATTAACATCAGTTATACGTACCTGTCTACTACTGTCACATTGGTGTTCTTGACAGCTCGGAAAGTCACAAAATGACTCGTCACTATTGTCGCTACAATCCTGTCGGTGGTCACACAAGAAGGTGTAGGAAACATCACCATTTCCTTTGAGGCATGAGAACAGTGGGGGAAGTGACGTCATTACTGGGGAAAGACAAAATGAAGCAGGAGGCCTGTCCCAGCTGTTGCTGTCACGCTGATCGCCATTCTTGACCCAACAAGCACTGCGTACATCACAGGCCAGAAACAGATGCGCTGTGTGGTTTAAAGGACAGAGGATGTAGTGGACACTGAAGTCTGTTTCATTTGGATGCAGAACGACAGAGTTTACTCTAAAAGTCTCATACACTGGCGTGTTGACCTTGCAAAGAAACACTTGTCTATAGTAGTTTAAAATAGGACAAACAAATAACTGGATTGGTATGGCACTGAGATTCGTGAATAATTTTTTGTGGAAAATTGAGACAAGCGTTCCATCAAGTTGACCGCATATCGGATTTCTCCAATGTCTGACTGATATAGTTGAGCTTACAGCGAACACAGTATGGGCTAATGTCCTATCCATCCACATTAGTGTCTGTTTATACCTGGAAACACTACAAATTTACTTCAGAAATGTGCGATAGGTCAGCTTTATTGGATTTATCAAATGTTTGACGAAATGTAGGAAAACAGAAAGACTGAAATTGCTTCCAACCACGCGAAATATAATCCCCAAACTCGGCGTTTTTAACCTGTTGTCAAGACACGACGCGTTTCGACCTCTTAGGTCTTCTTGAGGCAAGATACAAAACAATTTTTACAACGAAAATGAGCAAGCAATCATTTATCTCCATTCATTTCAGCGCAAGATACGTGTTGAATGAAAACGAGGCTGTCAGAATAGAGATTATGTATGAGTCAAGTTAGTAATGATGATAATCATATTACTTATAGGAATACCAATAATGGTAATGATGCTGATCAAAATATTGGGAAAAAAGTAAATAAAGACGGGAATACTACCACTTTTGGTGATGATAAGGCAATAGCCAATTGTAGTATGGGAGAAAAGAGAGCGGGTTAGAGGAATCTTAAACAGCATGGTTGCCATGGCAACAGTCTTAGCGGTGATGGCGATAGAGATGTTAATGGAAGTGATGGTAATATCAATACTAACAATCGCATTAGTGATGATAATGCTAACAGCTATAGTGAAGGTAATGATGATAATAGTACTGATAATAAAAGCATGATGTAGAAATACATTTTAAAAGATGTGCTAATAATAATAATAATGAATAAGACAGAAAGGATAATGATGATGATGATGATGATGATGATGATGGTGATGATGATGATGATGATGATGATAATAATAATAATGATGATGATGATGATGATGATGATGATGATGATGATGATGATGATAACAATAATTATAGTATGATAATAGAATCAATAAATAAAATTAAAAATAATCACAATATTAATAATAGTGATGATAATAATAGTAGTAAAACTAATGCTGATAGTAAGAGGGGGGAGGGGGGGGGCAACCAAGGGGAGGGGAAAGGGGAGCACAGGAAAAACAATGAAAAGATGGAGGGTATGAATTATGGGAAGGATATTAAGTAATATTGGTAATAAAAATTAGGTGGAAAGGAGTTGAAATGCTCAATGAATAACAGCAGACAGTACTGTTGGGTGAGGATTATAATGTTAGAGGTAATGATAAGTGCAGCAACACTAGCAAAAATAGCAGCGGCCGGAAAGGGATGGGAACGATGAGTGATAAAAGAGCTAGCATTTCTATTCGTAAAAAAAGGAGAGAGAGCAATCGTTTTTTCAAAGTTCAAATCTTTGCCAAGTCATTACTATAATGACAGAAGAATTGTTAGCCTGCACTTGTTTTCTCCCACTACTTAATTGTTCAGCATTATATTGTTTGGTCAATCAGTGGGAGATTGCATCTCTTGGGAGATCCAAGTAAAGGCTGTTCTGTACATTTCTTAGCCGGTGACAATGCTTGGGTTACTAAACAGCAGAGCTGACCACTCAGACTGTTTCACAACTTTTGATCTCCCTTACATCTTTGAATGGATCCTAAAGCATAGGCTCCAAGATTGTTCCCTACGTTTTAGACTGTTTGCATAATGTTGTTTGGTTTCTTTTTTTGTTTGTTTTTTAGTTTTTCAGCAACTTTTTGCCTCTCAACACTTTCGTTTTGTTTCATTTACTACCCTTCGCTGGCTGCTTTGGGGGTACTATTGGATTCTTTTTTGAACCCTTGGTGATGAGAGCACCACAGAATAATGGACTGTGGTGTGTCTCTATTTGACACCAAGAGCACAGACACAATAAGCCGTGTCTCTCTGATGAGTCCGATCCAGCAGACGAAAGGCCTAGGAGCAGGCAATACAACAGATCTGCCTTCAAGAGGGATTACAAAGGTTCCCTCATGCATTTAGTGAAGGGTTTTCATATTTATTATGTATTTTCTTAATTTTAAGCTCCCGTTGTCTTTATCTTCAACCCCACCCCCTCTTTGTAATGTTCAAATCTTTGCTAAGTCATTACTATAATGATGGAAGAATTGTTAGCCTGCACATGTTTTCCCCCACTACTTAATCGTTGAGAGAATTGTTAGCCTGCACATGTTTTCCAACACTACTTAATCGTTGAGAGAGAGAGAGAGAGAGAGAGAGAGAGAGAGAGTTCCATTGAAATGGGAGCCTCCTAGTCATTGATCACCCAGCCACCCCACCAACACCACCAAATCTATCATTACTGGTGGGAAGGGGGTTGGAGTGAGTAGAATGATGAAGCAAGTAGAGGGACTTAGAGAGTGTAGGGAAGGGGAAAACGAAGATAGCTGTAATTTATGTTTGAGGTAAACAATGGGAGGTATCTTAGTACGCGTGTGTGTAGGTAGAGGATATTGCAGGTTGGCGCTGCAGAGGTGGAATGGTACATACTACTTTTGGGTGTTGATGCCATGAGGATGGAGGGTGCCGAGGTTTGGAAATAAGATGACATTCTTGCATATGGCGCTCTAAGTTGTCACTCTGTGATTGCCAAAGTGCCAGGACATTGACATGGTTGATGTCATGTTGGACGTGGTTGAAATGTAGAGCAACTGGTTTGGGCCGATGGTGGCGGATGTCAGCCAGGTGTTCAGAGATGCGTGTCTCAAGTGTGCAAGATGTCTGACCTACATAGATCTTAGCACACAGCTGGCAGTGGATGCGTACACAATGTTGTGGCTCTGGCAGGAGAAAGTGCGTTTAATAGTGAATGAGCCTTTGGGGCCATGTAGGTTGGTGTCTGGTTTGGTGAGAAGGTAGATTTTGCAGTTGGGTTTTGAGCAGGGGAAAGTACCTAGTGGCTTCGTTGTAGAGATTTTTGTTCAGCTTAGAGCGCACCTGTAGGTCTTTGAGGTTTTTGTCACGTTTGAAAGTGATCATTGGTTTGGTCTTCAAAGGCAGTTTATGATTTTCTACTATGTGCCAGTTAGAATTCAGGATCCTGCAGATGGGCAGAGTGTGAGGATGGAAGAGAAGGCAGGTGGTGGGTCTGTCTGTCTCTTTGGGAGGCTTAGTTTCCAGAGCAGATGTTCTGGATTTAGCTGTGGTGTGGCTGATAGCATCATTAATGACGGCACTGGGGTAGCCACGGATGCTGCTTGTACGGTGAAATCTTGATCGCTGGAGCAGAGCCTGCATAGGCGAAGGAATTCAGAATATAGAATGCTGTCTTTTGTGGATTTGTGGTTCCAATCCCTTTCTGGCCGCTGCTATATCTGCTAGTGTCGCTGCACTAATCTTTACTACTATCATTATTATCCTCACCAACAATGTCTGCTGTTATTCATTGAGCATTTCAACTCCTTTCCACCTAGTTTTTATTACCAATATTACTTGATATCCCTCCCATGATTTATACCTTCCATCTCCTCTTTGTTCTTCCTGTCTTCCCCTCCCCCTCCTCCCCTTGGTTATCCCCCCCCCCCCTTAGTATTAGTATTAGTACTACTATTATTATTATTAAAATTATTAAAGGCAGTGGGCAGGTCTTTAGACCTGCATGGGTAGATAGGCGACCCCACCCTCCATGAGTCTCCCAACCATGGGTAAATGGGTCCTGCTGCCTTGCAGGCTGTCTTTGGAAAGGGAAAGGCAAAGGCTACAGGAGTAAACCCCTAACGAAAAATCTGGAGTGGAGCCCTAAGACAGCTTGGTGGTGAACTCCATCATCACTCCGGCAGCTCCTGCAGTCCAGTCGTGGTCAGGATGTTATGCCTGCATCGCTCTTGGCAATCCCGGCTCGGACCGAGAGGGGGGTCGTGGTGTTTGGGCAACCCACGGCCTCCATATACTTCTTTGCCCAGGATTCATTGACTCCACCTCTCCTTTTTGCTTTCCCAAGTCCTGGAACGACAGGCGAGTGGCGACGGTGGCAGGTGGGAGATGGCACTGGGAGCTGCTAGTCACGGACCTGCACTCAGGCGGTCAGGGCAGGATGGTCGTCACTCTACTTACCGGGGCAAGAGTAGGTTTCGGCAGCCACCTTGGCGACGGAGCAGCCCTATTTAGGGATAGCACCTCTCCCCCCCTCATGGGGAGGGGCCCTAGAAAAGGTGGTCTAAAGAAAGCTTGCCTAAACCCATCCTGTCAGCATACCGCAGCTGACCGGACATCTAATAACGCGGTCGAACTCATTCAAAACGATCATCCACAAAGAACAAGCGCACTTTATGTGTTGGAGCCTGGAACATCCAGACTCTATTGGACAACGGGACGAGTGACAGACCAGAGCATCGAGCGAGACGCGCCTGGCAGACACTGGAAAAATCACAGAAGAAGGAGCTGAATACAACTTCTTCTGGACAGGAAGGCCCCTGGAGGAGGCAGGAGTGGGCTTTGCCATCCACACCTCGCTGGTCAAGAACCTAGAGTCTCTCTCAAAGGGCATTGGTGATCGTATGATGACTATGAGACTGCCTCTCCAAGGAAAGCAGTACCTGGCACTCATCAGTGTATACGCCCCCACCATGACCTACACCCAAGAACAGACGGAACTGTTCTACCAGAGCCTCTCAATCTTGCTACGCAGTATCCCAAAGGATGACAAGCTTTTACTTCTTGGGGACTTCAACGCTTGTGTGGGCAGGGACTCCTAGTCTTGGCCGAATATCATCGGACCGCATGGAGTGGGACAGGAAAACTCAAATGGCCAGCTGCTTCTTACACTCTGCGGCGAGTTTGGTTTGACCATCACCAACACACTGTTCCAGCTGCCGGACATCCACAAGGCCACCTGGATGCACCCTCGCTCCAGACACTGGCACTTGATCGACTATGTGATCACTAGGCGGCGTGACATCCAGGATGTCCACATCACAAGAGCAATGAGGGGAGTGGACTGCTGGACTGACCACCTAATGCTGAGATGCGCGCTCTCCTCCATCGCTAGCACCCACAGACGCCGGAATGCTGACATCAAGAAGAAGATGGATGTCCAGAAACTGAATGATCCAATGACAAGGGAAACCTTCGTGATTGACCTTGTGAACCAGCTCAATACTTTACCAGATGAAGCTGACTTAGAAAAGGCCTGGGTAAACTTCAGAATTGCAGTCTACGACTCTGCCAGGCTATCTCTTGGGCACCCAAAGAAGAAACACCAGGATTGGTTTGACAGCAACAACACGGAGATTGGCAGACTGCTACAGCAGAAGCATGAAGCCCACACAAGCTGGCTCAACGACAAGGGATCAACAGCCAAGCATGATCGTCTCAAGCATCTAAGAGGCAAGGTCCAGACTGAGCTGAGACAGATGGAGGACAAATGGTGGAAAGAGAAGGCTGCAGATTTACAACAGTACGCTGATGAGCACAACTCCAAGAAGTTCTTTGCAGGCCTGAAGTCTGTGTATGGCCCCTCCTCCAACACCATGGCGCCTGTATGGACAGTTGATGGCACTCCGCTTACTGAGAAGAGTGATATTGTACAGCGGTGGTGTGACCACTTCAGCCAGCTTCTGAATAGACCATCTCAGATCAATCAGCGAGCGATCCGGGACATGTCCCAACGTCCAGTTTTGACATCGCTTGACGACCCACCGACTAAGGAGGAAACCCAGAAGGCGATCAAGCAGCTCCAAATCGGAAAGGCACCGGGCTCTGGTGGCATTCCCCCTGAGATCTTCAAGGTTGGTGGAGAGAGCTAACTGAGCTAATGCAGCAGTTCTGGGTTGAGGGAGCAGTACCACAAGACTTTAAGGATGCCAGCATCATCCACCTGTACAAGAACAAGGGCGATAGAGCATCGTGTGACAACCACAGAGGTATCTCACTGTTCAGCATAGCAGGGACGATTATGGCCCGTGTCATCCTGAATCGCATCATACACCACTTGCTGGACGATATTGTCTCCGAGAGCCAGTGTGGCTTCAGGTGCAACAGGGGGACAATCGACATGATCTTCGCTGTTCGCCAGCTAAAAGAGAAGTGCCGGAAACAGAATCAGAACCTCTGAATCCACTTTGTGGACCTGACAAAGGCTTTCGATACCGTCAGTCGCGAGGGTCTGTGGGCTATACTGTACAAACTTGGCTGCCAACTGAAGTTTGTCAAGATTATACGATCCTTCCATGATGGCATGATGGCTCGCGCAGTGGAAAACGGCACTGTCTCTGACCCCCTCCCCGTGTCCAATAGAGTGAAGCAAGGATGTGTCCTGGCACCAGCCCTATTCAGCCTCATGTTCGCCACAATGCTGTTCTCCGCTCTCTCCAGCACCAATGCGGCGATCACTGTCTGCTACAGATGTGATGGCCGCTTCTTCGCCTTAAGGTGCCTGAAGGCCAGAACAAAAGTTCTTGAGGCCCTTGTGAGAGACTTCCTGTTTGCCGATGACTGTGCACTCGCAACGCTCAACGAACCAGACCTGCAAGAGCTTGCCAGTTGCCTGTCTGCAGCAGCAAAGGCCTTTGGCTTGAGGATCAGCCTGCGGAAGACAGAAGGAATGCTCCAGCCAGCACCCGGCCTCTCTCTTCCAGAACCAAAGATCGTGATCGAGGACACAACCCTGAAGAATGTTGACAGCTTCACCTACTTGGGGAGCTGCTTGTCTTCATCGTGTGGCTTGGATAAAGAAGTGTCAAACAGACTGGCAAAAGCAGGAGCTTCCTTCGGCAGGCTTTGGAACAGAGTGTGGAGAGAGCGTGGCATCACTGTTAGTACCAAGCTGGCAGTCTACCGAGCAGTCGTTGTCACCTCGCTGCTCTACGGCTGCGAGACCCGGACACTGTACGGGAAACAACTGAAGACTCTGGATCAGTTCCACCTCCGCTGCCAGCGTAAGATCATGGGCATCTCCTTGGAGTACAGGATTTCCAACACAGAAGTGCTTCCCAGAGCAAAGATGCCTGGTATCGAGGCGCTGATCATGAAAGCGCAGTTGAAGTGGGTTGGGCATGTGGTACGAATGGACGACACGCGACTTCCAAAAATGGTCTTCTTCTCAGAGCTGGCAGCTGGAACAAGGAACACCGGACGGCCACTGAAACGCTTCAAGGACTGCCTGAAAGTATCACTGGCGGCCTGTGGCATCCCGCTTCAGGGCTGGGAAACACTTGCCACAGACCGCAGTGCCTGGCGACTTGCTGTCCACAAATGAGTAAATAGCTTCGAAGAAAAGCGTTTGCAGGAATTGCACCAGAAGCGCCAAGCCCGCAAAGAGAGGAGACCTGACCCAGTGACAGCTGTCGCATGCCCAGAGTGCGGACGTGTCTGTGTGTTCAGTTTTGGCTTGCGCTCACACATGTGGAGTCACTGACGTCTTCGACGACG
>CM065748.1:32333869-32358869 GCA_033310375.1 Conus canariensis | reverse complement strand
GTATTACTGAATGATACTGCTAACAACGATAGTGAAGGTTAAGGTAATGAAAGCATGATACAGAAATATATTTAGAAAATACATTTTTATAATAATCAAATAAATAAATAAATGAAACATTAAAAATAATAATAAATTAAAAAATCAGTAAATAATAATATAATTAAAAAAAAAAATAATAATAATGATAATAAATGCATAAATAAGATAGCTATAAGTTGTGTGTGAGGTGAATAGTGGGAGATAAGGTAGTATGTGTGTGTGTGTTGTGGGAGGATATTATGGGCTGAGATTGAAGTGGTGGGTTGGTACATGTTACTTTAAGGTGTTAATGCTATGAGGGTGGAGGGAAGAAGGGGATGGGTTTACGTACTAACTGGGGGAGGGGGAGGGGCAACATATTCACACCTATACACAATCTCTCTCTCTCTCTCTCTCTCTCTCTCCCCCCCTCACCCCCCCCCCCCTCACGACCAACGATAAAGGAGCCAGCATTCTATTTATTATGTGTGTGTGTATGTGTGAGTGTGAGTGTGTGTGTGTGTGTGTGTGTGTGTGTGTGTGTGTGTGTGTGTGTGTGTGTGTGTGTGTTCCATTTGTAATATCAGCCTTATTCATTGGTTACCCCCACCTCCACCCCAGCAACCGCCATATCCACCAACACCCCTACACACATCATTACTAGGGCAGGGGGAGGGGGGAGTAAGTCGATTGATGTAGCAAATGGAGAGACTCAGAGAGTGTAGGAAAAGGGAAGATGATGATAGCTGCAACCTATGTCTGAGGTAAACAGAGGGAGGTAGGGTGGTATGGGTGTGTGTAGGTGGGGGATATTTCAGGCTGGAGCTGCAGAGATGGAATGGTACATACTACTTTTGGACGTTGATGCCATGAGGGTGGACGGTGCCCACCTGGCCGACATCCGCCACCATCGGCCCAAACCAGTCGCTCTACACTTCAACCATGCCCAACACAACATCAACCATGTCAAAGTCTTGGCACTTTGGCAATCTAAGAGTGACAGCTTGGAACGCCTTATGCAGGAATCTCATCTCATTGCCAAACTGGGCACCGTCCACCCTCATGGCATCAACGTCCAAAAGTAGTATGTACCATTCCATCTCTGCAGCTCCAGCCTGAAATATCCCCCACCTACACACACCCATACCACCCTACCTCCCTCTGTTTACCTCAGACATAGGTTGCAGCTATCATCATCTTCCCTTTTCCTACACTCTCTGAGTCTCTCCATTTGCTACATCAATCGACTTACTCCCCCTCCCCCTGCCCTAGTAATGATGTGTGTAGGGGTGTTGGTGGATATGGCGGTTGCTGGGGGTGGAGGTGGGGGTAACCAATGAATAAGGCTGATATTACAAATGGAACACACACACACCACACACACACACACACACACACACACACACACACACACACACACACACACTCACACTCACACATACACACACACATAATAAATAGAATGCTGGCTCCTTTATCGTTGGTCGTGAGGGGGGGGGGGGAGGGGGGGGGAGAGAGAGAGAGAGAGAGATTGTGTATAGGTGTGAATATGTTGCCCCTCCCCCTCCCCCAGTTAGTACGTAAACCCATCCCCTTCTTCCCTCCACCCTCATAGCATTAACACCTTAAAGTAACATGTACCAACCTACCACTTCAATCTCAGCCCATAATATCCTCCCACAACACACACACATACTACCTTATCTCCCACTATTCACCTCACACACAACTTATAGCTATCTTATTTATGCATTTATTATCATTATTATTATTATTATTATTTTTTAATTATTATTATTATTTACTGATTTTTAATTTATTATTATTTTTAATGTTTCATTTATTTATTTATTTGATTATTATAAAAATGTATTTTCTAAATATATTTCTGTATCATGCTTTCATTACCTTAACCTTCACTATCGTTGTTAGCAGTATCATTCAGTAATACTATTGCTAGTATTGATACTACCACTGGCATTGACATCACCATCGCCTTCGCCTCTGGGACTGTTGCCACGGCAACCCTGCTGTTTAAGAATCCTCTAACCCACTCTCCTTTCTCCCATACCCATACTTATTGACACTAAGATTGGTAGTAATCTTGTCCCCTTTTTTTTTCTTTTTTTCTTTTTTTTTCAGTATTTTGATCATTATTAGTATTCCTATCAGTAATATTATTATCTTCATTACGACTTTGACTCGCTCACTATTTCCCTTCCAACAGCCTCGTTCTCATTCAACGCCTTCTTCCTTGCGCTGAACCCTGCGAAGTGATCTGAAGCGATCAAAGCTAAGTGAATTTTCATTGTTTTATTCGTTAATGTCTCACCTGATGAAGACCTAAGAGGTCGAAACGCGTTGTGTTTCGTCTTGTGACTCGTTTGTCCACGTTCTCTGGGCGGTTCGCTAACATTTATTTAAGATTTGTTTAGATTTCCGCCTGCAGTCCTCTCGCTTTGCAACTAGATTGTTATTGTTATTATTATTATTATTATTGTTATTTTATTATCATTATTATCATTATCGTTGTTGTTATTGTTGTTATCTGATCATGTATCTTCTCCGTCGACCTCTTCCTTCTTCTATCTAGTTCAATTCTGTACTTTCAGTTTTCTACCCACGCCGTATTTTCACCCACATCGAAGAGATAAGTGTCTGCTTGTCTGTCCTTTGTTTCAATTGTTTTGACTTGTGTGTGTCCAGTCTGAAGGAAACCCGGTAGGTCGAAGTGCATTGTATCTGTTTCATAATTTGTTTGTTTCCTCATTTGGCGGCTCAATGATTTCGTTTTTGTTAATAAGTTTAATATCTGCCTGCATTCACCCAACTATGAAACCTATATATGGAAAGAAAAATGTACCGTTGCTGCAAGATTTCTGTGCAATAAACCTATTTATGGAAAGAAAAATGTACTGTTGCTGCAAGGTTTCTGTGCAATAAACCTATTTATGGAAAGAAAAATGTACTGTTGCTGCAAGGTTTCTGTGCAGCATACCTATCTATGGAAAGAAAAATGTGCTGTTGCTGCAAGGTTTCTGTGCAGCATACCTATCTATGGAAAGAAAAATGTGCTGTTGCTGCAAGGTTTATGTGCAATAAACCTATTTATGGAAAGAAAAATGTACTGTTGCTGCAAGGTTTATGTGCAATGAACCTATTTATGGAAAGAAAAATGTGCTGTTACTGCAAGGTTTCTGTGGAATAAACCTATTTATGGGAAGAAAAATGTACCGTTGCTGCAAGGTTTATGTGCAATGAACCTATTTATGGAAAGAAAAATGTGCTGTTACTGCAAGGTTTCTGTGCAATAAACCTATTTATGGAAAGAAAAATGTGCTGTTGCTGCAAGGTTTCTGTGCCATAAATCTAGTGTTCTTCTGGGGGTCTTAGATTACATCATTTGACATTGTATAGGATTGTTGGGCACTGCAAATGGCTCAGTATTTATAATTGTGACATGATCGTAACACGTACTGTGCATTTCCTTCTTCAGTGGTGTTGTAATTTCAAAGAGAGAGAGAGAGAGAGAGAGAGAGAGAGAGAGAGAGAGAGAGAGAGAGAGAGAGAGTCTTTACATCCACGGCACATGCACTACTCGTGTTGATAATCCAATCCGGATTCTAAATGGATGACGTCTCCAAAGAAGGCGAAGGATTGCCGACACGTCATCATCTGGTTTCAAACTGGTCAGCTGGGCTCCCCGTCTCTCACACAGTATGTCTGCCTTGTGTTGTGTTAAATCTTTCTCCCACAGTAGAAAATAGCACTTGCCACCCACCTCAAATCCTTCCTAGATAGAGTACAGAAACAAAAATCCCACTGAACATAACAGAAAGTGAAATATACCAAGATATTATAAGAGACAGTACTATATCCTGAACAGACTGTCTAAGAGGCTCAAACTGACTTTAGCATTTCGGCAAAAGAATTGCAAAGTTGGGCATTCTGCAACTATTATCAGGATGGCTGTTCTCTATGAAAACCTCTCAGAGAGTTCTTCAAGCGGGAATTTCTTACCTCTTAGCTGCATGACTTTTCAACGTATACTCTGCACGACAATGTCAGATATCCCACGCTATTCGCGTCTGATCCCATGATAACCAACCACATGCAGTCCATTGACAGTAGTAGGGTGGTGGACTTCTGAGTCTCTTGGGATGCTGTGTTTGCTGTATGCATGTGGTTACAGGTAGTTGTGCATCAGTGAAGCGATGCAAATGTGTTGTGTGTGTGTGTGTGTGTGTGTGTGTGTGTGTGTGTGTGTGTGTGTGTGTGTGTGTGTGTGTATGCTTTAAAAGATTTAGTGTCCTGATGACCTTAATCTAGGAATATGTTAGGAAAAAACTGAAATAAAACCAGCTATGAATAATTCTAGTGACCAGGTTATCAGGTTGCTCAGTATGTTTATCATGGCAAAATGTACGTTCTGTTGAAAAGTAGCACTACATACTTGAAACTCACCTGGTGACACCTGGTGTAGCCACAGTCCTCTTCGTCCCGTTCATCTGAACACTGCACTATGAAGTTACAGGCCAGGTGAGGTTCCAGTCCATGCACACCTTTCCAGTTATTGTTTGTGCAATTCCATTTTCTTTCGGGAAGCCAGACTGGTTTTGACTTTTCCTGTAGAGAAGCAACCCGACTGTAAGGTGTGTGTGTGTGTGTGTGTGTGTGTGTGTGTGTGTGTGTGTGTGTGTGTGTGTGTGTGTGTGTGTGTGTGTTGTTTTGTACGCGCGCGAGTGTGTGTGTGTGTGTGTGTGTGTGTGTGTGTGTGTGTGTGTGTGTGTGTGTGTGTGTGTGTGTGTGCACGCGCGCGCGCGCGCGCGTGTGCGTGTGTTTCAGAGGCTCAGTGGCAGCCGTGTTCGCTGCTTTATGTCTTGTTAACCTCTCTTTTTCTGACAGACTTGAAAGCTGGACATTCTGTCTGGCCATTGAATGCCACAAGCCTCATTCAGGAAATGCTGGCTAATTCAATATTGTTGTCAAGTGTGCTAGCGGCAGTTAGTCCAGGTCCTCGACCAGTACATCAAAGCACTCAGGACCTCTACCTTTGCATAGCGGTGTCGATGGATGGTTCGCTGCATTTACTTTCACACTGTCTCCATGTGAGGCTGTCAAAGGCAGCACTAGCCTTCATAGTTTGCAGAATAGAGGAGGTTTGGGTAGTTCCAAAACAGACAGATAAAAAGTGGAACCCAGGATTTTACTAATCAAGGCCAAAGCCCCATTTGAAGGAGTGTGACGTACAGGAAAAATAATTCTTGTCATCAGCTATAAAGAGGTCAAAGGATAATACATGCAAGACAAAATAGAAAACAAATTGGCAGCATACATAACAGTTAAACACAATAATTTGACCAAAAGTAATATTACAGTACGCTTAAGGCAAAATCACTGTTTTTCTCTCTCTCTCTCTCTCTCTCTCTCTCTCTCTCTCTCTCTCTCTCTCTCTCTCTCTTTAAGAGTTTAAAGCAAATAGGTTAAAGAAACTAAAAGTTCAGTCAATGACTCTGAAATGTTCTGGTCAGTGCTAACATATGTAAACAAAAACAGATATATGTACAACGAAATCTCAGTTCAACAGTGGCATGATCATTTTGGGGGCGTCTTTTTGTTGTTGTTTTTTTTTAATAGTTTTGATAGCAAAATTAAGGAAGAAGAGATCACTCTGGTAGAACGGAATGACAACGAGCCATTTTCTAATCATCCTATATCCAGTGAAGCAGTCGTTGCTGGTATTAACATTTAAGTTAACAAAAAGATTGCAGGACCAGACAGAATCATAGCAGAAATGTTGAAGCATACAAACACAGCTGTAATTGATTTCCTTGTCCATTTATTTGCCCAACTTTCCATCAAAATGGGGTAAATCTATTATTATACCAACGTTTAAAAGAGGAGATGTGAACAATTCCAACTATCGTGGAGTAGCACTTATAGCACTTTAAGCAAAATCTACGGAGTAGCACTTATAGCACTTTAAGCAAAATCTACGGAGTAGCACTTATAGCACTTTAAGCAAAATCTACGGAGTAGCACTTATAGCACTTTAAGCAAAATCTACGGAGTAGCACTTATAGCACTTTAAGCAAAATCTACACTTACATACTAAATACAAGATTAACTGAATGTGCTGAAATTGGAGAAAATAGGCGAAGAACAAGTGGATTTTAGAACCAGTTACAGCACCATAGACCATATATTTGCTCTACATTGCATTTGTAGATTTCAAGAAGGCCTTTGACTCGGTAAATCGGAATGCTCTGTGGAATGTACTTCGTAAAAGTGATGTTAATAGTAAATTGTATATGGCTATGAGAGGTGTCTACAATTCAGTGCTTGCAAGTATGAGTGTGAAGAGTAAGTATTCAGATTTTTTTGAGTGTCCAAATGAAATAAAATAAGAATGCCTGTTTAGTCCACAGTTGAGTGTGTGTGTGTGTGTGTGTGTGTGTGTGTGTGTGTGTGTGTGTGTGTGTGTGTGTGTGTGTGTGTGTGTGCGCGCGCGCGCGCGTGCGTGCGTGTGTGTGTGTGTTTTTTTTGTCAACGAACTAGCTGTGGAATTGTCCACTAAAGGACATGGTATGCCTATACACATAATACTTGGAGCAGTTGAATTAATTCTTATTACTGTATGCTGACGATTTTGTTCTTTTGTCCGGAACAGTTGTAGGTTGGCAAAATCAACTAAATGTATTGAGTTAACTTGGATAACACGAATATAGTTGTTTTTAGAATGGGTGGTCACCTATCACTGCATGAAAAATGGTTTTATGGAAATGCAGATGTTCAAGTAATTACTTCATATGAATATTTAGGAATGATATTTCTAATAAAATTAACTTTCTGTTACGCATGGGAAGAATCTCTTAGAAAACGGGAAAAAAGGTACCATTGAAATTCTGAAATTCCTAAGGATAATGAATTGTACAAACTATGGTATATTTGGGAAAATTTTTGATGCACAGATAAAACCTCTTCTTATATATGCAGCTAAGATTTGGGGCTTAAATGAAAATTCACAGATAGAAAAAGTGTGCACGTGTGCTATTAAGCGTTTCCATCAAGTTCCAATTTATTCATCTATCACTGTTTTATATGGAGAGATGGGCAGATACCCTTCGTATATAGGTACATTTGTGAAATGTCTTAAGTACTGTTTGAAGATCTTGAAGGTACCCCAGTCCCGTTTGAGCAGGCAAGCCTATGATATGATGCGTTTACAATAGAAAAAGGTAAAGAAAATCTGTGCTCAAAAAGTAAAGAATTTTTTTTTTCAGAACAGGGTTTGGGAATCGTGTGGATGATCCAGGAAGTAGGAAATGAGCAACAATTCATTGCAGAATTTAAGAAAGGCTTATTTGTTCTTTTAAACATAATTCGCACTAAAATATGGAAAGTAAAGAAAAGTACCACTTTTTCTCATTTAAAAATGTGTTTCATTCTGAAACGTTTCTCAATGTTATAACAGATAGATGACACAGAATAAATCACGCACGATTCAGGTTGAGAACCTTAGCCTTCAATGCGAACAAAAGATGGTTTGAATGTGAAACATCCACAGAATCTCCTTGTCCTGCATGTAGACACATTACTGAAGACGAAGAACACTTTCTGTTCCACTGTACTGCTATAATGACGTGCGGACAAATTGTTAATTTTTTTTTAGTTATATATAGCTAAAAGACAAGATGTCGCTGTCGTGTTATCATCAGATGACAAACTTGTAGTTTACTCAGTGGCGAAATTCATCGTGGAAGCCTTAAAAATTAGATGGAGGATAGTCAGATTTAAGATAATGCATTATAAGAGATATGTAAATGACTAATATCATTTATCGCATGAGGAGGTCAGTAAAATACAATATCATCATCTGATTGAGTAGATGGTCGAGTCAGTCTCACAGTTTCTGTTTTGTTGTTGTTGTTGTTGTTGTTTTTTAACGGTTTTAAACGGATATCTTATATCTTCGGTTAAGTGCAGGACAGCTGAGTACAAAATGCATTTTGTTTTCCTTGGCCATTCTACATAATGGACATTTCTTTGCGCCACAACAGCACATTTTTGTTTTTATTTATGTCAAAATGCCCAGCTAAATAATATATACTAGAACAAAATATTGACAAAGTGTACTGTGTATATGTATCTATACTTAACAGATATAGATAACTATTGTGATTCGTCTAAAATACTGGTATTCGAAGAAAAAAACCCAGTCACTATAGTTGATATGAGAGTTTCGGGTTTGCCATCTGCAGTCAACAAGTCTTTGTTGAAACACACAAATGCAGAAGGTACACAACGCAGTCTCTGATTTTCTGAAACAAGAAATCATTTGCATCACTACGTCATGAATATTTGATATCCGGTTTGCTCTGCCTTCTTCAGCAAAATCAGATAACGCTCTACATGCTTTACAAGGAGCTATATGTCCAGATATTTTTTTCAGTTTTGAAGAGTTTTTAATAGAACAGATTTCAGAATTTCCAGTCTGTGGAAATCTAAATCCAAAACGTTTTGTTTCAGAACAAGTAAACACTCTATAGACGCTCTCTTTTCTACATACCATCGTATCTGCACCATATACCAGATTAGATTGAATCTGAACATAAGACATATTCAGTAAAAGCTTGAGAGAATTATGATTGAGCGCATATCATTTAATTCAACATACTAGGGGTACTTCACCTTGCTTGCTAATTCACGACTAGTGATTAGTACCAGTTTGTTGTATGCACTTACATTTCTCATTGAAGAATATTCTTAGATCCATCTATCCATAGCTTAGAGAAGTCCGCCTTTTCTCAGCACTTTTATTCACATTGACTTTGAGTTATAATATAGATGCCACCCTGAACCGCCTATTTTACTAAAACTTTAAACCTCCTACAGTTTATGACAATAAAACCACATTTTCAGCAAACAAAACTTTGATCTATTAAATCAAATGAGGATTGAAATTCGCAGCTTTATTACCATTATCAGCTATATTTCAGGTATGTTCGCTAACGAAGGATAGGAATCCATTCATCTCCCTGTTTCGCACAACCTCAACCTGTATAGGTAATGAATGAGTGAATTATTTTCATACATCGCAGGTTTGCATTAACTGATTATACCTGATGTTAATACATCAATATACTTTATCATTCGTACCATTTCTTAGTAAGACACAGTGAAGGAGCTTGCATGATGAGGAACTAAATTACTTTTTTTTACATTTAAACGTGCTTTATATCTAAAAGCAACAAACAGTTTTCTATCGACATCAGTGTTTCTGGATGAAAGCTAATACTTCATATATGTGATATTCATATATGTGACCAATATTTATTATTCTTTCTAATGCCGTTTGGAAGTTTACATGCAATGCTATGTCAGACAAAGAAACTGCCTTTCATGAACAAAGGAAGAAAAAATGTATTCCATTTGACTATCTGAGTACAAACCAGCAAAAAAATCGCGTTAAATATTTCAGTAAAAAGAAAAGAAAAAAAAGAGAACCATGCTATCATTAACCACGCTATCATCTACATTTTGACACGTTCAACGATAATGCCATCGGGCCTTGCTGCTTCCCTGCACTATTCTGATTATGATCAGCAGTTCCCCTCCTTGAAATAGGTCAATGTTAAATTTCCCTGTAATTATATTTGTTATGATAGCCCTTTCTTCAGTTTTTGTCATCTTAACTATCAAAGTTAACAATATTCATATTTGCAGAGAGAGAGAGAGAGAGAGAGAGAGAGAGAGAGAGAGAGAGAGAGAGAGATGTCATTATTGTATTTTCATTTTCATGTTCTAAAACGTTTATGCTAAATATTACTAAGAATGTTTAATAAACAGTAACAACACATCAATAAAATCGTGTAGGTACAGTGCTTTGAGAAATCAATGTAATAGGACTTCAATCACTTTGTGACGATGCACCAATAAAATCAGTTACCACAACACTCATTTATATGATAAAAGAAAGAGTAGACATATCTTTCATTTATCATTATCTGGTTAAAAAGAATGGTACATAGGGAGCGACTTCACAGTTTGAATATGCAGCAATACACTAGGTTTGCTGTAATACATGTAGTTTGTCTCTAATAGAAATGATACGCCATGAAACGTGTAATATGTTTATCCTTGAGGGATTCTGCATTTTAGGTACGTCGGAAATGCAGTGGAAGTGAATTCCAAACCCCACTACCAGAGTAGGAAAATTTTGATTTAAGGAAGTCCTTTATAGGTGTGGGAATCTGGAATTTGGTTGGATCCCTTGAATTTATGTTGAATTTAGGCATCACCAAACATTTATTGACAACAGATATCTTTTAGCAAAATGATCCCGGCTTTAGTATAATCACTCTCTCTAAGACCTCAAGATTTTAAATGAACTGCGTTAACTGCTCTTTTGTAGACACTGGTAGGAGGTTTCATGGCGTAAGCACTGAGGGAGTAGAGTTGAACAATAATTGATTGAAGTGAGAATATGTGGGTGTGGGAATTATTATCTGGCATGAAGGTTTTAAGAAATGCTTGGCCGTGCACAGCTTATATATTTGTATTGATATTGATATTGATTTAGTTAAACTGTGAGGGTCATATGACCAAAAAAGATTATTATCAATATGTACACCTAACACGACGGCCATTCACCACTTTAATTTCTTTAATCATTGACCAAAAAAAAAAATGAAGACTACGTGGTCATGTTTTGCCTTCTTTGTCTTGTTGTTGTTATCAGCATCAGTTTTGTTTTATTAGGATTCATGTGATTTACATCGCAACAATCACTTAAGATGTCAGCATTCCTTGTACTGAAGTGAAAACAGCTTCTAAGCCGGATCTGCTTGTGTGAACAGTGTTATCATCTCAAATGAGTTCAAATGAATCCTCAATATTAGGAGGGAGATCATTTACATAGACTGAGAAAAGCAAATGGCCTAACACAGAACCCTGGTGTACGCCATTTTGGATAGGTAACTTTACTGACGAGTTGCTGTTGACATAAACGGTCTGTTGACGGTCTTCTAGGAATGATGCAGTCAGTGGGAGAGTATTCCCTGTTAAACCATATGACAATGGCTTCCTGGATACTAATTTGTGATCAATTACATCAAACGCCTTTGCAAAATCCGCAACCAGTTCGCCACAAGTTTTGTTTTCATTAACACTGGTTAGCCATTGATCTACTCGGCTTCTAAATGCAGTATGACAAGACTGATTTTTTCCTGAATCCCAATTGACTTTTATTTAGTAGATTGTGTGGGGCATGATAAATGTTTAGTTATGTGTTTTTCCAAGGGCTTGGATAGAACTGGTAAAATGAATCTAGGTCTATAGTTCGACAGGTCAGAATTTTCTTCAGATTTAAAAATGGGTATCATTTTTCGCAAATTTGAACTGAGCGGAGAAGACATTTATTAATGCATAAATTGTGAATGTGGTTAAGGGTTTTACATATAACCCGTGCTGATAGTTTTAGAATCTTTCCACCAATCCCGCCAAGTCCACGACTTCCTGTTTGCTTCCCATGATATAAAGCTGGGTAAACAGCCACTAACTGTCATGGGCGAAACTGCTGAAGCTCATCGAATACTCTTAGCAATGCAATTCTTTTTTAATTTCATACTTCACTTGACACAGTATTTTTTTCCCATAATGTGTTCTGCAAATGTTGTAAAGTGTTTGTTGAGTTCATTTGGTGTTAAGCTGGCGATGGGACTTATTTCTGACTGAGAAGTTTTATTCATAAGTTCATTTATTGCTTTCCATACGGACTTCGAGTTTTGTTAGCTGGATACAAGTCTAAAACGATTTCTTTTGGGCTGCTCGTTTGAGTGAATTGACTTTATTATGTTGCCTTTTAAATCCATCTGACTTTCCTTCTGTTTCAAGCAGATCTTCACGTAAGAAACAAGCAGCTTGTATTTCATCAGTCATCCACTTTGGCTGAGCACTATGTTGTACTCTACGCATTTTGAATGGTGCATACTTGTCATACATATAATTAAAAGTGTATGGCCAGAACTCGAGATCTTTCTCTGGACTAGTGTGATTATAAACATTTATGAGGGGTGAGTTCATGAGATCAGTAAGAAAGTTATATTCCTGGAATTGTCCAAAAGATCTGTAAGTTGTATGTTTGTGGCTGCTTTTGGGAATATTGATTCCATTTCTTTTTCCATATAAAGCATACTGGAAAGTGGTCGCTGCATCCATTCAAAGATAGTCATTTCTCACTGATATTATGTGGTCCAGAGAGACAGATGTGGTTGGTTGTTTTGCTAGTGGGTGTTACTCGGATGGTCATGTCTATTCTTTGGGATAAGTTTCCCGCTTCCACGTAATGCATATTAGAAAGTGGTCGCTGTGTCCATTCAAAGGTACACATTTCTCAATGACGTTATGTGGTTCAGAGAGATACATGTGGTCGATTAATGTTTAAGTTAGTGGGTGTTGCTCGGGTGGGCATGCCTATAATCTGGGATAAGTTGTTCGAAGAAGTCCTTTCTGACCATGATGTTTGGCATTTCAAAAGATCAATGTTGAAATCATGTAAAAGTATTAGTTCTGTAGCAACAAGCGATGCTGCATCAATCATGGCCGTAAACTTTTCAATCCAATAAGCATTTTTCCTGGGCTTCAAGACACAAATCCGATTTTAATGGGTTTCGTTCTCTTCAACCTGATAACTAACCAAATTGCTTCAATCCCAAAACTTTCAAGTTCACGTGAACGTTGAGCATTTGATATTTCATGAAGGTTGATCAATAGGCCCGTAGATTTAGATTCAGTGGGATCGTTACGTACAATATTGTATCCAGAGATTCAGTGAAGCCAAATGTATGAAAGGATTTGTTTTGATTATAGAGTATAGCAGGTACCTGATGTAATTAGTTTTGCATATAGTTTATATTCATATGTCCAATAAAAAGTCCATCTTCCTGCGGCCACACAGAAGATGATTGCGTGATTTGTGCAACTAAAACGAATATGGCGGGGAACACAAATACAAACACATATGTGTCCATATTGTACACACACAAACAATAATCTTCAATGCTAAAGAATTTTGAATATGAATGTGAATGTGACGGACCGTATTCCGTCTGGTCCCAAATTTTGGACACGTTTGACCGGAATTGGTAAACCTGTAAAACCGACTGGCCTGTTAACCTGACAGCTGCTCACCTGCGTTTTGTGTAAGTCAGGTGAGCGAAAATTTCTCTTCAGTATCCGCAGATCTACCGGCTGAGCAACTTCATCAGAGAGCCGAAAGGAGAGTGAAGCCAGGTCCTCGCTGGCAGTCACGTATGTGTTGATAATTGGATCGAAGTTAGGGTTTGTATTAATGAAGTTTTTTTCTACAGGTGATTGGGAACTTTACAGCTGTTAGTAAAGGCCTAAAAATATTTAATTGTTCCCTTGATGTATCTTGTGCTTTGACGAGACATAGGGTGACAGTAGGAAGTTGTAGTTAGTGAATGTGAGTTGCGAGGAGGATGAGGAGGATGGAGTGAGTAGAAAGAAGGAAGAATGTGTATGCCGATATGTGATTCACACAAAGTAATCTACTTAAATCATTGTATTGTTTGAAAAAATGTTGTTTACCCTTTTACCTAAAGTATCATAATGATGTGAGTGTTGGTGAGCTCTGGAACTGAGCAACGAAAATTATTGGGCATATATTATCAGAAAATGTATTTTAATTCTTGTTGTCGAAAGATAAAAAGGGACGAACGGAAATCGTTCCTTGATATGTAATTAGACACGTCTAGTGGTGATGATGAACATTCTTTTATTGATAAAAGGGGACGAACGGAAATCGTTCCTTTAAATGCATTTGGACACGTCTAGTGATGATGTGATATGATAAAAAGCATTCTTTTCTTGATAAAATGGGACAAACAGAATTCGTTCCTTTGTATGTAATAGTTGTATTCTTGGTACTTTGAAAAAGGGTTCCAGGTGGAAATCCTTTCCTTCAGTGTAAACAATCATGGTGTTAATCAAAGAACATGTTATATTGTAATGCACTCACTGTGTTGAAACTTTGTAGATTCTGTAAGGGGTATTTTTCTCTAAGTTCCAGTGAAATGTACTATGGGAAGAGCGACTGTTACAAACAAGAACGATAAATGTGTTGGAAGTAGGCTAGATAATCGTGGTAGCGATCAGTTCCCCCAGGTGTCGGTGAAGCTCCGTGTCCGACCTGGAACTGACTGCCATCCGGGTGTAGGGTGCAGCCCGTGCCCAGCCACTGTCTCCTCCCCGTGGGGGTATAGAGAGGCTGACCGAGGGTCAGTAGACATCGTGTGTGCACTGCCGACCAGGTGTGGGGTGCAGCACGAGCCCAACCGCCGTCTCTACCAGTGGGGGTATGGAGAGGCTGTCCGTGTGGTCACGAACTGGTGAGTGAAAGGGCTTTAGAAGTCGTCGGTACGGCGACTCGTGTTCTTCTGTTGTGTGGGAGTCCCTGGAAGAACTCCACGGACTACCTCCGTGAGCGGCTTCGTTTTCCGTCGTGTCGACGTGTGTCCTTTTGTTGTGTGCGAGTCCCTGGAATGACTCCACTAACTGCTCCCGTGAGTGACTTCTGACCTGTGTGAGAACTGTGTGACTAGGGCTAGACGCGGCCAAGTGCATAGGCAGTTGGTGGTGACACTTCTGTGGATGTCAGCTTGGTTTGATGTGACATTATAGTATTTAGTGTCGTTGTGCGCCCTTTGGTGGTGCAGAGAGTATATTGATGGTCTGCTTTTCTTACTTTATGCTGTGCCTGTTCTTGCTCATTATGTCTTATGCATTTGTTATAATGTGATGGCTCAGGCAGCAAATGAAAAAAAAAGATAGATACTAAACTTGTTGCCTGGCTATCCATGTTCGTGTGGTGTGGGTGTGTTTAGAGAAAAGTCGTACCCGCATCCAAATTTCTTCAGGTGAGAGTCAGACAGCAGAACACGCGCCGCACACCATCCTTAACATAGAAACAGTTGGGAAACAACTCACAAAACAACAATGTTCAGTGCAAAAGGATGATGAATATGAAAACCAGGCAGGGTAAATATTACAAATAACTGTGAAACAACACACAAAACAACAAACTTCAATGAAAAAGGATACTGAATATGAAAAACAGACGGACATTAACTTACAAATGGTGTTCCGTAACACACGTGTAACAAGTTTTACCGAAGTTTTCTCTACACCCCAGGACCTTTCTTAGTGTGCTCACATACCACTAAAATACAATAAAGACTAATGTAAAAACGGAGAGAGAGAGAGAGAGAGAGAGAGAGAGAGAGAGAGCATTCCTGAGTCAGATATAATTTACTTAAAGAAAACTGTTATAGTTACTACACCTGTTTTGTGATGCAAAATGTCTGCATATCAATTTTTGTACTTGCGAAGATTTTTTTTCTTGAGCTGCGTCGGCACAAAGTCCATGAGAATTGGAATCACTTTACTCTGTTGTCTTTCTTCAACACACCAAAGGCTGTGTCTTTTCTTATGTCAGCATTGAGTGGAACGCGGTCATCGTCCTTCTCACCCCCACCCCCTTCCCTCCCTTGCACACAAATGTTAATATTTTCATAGACTTGCACACATGGGCATGTAACATACTTGCATAAACACATGCTGGTGTTACATCACACACATAAAACTTTAAACGCCTTCAAAACTGTTTTGCACAACTTCTGAAAATTCCGTGACTACAGTTTGTGTATAATGGCCACTGCCAGAAACCAGGAGGTGCCATAAGGAAAAGGGAGATAATACATTGAATCAAATTGAGGAAACATTCTCCCAAATGGCATGTAACGGTGGAGTTCATTGTTACGTGGTAGTGACGAGTGTTTTGTATTACATGGGAGAGTGATGGTAGGGATCTGTGGTCATAGCTTAAATAGAGGCGGAAAATCATCTAAATCCATGTTGTTGATAGATAGAACGGAGGAAGGGGTGATGTTTAGCAGAGAGAGAGAGAGAGAGAGAGAGAGAGAGAGAGAGAGAGAGAGAGAGAGAGAGAGAGAGAGAACGAACGAACGAACGAAAAATGTTAATCAGTATAGGCCATGACCCATTCTGTTGAGGGTAAAATAAAACAACAATTCATACAGTAAGCTAACATGATATAGAAAATCACAATGCCACTCTTCTAATTTTCGGCCACGTGGCCTTTTTCAAGAGAAAACAAAAACAAAAACAATGCAACTACGTGATGTCCATCTTTGGCAACTGGTCAGAGCAAATAATTGACGTCATAAATAATTATATTACGCAAGTTCTGACATCATAATATGTGATGTCATCGACAAGAGAAAAAAAAAGGGGGAGGGGGGAGGGGGGGGTGCAAGTTGTGTGTGTGTGTGTGTGTGTGTGTGTGTGTGTGTGTGTGTGGTTAGACTGTAACCAATGTACTTCAAAAACATAACAATACGCTCCATAAATCACAATGAAAATGAAACCATAGAACAATGTGACCATAGTCCTGTCTGTGACTGTGCATGGCATACACGAACTGTCATCTGAAAAAATATATGTAAATGGGGTTCACATGAAGACACCTAATGAATGTGTTTATGGGGAAACAAACCGATATCCAATCTATATCAATTCACCTGTGCAGTGCATCAGATACTGGCTGAAGATTGTTCAGATGGATGATGACAGATTACCACTAAAAGCATATAGAATATTGCTGGGATTGGAATCGCGTGGTAAAAGATCGTGGGTTTCAGGTGTTCAAGATTTTCTGTTTCAGAATTGATTTGGTTTTGTTTGGGTGAATCACAGGGTTGGAAATGTAGATGCGTTTTTGAAACAAGTTCGGCAAAGACTGATTGATAATCGACGGCAAAATTGGCATGAAAACATCCAGAACAGTGAGCTAATTCATTTGACTGAACTTTCAAGACATCTGTTAGATGTGAAAAATAACTCTCACTTAATATTGCATATTAGACTTTATCTGACAAGATTTAGATTAGGAACTTCAGACATCAAAACGCATCAGTATCGATATGCAAATACCAATAACTATAGTATGCTATGTCGTTTATGCTAAACGCAAATGAAGACGAATTGCATCTCTTACTTTGTTGTCCTGTGCTGAAGGATTTACGATATGAATGCATTCCCCGGAAATTCTTTGAAAACCCTTACTTATTTCGAGCTGTTTTGCTCATGGCAAAAGAAAATGAGAAAATACTGAAGAGCGTATGTGTATATTTATACAAGGCCTTTAAGAGACGCGCAGCTATAGTCAGTTCATTGAACCCAACCGTCGTTTTTCATTGTGTATAGTTAGCGTGCTTATCTGTCAGCTTCTCATTGTTAAACTATATCATGTTAGAAACAAAGGCAATAGTCCTCCAAAGGGAAGAAAACAGTATAGAAAATCACAATGCCACTCATCTCATTTTCGGCCACGTGGCCTTTTTCAAGACAAAAAAACAAAAACAATGCAACTACGTGATGTCCATCTTTGGCAACTGATCAGAGCAAAGACTTGACGTCATAAATATATTACGCAAGTTCTGACATCATAATATGTGATGTCATCAACAAGGGGGAAAAAAAAGGGGGGGGGGGGAGGGGGGCGCAAGTTGTGTGTGTGCATGTGTGTGCGCGCGCGCGCGCGCGCGCGCGCATGTGTGTGTGTGTGTGTGTCGTTATACTGTAACCAATGTACTTCAAAAACATAACAATACGCTCCATAAATCACAATGAAAATGAAACCATAGAATAATGTGACCATAGTCCTGTCTGTGACTGTACATGGCATACAAGAACTGTCATCTGAAAAAAATATATGTACATTTTCTGCAGATCATCAATGTTGTTCATAGGTAAATTGGATAGGGTTGTTACAAATTTGTCTTAACATTACATCCATTTGGCATCCTTGTATCTAATGTCCTTATCCATTTTTCTTCAGTAATAAGTCTGAAACTTTTGCTTTCACCGTAAGCTTTTGCCAACACTGCAACAGCAAGGTCTTCCACTGAATGCTGAAGGAAATGTCACATTATTGGCTTTTCTCTTTGGAACTTGATGTCACGTCTGTGTTCCGCTATTCTTTCTTTCAATGAACGTCCGGTTTCACCAACATAAACTGTCTTATTACACCGTTTACACAACAGAGCATATATCAAATTTCTATCTGCACATGTCACATTACTCATAACATTATGTGAAGATTTCTGCTTTGTGTCCAACACTGTTGAAGTTACTAGTGAAGAACAGGTGTCACAATCACAAGTTTCTGCTTTTCCCTTCACTGCTCTTTCAGTTTTCTGGTGAACCAACGTATCACATAAATTTTTTATCCCGTCTGTATGCAGGCATCGGTAGTTTATGGAATACTTTGCGTATGTATTCTGACTTATAGAGCGTATCACTATGTCTCTTTAGTACAGCTTGTACATCTGGCAGTAATCTTGAAAATGTCAACACTTGTGGTACTCTTTCAGTGTTTTCTTTCTTTTTTTCTGAAGAAGTTGGTTCCTATCCATGTTATCAACTGTTTTCAACTGACCTTCTATGAGTTTGCTACTATAGTAGGGATCGTGTAACGATTTTTGTGCTCTGGTTTCTTTCTCTGCAACATATTTTTATATTCTCGACGAGCCTTACAATATTTTACTCGATCTTTACTATCAAGGGTTCTGCGAAACACTCTTAAAAGTTTTGTCGTGTTTGGTTTAGTCATTTTACATTCTCGATCAAACCATAAGTCATTCCTTCCACCTGCGTTTATTCTTATTTTCGTTTTCATACATTCTGCTTTCTTTATAATGTTATCATTAAACATATTTAAAGCTACAATAATATCTTCGTCTATGAAACTAATAGCTGTTTTCAGTATTTGCAGAGTATCATCGTGGTTCATCAGACTACGAAACATGTGTGCATTATCAGCATTCCATTTGAATTTCTCAACATACTGAGCCTCCTTTTACTTATTCACAACAGGACCGACAGTTTGTGAAGTGCCAAGGTGCATTTCCAGAGGAAGATGGTCAGACTCAGTGTGGTCGGTTACACACAAATGCGTCGATGATTCTACGTATATATACAAATCAGAGGGCATCAAACAATAATCATTGATACTTCTCTCTGTATCAGTGATGTATGTGAAACGACCTTCGCGGTCGCCATTACACACACCATCTATAATACATAATTCAAACGTTGTACACACATTCAAAAGAAGTGTTCCATATTTATTGAGTGCACTGTCTTCAGAGCACCTGTTACCATAGCATGAAGAACTCTTGACTTGAGAATAACAAACATACCCTTCATCAGACAGTTCTGGACCCACATTTGCTGTTCTGGCGTTTAAGTCTCCGTTTAGTAATAGACAAGCCTCAGGAAATTCAACAGTTTTATTAGCAATAGTATTTTCAAGCATAGTGAAGCCATTATCTATGCCAAAAAGGGATAGAATGGTGAATTTTCTGGGGGTAGATAAGTACAGATATACATAGCATCGTTTGCCCACCAGGAATACGTTTTGAAATTAGAAACGTCATCGTATTATTACATTCGTTATCTGTTTCTTGTATATATTTCAATAGGTCATTTTCTATTAGACAAATTATCCCCCCCTGATCTTCGCCCTTGCACTGTAAACTGGATCGCTGGTTTACAGATTTTGTAATTTTCAAATGCAGGGGAGTAAAGATTTTCAAAAAAAGTTTCACCGAGGCAAATGGAATCAAATAACAAAATATAATCAATAAACTTGTGGTCCTTTAACTTTGACAATAAGCCACTTACATTCCAATGTAAAAAACACACACAAATTTTAGAATCAAATGCACCATTCGCTCCTCAGTCACTCTCATGCACGCATTGTCTGTTTTCCTGTTTTCTCATTGATTCATTATTTTCATTTTCACAACAGCAATCATCATCTTGAGAAATTTGATTTATGTGGGAATGAACTGGCGTACAAAAACCATCACTTCCATCTTTCTCACTTTACTTATCTAAATCCACAGTAGGGTTGGTTTTAATTTTTTTTTTCAGAAAGGTCACTTGGTGGTTGTAGTCGACCCAGTCTGTGACTGACAAGAGGTCACAGGCGAGTTAACACGGCAACGACAACATGGCCGTGTTAACTCGCCTGTGACCTCTTGGCAGCAGTTTCACTCGCTCTATCACAGCTCAGTGGTTGACCTGCTTTGGCCCGTGAAAGCGAGGGGGCAGAATTTAGGTGGGACAGTGACATATTTATTTGTTCCCGATGAAACGTCTGAAAAAATCATGTACAAAACGTATATGCGGAGGAGAGATAATAAAAACCCATTTGGGACCACGATCCCACACATGGGATCGTTGAAATAACTGCACACGGAAGAAAGTTGACTGGAGATTTCTCTAACTATTGTGTTTGAATATATAAAGGAGACTACCCCTGACTTTAAAATATGATTCTTTGAGTGACCTACCTTTTTTGTTCCTTTCCAAGCAGCCGTCTTGCCAGACAAGTTGTCATTTTGGAAGCAGTCATGGATTTGCCAAAACGGTAAGCAAAAGAAAAAAAAGCCTTTTCTGTTGTTATTTCTGTATGTACATTAGAACAAAATTTGTTACTTACATTATTTTCAGAAATTTGTTATCAAAATTATGTCACAAAAATATTAGAATGTATGGAATGTGTCTCTGAAATGACATCCCATATATGGGATCGTGGTCCCGACAGGGTTGGGGTTTTCAGCAAGTCTTGATGCAAGATGTGTTGTTTGTTATTTTTCAGGATGTTCAATGTGAACCAGCTTTGGGATATATTTGAGGACCTTGGGACTTTTGATGAGGCTGAAGCCAGTCAATGAAATTCAAAAGCTACCGAGAGTGATCTATGACCATGCCACGGATGCCAAGACATGATTTGTGGTCGTCAGATGGAATGACAACATTGTGGTGAATGCAGTATCCAACAAAGTTGGGGTCCACCCCATGAAGACAGCTACTAGATGGTCAAGAGCTTAGGGGAGGAAAGTGGAGATAGGTCAGCCATGCCTCATCCAGCATTACAACAAGACTATGGGTGGGGCAGACAGAAGTAGAAGCGACTAGAACATTGAAAGTATCGCATCGGTGTCAGGTCCAAGAAGTGGTGGTGATCTACCTTCGCATATTACATGGATCTTTGCGTGCAGCAGGCTTGGCATCTGTACAGAACGACCCCATAGGCTGTTGATGACGCTTTCAATCTCCTGGCCTTCCTGCGTTCCATCGCTATGACATGCCTTGCACGAGGGCCTCGTCATGCTAATCCTGGACACCCACGTGGATTTGCTGCATCAGATCACCGACTTCCTGACCAAATTCGCTTTGACCGCCTGGACCATCTGGTGCAGCCCTGGCCCACTCAGCTGAAGTGTGCTTCTTGCGGGATGAAAACAAAACATCGGTGCTCCAAGTGCAAAGTCGGCGTCCATGATCGATGTTTCATTGTGTATCACACTCGGTGAACATATGGGTCATCCAGTGCAAGCCTTACAGTTGATTTTGTTTGGCTGTGTTAGGCTTTCTCTTCTGTGAATTATTCTTTTGCAGAATTTATTTGAAAACACTGTGTCACAATTTTCTGCCTTCTGAAGTGTGTTCAGAGTGATTTGGTTTCTAGATGCTCTAAGTGCACATACAGAATGGTGCTCTGAGGCACCTTTTATGTCTATTCAATTTCACTTTGTTCAGTAAAACAGCCCATTTGATGTTTTCTTTTTAAGTTGTTTTTATGATTATGGGAAAACCTCTACCCTCTCGGGACCACGATTCTAAAAGTGGGATTGGTATATTTTAAGCCGTATGTTTTTCACACAAAGACAAAAATAACTGAAGCAGGCTAGCCGGACTGTTAAGCCATAGGTTTTAACTTGTTCTCGCTGTCCAGACAGAACCTCACTCCGTCTATAATCAAGTGATCAAAAACCATGCTAGCTCTTGCATTTTCTTTCCTGGCATTCTTTAGATGCGGAACCAGGTTCCTTCTTATATTCCTTACTCTTGGAGAAAAATCTTCACCAATGAAGATTTTACTTCCCTGTAATTTGTGTCTAGCATTCAGATCTCGTTCCTTATCTTTATAAAATGTACACCTTCCAATTATAAGGGAATCATGTTTTCTATTCAAACGATGAAGTCTGTCAAATTCTATGTCCTTGGTTAAGTCTAATTTGTCTGTCAGCAAGTCTTTTACAAGCCCTTCACATTCATCCCTAGTTTCGTTATCACGTCTTTGTCTTCCGTAAAAGATCATGTTATTCCTTTTCGATCGTCCCTCTAACTCATGAGTTTTTTGTTTTAAGGTTTTAATTCGTTCACACAGAGTTTGATTATGTTCTTTTAAATGCTGGTTTCATGTTTCAAGTCCATCACTTCCACCCTCAAAGATGCCACATCCTCATGCAGATCCGCACACCTGTCCTTCACTTCTCTCACATCCTTCAGATCATCAAACTTTGAGTTTAAATCGGTAAGAGAGGCCAAAATGTTTTTCAACACTGGGTCACCAGATCTCTCAGACGGGGTAGTTGGGGATCCGGAAGAACCATCACTTGCAGATGTCAGCCGGGTCTGTCTCATGCTCTCCGTCTTCCCAGCAGGTCCAGGTCCCGGGTTCAGTTCCACATCACCACGGCAATGTAGAAAAACCACAGCAGTGTAGAAAAACGCCAAGGCTAGGAGAAAACCCACGATGACATCGTCCCGTAGTCTTGAGATTTTCAATGTCCGAATGAACATAGATTTTCTCTGCAATGCTCGGCGCGACATGAATGCGATGCATATTGATATGAATGCGCCACAAACGGATCGAAAGGCTAAAGTCACCTCCGGCATGGTCACCTCCAACACGTTTACAGATCCAGGGAAAGGCTCACGTTCCCGAAATTCGACTTTTAAGACGGAGCTCCTGTCAGCAGGTGTTTACATTGGATAACCGGAAGTACAGCCCCAAGAGAGAGAGAGAGAGAGAGAGAGAGAGAGAGAGAGAGAGAGAGAGAGAGAATAGCTCTTGCCTGGAAAATGGTGAAAAGAATACGGAATCCAGGCAGAGCTTCTGTACACACCTCGTCAAACACATACAGAGCCCCTTCTCCCACAAGCCATGGCTGCCACTCTACCATTGCGTCACGTATGATTACCTCCTGTCGTCTATGAGTAACGCCAGCCCACCGCAGAGTAATTCCTCGCTCTCGCACCATGACATGGTGGAAAGAGACCATTATTACATGCCCGGAAGAAATGTTGAGCACATGAAATTCGTGAAATGCGTTATCAGGCTCCTCAGGATCATAGGTAATACCAGCATCTGGATGCCATCTTTGTGTCTGTAGCACACCTTAAACATAAGTGATGTCTGGTTAATGTTTTGAAAAATTGTTCAGCACATTAGTATTTTAGATTTTATGTGAACTGAAAGACAGTTTCGTGTGTTAATAATAGTAGTCACTGAAACGAAGGGAGTAGCTTATGCGCACATATTCCTCATGCCTATGAAAACAGGAGACAAGAGGCAAATAAAGCGAAGCTGAAAGGCCAAAGTGGGTTGCAAGTGCGTTGAAGTTCTTGTTGCTATTGATCTTGCTGCTATTGCTGTAGCGTGTGCTGTTTTTTTTTCCACTTCTTTCTTTGTTTACTTCTTTGTTGTTTGTTTGCTTGTTGGTTGATGATTTCATTCGGTTTATCTTACTTTATTTTAACACCATACAGGGGAAACATATTGTTACTGATTCTTTAACTCATCAGAGAGCCACTAGTAAGAAGCTGAAGTATGGGTCCAATACATCTTCCAATCAACGTTTTCAACACTGTGATTAAGAGAACTGAAAGCTATGTACTCTTCTTTTCATGCCATTTTAAGGAAACAGAGAGAGAGAGAGAGAGAGAGAGAGATTTTCATCCATAATTATGTAAGCCTTGGCCCCTTGTGAAGGGTACATGATAACGACACAAAACCAAATCATAAATCTCAGACTAGGTCTGAACTCACAGTATTGTTTCTTTTACGACATAAGCGGTTCTCTAGGTTTAAATGTTTTATACACAAATAAGGAGAAATGTTGCGGAGAAACTTCTGTGGAAATTGAAGACCTGAGCAAGCACAATTTGAATAAAGTAGGCTGTCGGAAGCATTTAGGATTGATACATACTTCACGTATTGTCTTGGGATCTTGGCTTCAAAGAACAATATGGATCTATTCTTCCGAGTTTTGAAATAATGGACAAATTAAATCTGTGTCACCGAAAGATATATATATATATATATATGTAATGATCAATTGCAGAATTCCGATATACTTAGTCCCTATCGCGTCGTTACTAACTTCAAATGTTTATCCATATCAATCTTTGAACAAGGTGTGAGATCAGAATGACTGCAAATATTTCTATAAAACGTAAGTCGTTCATAATTTTGAATGTGATCAGACTAGTCTTGCCAGCAGCATTCACTTGATCTATGACGAAAAATAGGGATAAAATCAACAACATTATCAACACCTTGATTTAACCAAACAAAACCAAATCCATACTCAAACAAACGGAGCCATATTTTAGTTACCCAATTTTCCTTACCCTCCATACCTTATCAAAGAGTATACTGTGTGCTTTGCCATGTATTCTGAATGTAAGTGTATGTAATAGAACAATGAATAGAGTGAACTATTTCTATGGATCAAAAAGATAAATCATGGGAATGGGTAGAGCAGAAGAACATCACAGGTGATCATGAAGCCATTTAATGATCTCTGTACAGGTACACATGAGGGACCTGTTAAGACACTATTCATGACTGGTACTCGCCTTGAGTCGAGAAAAAACACCCATTCAACCAGGAATCATACATTGAAACCATAAACTATATCTAAGTTGAGCTTTTAGTTTGAAAACAAACGAGCGTAATGATGATAAAGTACCCGTAATACCACCACCACCACCACCACAAACGATAAAAGTGATA
>CM065748.1:32318869-32328869 GCA_033310375.1 Conus canariensis | reverse complement strand
TTCCTGGTGAATTATAGGAGAGTACCCTGGAAGTTCCTGTGCCTGAAGTTGGCAGCTGGGATCTGCAGTGTCTTGAACAGAAAAAAAAGAAGAAGAAGAAAAGATATCATGTCTAACTAACTGGAACTGTCGTGACTGAAAACTACTGGAGGAAACTGCAACAATCTTAACAATGTGTGATGGAATTCGTGGAGAACATGTGACATGGGAGTATACAAAAACGATTAGAAAAACTTAAGAATAAACAGGTACAAACAGATGCCAATCATGGAATAAAAACGTGAACGTGGGAACACCATCATATAGGCTTTTTTCCAAGAAACTTACATTAGCATCATGATATGAATGCCGTTTTGTTTACAGTATCTTGAGAATACCCAGAGGTCATGGTCTTGTAGCAACAGTAGGCCTACTGGGGCCTCCAATGGCTTCTTTGATATGTTCACTGAAGTAAAAGTTGTATTCTGCATGACTGTGTTGCACTTTCTTTTCCTGGCTTTATATTGATTATTACGCGAGTGTCGTCTCTATTGCTAGGATCTTTTATGCTCTCCAGGAGTGTTGCAAAAGACTAGATCAATATCACGGATAGATTCTACTGCACTTAGTTCCCTATTATCGTGGTCTAATTACAACTAGGGATGTAGCTAGTGTTTCAGTCTTTTTGAACATCTATACCAGTTGGTACTGGCATTCCCGTCACTTTAAAAGATGCGAATGGTTTTCTAATCAACTTTGTTAATGAGCGTTTGGACCTGAGAGTAGAATTAGTCAATCTGGTTATCACGATCGTCGGATATAGGAACATCTATTTGCACAACAATGATGTTGAATGATTTTGCTGGCATGAGGATAGTCATGATCCTGGTGAAAAAATGACAGAATTCCAGTACAGTGTGGTGTTTCTGATATTCTTGTCAATGAAAAAATCCATTGCGTATAAAATCATGTTTGTCTTCCTTTCTGCTCCAGTACAAGACACGCCCATTCTATGTCTTGTTTTTCTCTGTTGGTCTTCCATCTGACTTCACAGAACCTGCAATTCTGCACATCTCATGGCTCACGTGAGCTTCTGTCTTTCTTTCTTTACCCCTTTTGTTGCATTCTTTTTTTCATTTACTTTTTGAGCATTCCGACTTCTTGAATGATCCAGCAATACAGTTAGCGAATGTGACATTGTTGTTTCCATGGACACGCTACAGTGTTCCCATTTCACACACTTTTCGTGATCATCGTGGTCGGAGGTGGATGGAGGGCGCGGCCATTGTTAGCACCACCACTACCGCTGGGAGAAGATTGGAAGCCCTCACCATCAATGCCAGCCAACATGGATCGTAGGAGTAAACAAATGGAAACGAAAATCATGGATAGCAAGCAATGTCTTGGGATGTGTACCCTACACAACACTTAAAATTATTCCAAATAACACTAATAAGAAGAAATGATGAATTATAAGCATGTGTGTGTGTGTGTGTGTGTGTGTGTGTGTGTGTGCGCGCGCGCGCGCGCGCGCGCGCGGCGCGTGTGTGTGAGTGTGTTAGAAAAAAAGAAAACAAAACAAAACAGAGACAACTTCAATTCAAAATGAAGAAACCCGAGCCTGTACAGTTGACATCGATGCTGGTAATGATATCAATACGGTGCTTCCGCCACACCTGAAGCCCCTCATATTATCAAACCTTCTCCTTTGGTGAGTCATCTGATAACATTGACTGTATTTTTTTTTTGGTACATATTTAAAACTCGTGCCACTTCTTATGCATTGACCGGGAAAAGGAGAAGAATGACTGCACCTCTTTCCTTTTTGTGGCAGTGTTCAGACTGGGTTTTGAAACACGCAACCCACGGAAAAGGAATCGAGTGGACAGAAGGAAACAGCCTCTCAGATCTGGATTTTGCCGATGTCATTGCCGCTCTTGTAAGCACCACTCAAGATCTGCAGGTGCTTGTAGACAATATCACCAAGTTTGCAGGCAACATTGGTCTCATTATCAGTGCCAAAAAGACTAAAAACATGCTGACCGGTAAACACCAAGTGCCATCAGACGTTTTCATCAACCAAAAGCAAGTGGAAGAAGTAGAGAACTTCACATACCCAGGAAGCTCCATCAACAACGCCAGTGACCTCGAAAATGAACTGAAGTGTCGTATTGGCAAGGTAACATCGGCATTCAATCAGCTGAACAAAATATGGAACAGCAGGAAATTCTCCCTTGGAATCAAATTTATAACTCAGTGTGATTTCAACGCTGCTATATAGCTGTGAAACCTGGCAGCTGAAGACTATCCAAGGGAAGAAACTCGACGCTTTTGACACCAAGTGCCTACGTAGGTCTTGGGCATCAAATAGTCAGACTTTATACTAAATGAAGAGGTCAGGGAGAGGTCCAAACAGCTCCCCGTGTGTCACGGCATAATAGATGTGGTTATTAATTATTGGATCGAAAGATACAGATATGATTGTCTAAATATTGTCCCATGTTTATTTTGTAGTTGCCTTGTGTTCAGGATTATCACTTGTTATGTTTAGTGTAATACTAGAATTACGCATCTTGGTAGCGACGTAATTGTTAAGGTAAGACGTCACTTAACTACAAGATAGTAACGGCATGGCGAGACTTACAAGCTAGGCTTGTTGATCTGCTGTTTCTATGAGCTGGCTCTCTGAGCTGGGGTCCCTAAGTTCCAGATGTTAGGCATCTGAGGGACGGTGTTCTGTGTATCTGTGTTCCTGTGGATTTCTACAGCTGCCTGGAGAGGTGGTGATCGTAGAGGAGTGTTCGTCCAGTTTGCCTCCCACGTCTGTGCAGCCGTTTGGAGAAATGGCTGACGTGACCGTGAGGCTATTGTAACCGGTAAATTGTTCGTCTGAGGGACGGTGTTCTGTGCCTCCTTGTTTCTATGGATCTCTACAGCGGCCTGAAGAAGTGGTGATTCTAGTGGAGTATTTTCATCCGGTTTTGCCTCCCACGTCTGTGGAGCCGTTTGGAGAAATAGCTGACGTGTCCGTGAGGCTCTTGTAGCCCATAGAGAAGCTGCATAGTGTTGTATGGAACTGAGGTCTGGAAGGACTGTAGACAGGAGCGGCAGAATAAGCAAAATGGCAAACTCTGAAGGGGAACTTGATGAGGTAGTTCAAGAGGTGAGAGTAGAGATGGAAGAAGACGAAGAATTGCAGATGTTTCAAAAGTACACCAACATAGCAAAAAGGATGGGTCTACAAGGAGATGCTCTTGCTTCGTTTGTGGCGAACTCTGTTAGCGCTAAAAGAGAGGAGGAAAGGAAGAAGAGAGAAGAAAATGAAATGACAGAAGCTAGAGGAAGAGAGGAAGATGAAATGAGAGAAGCTAGAAGAAGAGAGGAAGAAAGAAAGCATGGGGTAGAGATGGAGAAGCTGAAGATACTGCAGGAGGCGGCATATGAGACGAGAGAAGCTAGAAGAAGAGAAGAAGAAAGGAAGAAAAGAGAAGAAGATAAAATGAGAAAAGCTAGAAAAAGAGGGGAAGGAAGAAGAAACGCAGAATTAGAAATAAAGAGAGAGAGGAATAAAGGCAATGAATCACGCGAGAGTAGAAGAAATGCGTCTTCGTAGGGAAGAAAGCAGAGTGCATGCGGCTCATCTAAAACCTCTGAGAGATGGAGAAGATGTTGATACATATTTGACTCATTTTGGGAGGATGGCGACCTTGTGCCACTGGGGAGAGTCATCATGGTCAACTAGGTTGATAGCGTTACTGCGTGGGAAAGCAGGACAAGTTATAAAGAATGCACCCAGATGAGCTGACTGATTACCGGAAAGTAAAGAAAAAGCTCCTGAGTCATTCTAGACTGGATGCAGAAACATATAAGCATCGTTTTTGAGATTGAAGAAAGAAGCAGATGAGTCTTTTGACCAATTATTGGTTCGTATGAGATATTGTTTTTCACTGTGGTGCCAGGCAGCGGACAAAGACGAAGAGGATGTTGAGGATGTGAAGATTTGTTATTCCAAGAGCAAATGTACAGGATCTTGAGCCAGGACCTGATAGTAGAGGTGAAGAAGATCTGTCCAGGAACAGCTAATGACAAAGGTAAGCAGGCTGATATAGTTGTGGCGGCAAAACGCCTGAGTCAAGACATGAAAAGTTTTGACTCTAGACCTAAAGATCATGTATCTAGGAATCATGACCAGGAAACCTCAGCTTCGGCGGGGGCAGGGGGGGGGGGGGGGGGGGACGAGAGAAACAAAGTGAACCCGGCAGAACTCGAGTACAAGAATCAGGAGATGGTGGTGATGGAATAGAAAGATCACAGTTGAGAAATGCAGTCAGATGCTTTAAATATGGGAAAATAGGTCACATGGCCAGAGATTGTAAGAAAAGAATAGCGGCTGTGAAGATCGAACGTCAGGTACAGGATGAATGTATCACAACCCCATCATTATGCGTTTCCTATGTGGCTAAGCCATATTCACCGCGGTGTGAGGTTCGAGTTAATGGACCCCCGGTTAAGGGCATAAGGGACACAGGAGCAGGTTTTGCAATAGTCTCGGAAAGTTTAGTGCCACCTGAGAGTTACATGGGTGATCATGTATGTGTAGTGCTAGTTGAATCCCGATGTAAAGTACAACTGCCAATGGCCAAAATTGAGCTGGAGTCTCCATTCGTGCGTGGAAAAGTGTGCGTGCTGGTAATGAAGCAACCGATTGAAGATATACTGATCGGAAACTACGTCCAGCGAGGAATAGGGAAGTTATCTGAGAAAGTCCCAGTACACGCAGTGCCATAGACGATAACAAGAGTACAAACACAAGCACAGACCCGTAAGGCACAACAGTCGAGAACGCCATTGGAGCTGCGAGAACAGATCGTTCTTGCGTCGAGAGAGACTCTTGCGGAAAAGCAAGAGAAGGACGAGACATTAGAAAAACCTAAGGAAGCTTGTCGATCGGGACGAATCGTCGCCATGAAGAAAGTTCAAATACAATATAAGAAGAAGGAAGGTATACTAATGCGGTGTTTCACTAGTGAGAATGAGAAAGGCGAGCAAATTTGTGTACCCCAGGATCTATGGCCATCGGTGCTGGCTTTGGCACGCGATGTGCCGGTGTTTGGCCATCTCGGTGTAGCAAAGACGAAAAAGAGAATACTTTCTCATTTTTACTGGCCAGGTGTATGTGCCGATATTTCGCGCTTCTGTCAGTCATGTGAGAAGTGCCAGAAAACCATTGGCAAGGGCAGGGTACCACCAGTACCGCTGGGAAAAATGCCCGTTGTCCAAGACCCATTTGAGAGAGTGGGAATGGACCTGATTGGGCCATTGGCACCCATATCTTAGTCAGGGCATCGCTATGTACTCGTGATGGTAGACTATGCAACAAGATATCCTGAGGTCATTCCACTGCATGATGTGACTACAGAGTCTGTGGCAGAAGCAGCGTTTGAAATGTGGACGCGAATCAGCATCCCTAAGGAGATGCTAACAGTTAGAGGCAGTCAGTTCACGAGCGAGGCAATGAAAGAGGTGTTCCGATTGCTGGCAATAAAAGGACTGCGAACTACAACCTACCACGCACAGTGTAACGGGCTAGTTGAACGATTCAACGGAACATTGAAAAGAATGCTCAGGAGGTTGGTACAGGAACAATCTCAGGAATGGGACAGGTGGATTCCGGCTCTCTTGTTCGCATACAGAGAAGTTCCTCAGGCAAGTACAGGAACCGCCTCGTTTGAATTGCTGTACGGAAGAAAGGTCAGAGGCCCCATGCAGATACTGAAGGAGCTCTGGACGCATCCTGAAAGAGAGGAGCTGAAGACTGCGGTGGAGTACGCAGTTGACCTGAAAAAAAGATAGCTGAGTCATGTGCAATTGCCCAAGAGAATGAGGCAGCGTCGAAGAAATGTAAGCGCCACTTTGACCTCAAGACCAAGAAACGCAACTTTCAGATTGGAAGCAAAGTATTGGTGCTCAGGCCAGTCAAAAACAACAAGCTAGAGCTAGCTTGGAAAGGGCTTATGTGGTCATTGGAAAACAGGGCGAAGCTGATTATCAAATCAGAGTAGGGCCCAAGATCAAGCTGTTCCATGCAAACTTATTGAAACAGTTCATTGAGAGAGAGCCAAGTTTAGTGCCAGAAACCGCTGTGGCTTCATTCGTAGTAGAAGAAGTGAAAGACGATGATGAAACGGCTGCAGTTACTGGAAAAGACATTCCAGTCGTCCCTCTACAAGCGACAGAAGGACCAGAAGATGTCCAAATACCAGCTGATGGTGAGACTTTGAAGCGTGACCTCCGGAAATTGGTAGACCAGTATTCAGATGTACTGACGGATGTTCCATCATGTACCAACATGATCGAATGTAAAATCAAATTGACTTCTGAGGAACCAGTGCGAGCGAAGCCTTACCCTGTGCCATTCATGCAGAGAGATACTGTGAAGGCAGAGGTGAAAAGCTGGACATGGGAGTGATCGAACCATCCATATCACCATATGCAGCACCTATCGTCTTAGTCAAGAAGAAGGACGACAAGATCAGATTCTGCATAGACTATCGTTGTCTAAACAGAATAGTGGAGTTTGACGCAGAACCTATGCCCGACATAGAATATCTCTTTGTCAAGCTGGGAGGAAACACGGTATTCGGCAAGCTCGATCTGTCAAAGGGCTATTGGCAGATGCCAGTGGCTGAGGAAGATCGTCCCAAGACGGCTTTCTGCACTCCACAGGGACCTTTCCAATGGAAAGTCATGCCCTTTGGATTGTGCACGTCAGGAGCTGTCTTTACGAGGATGATGAGGAACCTGCTGCAACCTCTGGCTAGTGACGATATCGACAATCTTATTGACGACATCTTGGTCGCGACCAAAACCGAGGAAGAACGTGTGCTGCAGTAAGGAGTGTACTGCAACGACTCCAAGAGGCATCGTTGTCGACAAGGCCTACGAAATGTGAATTGGGCGGCAAGGAAGTATCATATCTGGGGTACCGGGTCGGACAGGGCCGATGTCAACCAGAGGAGGACAAGATGGAGAGAATCCGAGCAGCTCCACGTCCCCAGACCAAGAAGCAGGTCCACAGTTTCCTGGGCGTTGTGGGGTTATACAAGAGGTTCATATCCAGTTACTCGGACATTACCCTTCCTCTGACAAACCTGACGAAAGGCACACGTCAGGGACCCACACAGAGGAGTGACGAGTGTGAAGCTGCCTTCGAAATGCTAAAAAAAAGGCGTTTCTGCAACCTCCCGTCTGTGCACTTCCAGTGACAGGAAAGCCATACGTGTTGCGTACAGACGCATCGGGCACTGGACTTGGAGCAGCATTGTTCCAAGATTATGAGGGGGAGCTGAAGCTGGTGTCATGCGCCAGCAAGAAACTTTCGAAAGCAGAGCGCAATTACCCAGTGATTGAACAGGAATGTCTAGCTCTTGTGTGAGCCGTGCGCAAGTTTTCCACGTTCCTGTATGGAGTGAAGTTCACTATTCGGACAGATCATTCCTCTCTGCAGTACCTTCACAGAGTCACGTCGGCGAGTGGCAGAATGACACGATGGGCGCTGCTTATGTAGCCCTACCAGTTTACTGTGGAAGCAATCCCTGGCAAGGAGAACGTCACAGCTGATTACCTTTGCCGGATCAGTGATCCACACGGTCTACTCCTTGTCGTGGTGTGGGAGCTTGTGTAGCTCTATGACCCAGAGAGCTATGCCAGCGGAAGCGTATGCTCCTAGTAGGGCCACCCAAGCTGGACAGGTCGAAGGGTAGAGGTCAGACTATTGCAGACCAACTCTCCCGGATGTTAAGCGGGTTTGCGTAGGGCTAACACCCCTTCCTAGAAAAAAGCAAGTTACAGAAGCATCGACAACATCAAACCAAGACATTCACCTGGGAGAGGAAGGGTCTCCATCCCGGAGACTCCTGACGTCATGCAGTGAAAGCCGAGAGGAAGCTGCAAGACCGACCCCTATTCTGACCCCCAGGAAAACATCAAGGATAGCTACTTGGAAAATCAGGACAATGTACGAAGCGGGCAGAACCATCCAGATAGCAAGAGAGATGAAGACCTACAAGACAGGAGTCCTAGGACTGAGTGAGACAAGGTGGCTACAGACAGGACAGCTGAGACTTTCATCAGGAGAGCTGCTGTTGTACTCGGGAAAAACAGAGGATGGAGCCCCCCACACAGAAGGCGTGGCCCTGATGCTGGTACCAGTGGCGCAGCGGGCACTCATCGGCTGGGAACCTATCAACTCCCGCATCATCACAGCCAAGTTTAGCACCAAGAAGAAGAACATCAAGCTGAACATCATCCAATGCTACGCTCCCACAAATGATGCAGAGGAGGAAAAGAAAGATGATTTCTACCAGCAAGCACAAGCTGTGCTGGACAGAAGAGGAGCAAACGACATCACAATAGTCATGGGTGGCTTTAACGCCAAGATAAGATCAGACAACACAGGATATGAAGACATCATGGGGACACATGGATTTGGACAGATGAGTGAGAATGGAGAACCCTTTGCAGACCTATGCGCATTGAACCAGCTGGTGATAGGAGGCATCTTCCCTCACAAGCGCATCCACAAGGCCACATGGAGACCCCCGGACCACGTCACAGAGAACCAGATCGACCACATCTTCATCAGCAGGACATTCAGGCGATCATGGCAGGATGTGAGGGTGATGGGGGTGCTGACGTGCCGTCAGACCACTACCTGCTTGTGACAACAGTGAGACTCCAACTCATAAAGTTCACTTCAACACATGCAGCAAGGACAAGATATAATGTGGAGCTGTTCAGCAGTAAGGAAATAAAGGAGAAATTTCAGATCAGTCTTACCAACAGGTTCCAGCTACTTGAAGTATTGCTTGAAGAGGAGAGCACAGACATCGAGAACCAGTGGCAACATACCAAGAACTTTGGCATCAGATCTCGGAGGAGGTACTTGGAAAGAAGAAAACCGAACACAAGGAGTGGATCTCTGATGATACTATTCCGAAACTGAATAAAAGGAAAGAGGAGAAAGCCACACTGAACATGAGCAAGACAAGATCAAGCAAAGCACAAGCCCAAGAAGACTACACCCAGGCGGACAAAGAAGTGAAGAAAAGTGCGAAGAAAGATAAGAAGGACTTCATCGACAGACTTGCCAGACAAGCAGAGGATGCTGCAGGACAGGGCAACATGAGAGAGCTGTACAACACCACAAAGAAGCTGGCGGGCAAGTTCCAACAGACTGGCAAGCCAGTCAAAGACAAAAACGGTAAGACCTTCACAACAACAGAAGATCAATTGAAGCGATGGGCAGAGCACTTCACGGAATTACTAAACCGTCCCGCCCCTGAAGCATCACCCGACATCCCACCAGCAGAAACAGAACTGCCCATCAACTGTGAGAAACCATTAAAAGCAGAGATCAGAAAGGCCATCCTGACACTGAGGAATGGGAAGGCAGCAGGACCTGATGAGATCCCAGCAGAAGTCATTAAAGGGGATGTTGGTATAGCTGTCAACTTACTGTAAAGCCTTTTTGGCAAGATATGGGAAAAAGAGAACATGCCAGCAGAGTGGAGGGAAGGCATTGTCATCAAACTGCCAAAAGAAAGGAGACCTTACCAACTGTAGTAACTGTAGAGGGATCATGCTCCTGTCAGTGCCAGGCAAGGTTCTAAACAGAGCGTTATTGGAGAGGATGAAGGAAGCAGTTGACCCAAAGCTCCGAGACCAGCAGGCGGGCTTCCGGTGAAATAGATTCTGTGCCGACCAGATTACCAGCCTCAGGATCATCATCGAACAGTCCTTGGAGTGGAACTCGCCCCTTTACATCAACTTCATCGACTATGAAGAGGCCTTCGACAGGGTAGATAGACAGACACTATGGAAGCTACTGAGACACTATGGAATACCAAAGAAGATCATCTCTCTCATCCAGTGCACCTATCAGGATATGAACTGCAGGGTTGCTCATGCAGGCCAGTTGTCAGACGGTTTCGAGGTGAAGACAGGAGTGCACCAGGGATGT
>CM065748.1:32291369-32313869 GCA_033310375.1 Conus canariensis | reverse complement strand
GTCCAAGATTGCTGGATGGAGACCAGCAGTTTGAACTGGTCAGGAGCGGCGCACTTCGTATGGTACTGAAGTTCTCTCAAGCTCTGAATGAGCCTGTCCATGTGATTGTGTATGCAGAGCTGGAAAGTATGATCGAAATCGATCGCTCCCACCGTGTACTGGCAGACTTTTTAACATGAACAGTGTGGACATTGCCACTGTGCTGACTAAAGACATTCACGCTCGGCGTGTCCTTGGGGGAATATATCCAAGGAAAAAACTCCCACTCTATTTCACCACCCAACGACCTATCGCATTGGTGATCAACACCACAGTCATGGACCGGGAGAACATTGGGTCAGTGTTTGATTTGATGGTCGTGGTCAAGCAGAATGTTTTGATAGTTTTGGTTTTCCTCCTTTGTTTTATCCAGACTTCAAACAGTTTATGTTGAAACACAGTTTCAGTTATCGTTTTAACCAAAAGATGTATTCAAGACTTGACCAGCTCAGCTTGTGGGTACTATGTGGGTACTATGTGCTGTATTTCATTTTAAGAAAAAGTCACGGTCACAGTCTTCCCCAAGTGTTATCTGTGTTCCACGCCCATAAACGGAGGACCAATGATCAAAACGTTAGATCATTTATTCATTCTGTTCACAAAAAAAGTCTTTTAAGAAGCGTTGTAACGTAGTGAGAGTGTCACATACAACACACGTTTCGCTGCGACTCACAAGGGAGAATATTCTGGAGGAAGTTGGAGTTGGGATTGGAAAAATGAAAGCCCAGATGCGCTTGACTCATCAATCTGTTTGTCACAGAGTTGTTACCAATGTATCATACTGAGTTTGAGCAAAATGTACAGATTGTGGGAAGGAGAATGTGTCACATGCTTCTGTCATACTCTTGGAGATCACTTGTAGTCTAAACTCAACAGAGACTGTCTTTCTTCCTATTACGGATGGCGTGCGGTGCGTGTTATATGTCCGACTCTCTCCTGAAGAAGTTTGGATGCGTGTACGACTTTTCCCTGCACACACCCACACCACACGAACATGGATAGCCGGGCAACAAGTTAAGTTTCTACTTTCTTTCTTTTGCTGCCTGAACCATAAAATTATAACAAGTATATGTTAAACAATAAACAACTGAGGCACATCAACTAGTTCGCGCTATGACCAACGTCACAAAGTACTACTCTGCCACAACAACATATTTCTTTCTTTTTTCTTTTTGCTGTCCCAACCTCTGCGCCACCTCAGAGGCAGTGCACCCGCACCACTCATTCCGACACCCCGTCCACAGCCACAGTCCGGTCGGCGCCGCCGCAGCCCCGGCACCGGCAATCCACAGGGAGCAGTCAATGTCAAGTCGTCAATAGGCACCCCACCGAAGAAGACGCTGCACTGCTGCCGAGTCACTTTGGTGGTGTTCAGTGGCGCCTGTTCTGATCTAACATATGCAGGACACCACTTACTAAGCCCCCCTACTGACGACAATAATTGCTTTGTCGTGGAGCCGGCGTGAGTGAGCTCTCCCTCCGGAGGGCGCCACCACGTCCATCCAACGACAGCCCCCATGGACTCGCCGATACCAGTGACCCAACGGAACCAAACCAAGGCCACAGACATGGAGAGGACATCAAAATTGAGGTCACCTTGAGAGCAGGGCATGAAGGGCCACAGAATTTGAGACATTTTTTTTTAATGCTGATCGATGAGAATGAGGATGATTAAGATGATGCTACGAATTTCCATTTCGGTCTGAGACTACATGACAGGGCTGTACTCTACGCTTCCTTTCATAATACATCCCAGCATCAACCAGGTCTGAGAGATACAGACACTTGCAGTGTTGGTCAGGAAATTTGAGCAACACTCTCAGAAACGCATCCATTAAATGGATGAAATTCGACTGTGTGGTCCCAGTCTTCCCAACTGAGTCCACGGCAAATTCAGCTCTGGGTAGGAGCTGGTCAGGGCAGAAAAACCCACATGACTCTGATGGGATTTGAACCCACGACCTCCCAGCCAGGAGTCCACGACGCTAACCACTTCGCCACGACGGCTGGTAACAACATATTTCTTGTTACACAACAGGCCAGGCTGGCACCCACAGCAGTGTTCTCACGGACAGTCTATGCACTTGCCGCGTCTGGCCTGAATCACACAGTCCTGCACAGATTAGGAGTCACTCACGAAAGCAGTTCATGGAGTCTTTCCAGGAACTCCAACATAACATAAGGACACCAGTTCGTCGTCCCGACGAACTCTGAAGCCCTTTCACTTCTCCAGCTCGTTGCTGACCTCACAGACAGGCTCTCGACGCCCCCCTACGGGCGGAGACGGCGACTGGGCTCGTGCTGCACCCCACACTCGGTCAGCAGAGCACACACGACGTCTACTGACCCTCGGTCAGCCGCTCCATACCCTGGCAGGCTAGGGACAGCGGCTGGGCACAGGCTGCACCCCACACCCGGAGGGCAGTCAGTTTCAGGTCGGACACAGGGCTTCACTGACACCTGGGGGAACTGATGGCTACCTTAATTATCTAGCCTATACATTTATCGTTCTGTTTGTAATTAACAGTCACTCTTCACATAATACATTTCACTGGAACTTAGAGAAAAATACCCATAACAGAATCTACAAAGTTTCAATACAGTGGGTGCATTACAATAGCAAAATAGAACATTTTCTTTGATTAACACCATGATCGTTTACATTGAGAGAAAGGATTTCCACATGGAATCCTTTTTCAAAGTACCAAGGATACAATTATTACATATAAAGGAACAAATTCTGTTTGTCCCATTTCATCAAGAAAAGAATGTTTTTATCATATCACTAGACATGTCCAACTACATTCCAAGGAACGATTTCTGTTCGTTCCTTCCCTTTCAAGAAAAGAATGTTCACCATCATCACTATACATGTTCCACTACATATCAAGGAACGATTTTCATTCGTCCCTCTGTGTCTTTTCACAGCAAGAATCAGAATACATTTTCCAATACGTGATGCAGAATAATTTTCATTGCTCACTTCCAGAGCTCACCAACATTCACATCATTATGATACTTCTGGCAAAAAGATAACACTTTTTTCAATGATACAGTGATTTAACTAGATTACTTTTTTCCGATCACATATCAATATACACATTCTTTCTTCTTTCTACTAACTCAAGTCTACTCATCCTCCTCTCGACTCACATTCACTAACTACAATTTCCTACTGTCACCGTCTGTTTCGTCAAATCATAAGATATGTCAAGGGAACAGTCACCTGTGGAAAAAAAACAACTTCATTAATTCAAATCCTAACTTCACATCAACTCTCAATACACACCAGACTGCCAGCGAGGACACACTTCAAGTCTCCCTTCGGCTCGTCTGGACAACTTGCTAGGCCGGTAGCTCTTCGGAGACTGAAGGGAAATGCTCGCTCCCTGACTTACAAAAAACGCAGGTGAGTAGCAGACAGGTTAACAGGCCAACTGGTTTCAAAGGTTTACCTGTTCCGGTCAATATGTCCCAAAAATTTGGGACCGGACGAAATATGGTCCGTTACACTTCCATGTGGTCTAATCTTGTGTCATCGTATAAAGTGTCAGAAGGTTTAAGTTGGCTGTGTTTGAAGTCTGAAACAAAATCCCTAGAGTTTCAAAACAAAGTCGTCAGTCTTATGGTTCATAAAATACAAATCAAACACAACAAGAATCTTGAACTTTTTTTCAATATCCAGTTAAAGGTGGTCTGAACTGGTTTAAGCCAGTCCTTCTACACACTTACACACACGAACTATATAAGAGAGACATCAACCATGTCGTCATTATTACCTTCTCTACTACATTCGCGCCGACAACAACGTGTTTAGCGACCAGTACCATGAAGAACAAGGGTCTACACTCTACCCACTGGGATGCAACATTTTTGCCACTGTCAAAACTTGGCGAAGGGCTGTCAGAATATATGTGCACCATTACAAGAGACCAACCAACACCAAGGGTGGTCGTCTGGTCAGGGCGCAGCGAGGATTGTCACTGGAATTGCGGGAGCTTGAAAGGCTGGTCAAACTGAAGAAAAACTGGTGGCAGACTTCAGTCAGCAAACATCAGCTCTGGCAGCGGACAAATCGGACACAACTACCCCACCATCATCATCAGCATCCTGTACCGACAGTCCCATGGTTATAACTATACCTCCCTGTTGTTCGACTCGCCCTTCGACTCTGGGGACTCCTGCTGGATATCTCAGGCAGTGTGAACAACCTGTTGACTTCCCACTACCCTCCACCATGTTTGAGCAGAGCCCTGACAACACAGATGGACTGGACATTGTGAAGACAGCACAGTCCAAGCTGGAATTGTGGGACCCAAAAGAAAAGGAAGGCGACGAAAGAAGACCGAGTTGCCTTGGTGCCCATCTCCCCCTGACGTTGGAACGATGAATGGTGTGACGGTGGAATCACACTAGTCCTAGTCTTGGCAGGACTCAAATGTAGGTCAGAGTCCTGTTGGTTTTAACAAGTCAGATAAACATGTCTGTTGGGGTGTGGTAAACCCTTTTAGTCTCGATTAGTTTTGTAGCTAGTCTAGCACCAGTCGAGCCGGACGTAGAGGTCTTTGGACGGTTCAACATTTTTTCACGACCACTCCGACTATTTTTGTAGGTCACAGTCTCGATAAGTCTCGATCAGTCATGTTATTCCTTTCTACACCTATGTAGTCCTATGTATTCCTATCTATTATTAACTAATCGGTTGAAAAAGTTTGCACTCGTCTGCACTAGTTTCATAGTTAAGGAGGCCGGATGTTGTTTTGGAATACCCAAACCAGTGCAGACGAACTGTGACCAAGGGCGCCAAATGGTAGACCAGTACGGACCAATCAGGACCCGTCATGACTTTGAATCGAATTGTGGCAGGAAAAGAGCTGACCCGATAAAACAAGTTAGGACTGGTTCTGACCGATTCAAACTGCGCGCGCATTATCGAGACTTCCTGCGAGGGGTATAAAAACAGGCGGGGACTTTTTGCGTTTATCATCATTCCTCCATATTGACATAAGGGGAGTCCCAGCTGCAAGCGGCGTCATATTGACATAAGGGGAGTCCCAGCTGCAAGCGGCGTCATATTGACATAAGGGGAGTCCCAGCTGCAAGCGGCGTCATATTGACATAAGGGGAGTCCCAGCTGCAAGCGGCGTCATATTGACATAAGGGGAGTCCCAGCTGCAAGCGGCGTCATATTGACATAAGGGGAGTCCAGCTGCAAGCGGCGTCATATTGACATAAGGGGAGTCCCAGCTGCAAGCGGCGTCATATTGACATAAGGGGAGTCCCAGCTGCAAGCGGCGTCATATTGACATAAGGGGAGTCCCAGCTGCAAGCGGCGTCAGTCGACACTGGTTTTAGCAGTCGGGAGACACTTCCTGTGCAGGACTACATGGAAACCGATCAAGACCATCATTTTTCTGAGTCGAGCGAGATAAACTCGAGTCGGGCCATGATATGGCATAGTGTGAACCTTGCAACACCCCTGTGGTGGAGTCCTACACTGCTGTGATAGAGCCATGCAGTCCCAGAACAGAACCGTACATTTCTCAGTATGATTACCACTGTCCCAGTGAGGATCCATATATCATGGCCTTGAAGAAAGACTGATGTGTATACAGTGTGGTGTCTACTTTTGAATAACAGTTTGCAATTTTGCTGCCTGTACAGAACTTGTATAACAAATATGTTCAGTATTGTGAAAACAATGTTTTCTTGCTAAATCATAGTTTTGTTCTCGTTGTAAAAGAGTTTTTTTTGCCACTACTTTTTTTTTTATTAATTTATTTTTTATGGATGTTGTCCTCCCTAAGCTGTGTATGATCACAAAAAAAGAGAGAAAATCAAGGGGCAAACTCCAAACGATATGTCAGTCAGAGAGTGTCGTTCATTTTTAATGGCATCCTGTTTGATACTTCACTTAGCCGCCTATCAACAAAGGATCGATTTTCACAGTATTCTAGTATAGGGGAAGGAAACGCAGTTGCGACCTGGCATAGCAATTGCTCTCTCTCTCTCTCTCTCTCTCTCTCTCTCTCTCTCTCTCTCTCTCTCTCTCTCTCTCTGTCAGTCCCATCTTGGTTCAAAATTGGTCACGAACACACACATGCTCTCAAGGTCTCATCATAGCATGTGTGTGTATTGGAGGTGAATCGGGTGGGTGGCGGGGGTCATCCAAAGGTGAAACTCAGGACAGGTTAGCATCACTAATCTTTTGTAGGAAGGAATCAAGGACATTCTACTCTGTGTGTGCGTGCGTGTGTTGCATGAGTGTGTGAGTCTTTGAGTTGATATTGACGCGGGAAGCAGGCAGTGGGTTTGATGACACTGAGCAGATGTGTGTCTGAGTCTTTGCGGTAAAGTGATCAGTGCATCCTGGATATTCAGAGCAGCTTCGAAAATGACACTATTTTTTGTTTTTGGTTCCTGCCATGGTGTCTGTTCTCTTTGTCTGTTACTACATGCAGTTTTCTTCATAGCAGATGTGTCTGGAATGGTGCTTTTTTCCGTTAACCTTTTGGTAGTACCGTGGCTGAACTGCACCTGGAAAAAAAAAAGTAAAATTAGACAGACAGCATAACCAGTGTCTTTCCCCCATCCGCTGACCCTTGGAACTATGCAACTGAAGAAAGCTATGAATGAAATATTCAAATGCTAGCTTTAATCAGCCTCACAGAAGAAAGGATCATCCAGGGAACACCAACGAGGAGGTGGGGGAATGTTTCCCCAAAACATATGTTTAGACTAAACAGCACAGCGTGATATAACTTGAAAATGAGTTTTCAAACAGCCATCAGAACATTTACAGAGAAGACAGCATCAAAAAGTGTTACCAGTCATGACTTTACACCAAGAATGCTTGACAGGGGTAGGAAAGGTGGGGATTCTGTGTGAGCGACGATGTGATTAATGTAGAAGAAGGAAAGAGACCTGCGATTTTGGCTATAAGTGAACATAGGTTTTTCGTCTGTCCTGAAACCAGTGCTTGTACCACCCCCACTTTCCTGTATAGTGAGCACTCATTGATAAACATCTTTGGTGAGAGTTGTGATTTTTGCGGAGTCCTTTGCAACTGAATTTTTCTCTTGCCCAGAACAGAAATAGGTTTTGAAACACAGTCCCACAGACGAGTCCCCTGTGCATTCTGTTTAGAACAAGCCTGGTGTTCGTTTGTCATAATGTCCATGGTCAAGAAAGTCAGGGCAGTGTGCCGGGTTCCACGGTAGGTCCACTGTGCATGTGCGTTGGAAGAGCACTGTGTGTTGCGAGCAAGCCTCAGCTGGAAACCACTGATTATACTCTTTGCAAAAACTGTTTGTGCAGGGATGATTGTATGACTTCCTCAAAACTGTCACGACTAAGCGCCATGTAGTGTGAGTCTGTATCCATCTCCAGGAGTTGAAAGTGTGACCTGTCCATGAATTTGTCCAGAAAATCGTAACAGATTTCTAACAATCACAGTTTTGCGTACTGATAGACAAAGTATCCAATCTGCAAAAGGAAGTGCCCAGTTAATTTTTACCTTGCTCAGTTCCACCTCTACCACACCTCCTACTAGCTCGGTCAGTGTTTGAAACTGACTGTCATTCACCAGTGTCGGTAACTGGCCAGCTGTGACGTAGTGAATGTCCCTGTATTTGGCACCGTTAGTCAGAGTTTTGCTGTAGGCGCTGTTGCCGAGCAACTTGAATGTTTCAGCCAAAATTGTTTGGGATGAATCAAGGTCCCCTTCCTACGTGCATTAGACTCTTTCGCCGAACTGTCTGAAACACGATTTGGGTGTGTACACAATGGTCAGTGTTATGTTGCTAACTTTCAACCCATGCTTCAAGTACCATTTGAGTACAGGAGTGGCGAGGAGATTTTTTTTCCAAAGTAGCTACCCAACAAAGTGCGACGTGGTTGACTCAGGAGTTGGTGCTTTTCTGCGTATTCACGGATGTATTCGCCAATGTTTTCTCTCACAACAGTCGCATTTTTAAAGACAGGTTGAAGTTCAGAAAAGTGTTCTTTTAGACTGTCTGGCACACAAATATCACATTCAATAAGACCAGAGTTTCATTTTTGACAGCGTTCAAATACCTTGTTCTGCGATAGAAGACATACCCTGAAACGGTTTGAGAAATGGGAAACGTGTTTTTGTGAGGTGTCTGATGTGTGGGTTGTGCTGTTTCTCTTCCTGCCACTGACATTCCCACATTTCTACCACAGTCACTTTCACATCCTCACGAAGATAGCTGGTAATGTCTTGTGTGTTTTCTCTGAGGTCTGTGAGCGGTTTTCCGTTCACAGGGTTAATGTGTTTACCACGAGTGAGATGACAGTCATGTCCATGAAACAAACAGCCATGAAACTGGTACACAGTGTCGTGCTTCGAATCCCAACTGTCAATAGTACACATCAGGAGATAGGGTTTGAAACAAATATTTAAGAGTGATGCCTGGAACAAACATACCATCTTTGAGAAGATCATCGCCTACACGCGAATACAAGTCAACCTGGGCTTGAAGATCCTGCATGAATGGAGCCACATCCTTATTGTTGAACCACACCAGGAAATCTTGCAGACTGGTCATATTGTTTTCCTCCCACACGTGTTGACAGAAAGTGTACTCTTTCTCTGTGATGTTTACATTTTTGAGTTTGCTAAAGAAGGCAGTGTGAGGTGGGAGAGAGGTTTCTTTCAGTTTGCCTAAACTGCTCGTGTACTCATAACAAAAGTACCCTTTTGGTTCCTCCACCCAAAACGCTTTGATACACTTCTAATATGAAAATCCAGGGGCCAAAAAGTTAGAAATGTTCAAAAACTTGAGTTTCTGACTGGCGATACACATATATTGATTGTTGCATTTCACCACAAACTTGAAGGGGTTTGTTTTTTGACTTTTCCTTTTTGTGTTTTTTCCTCCATCGCCTATTCTTCATCTTCTACCTCCTCCTCCTCCTCAGCAAGATCAAACCCATCTGGGTTGGACTGAATAATTTCCTCTACATTGTCTGTCATAGCAGTCATATCCATAAACCTCTGAATCAAATAGTGTTTGATCACATTGAGGTCATACTTTAAAGAACTAAACCCCATCACAGGCAGTTCTTGGAGGTACTCTTCCAGTTGTTCTTTCAAGGTATGTGCAGGAATGTGGTGAGAGTTTACAGACTCGACACCCTTGGGGGGGGGGTGGGGGCGGGGGGGATCAATGATGGCTTCTAACGTGTCAAACACAGCTTCAAAATGCTCATGGAGAAGAGAAAAGGAGGTTTCTGAAATCTTTTCCAAATACTTCACCATGGCGTCACTAAGTTTGTGGGGGTCCCCATCACTCACAAAACAACGAGGCTCTTCAAACCCAAGTACACTGGAAGCGACAGCGACAGAGAGGGGAACGTGTCTAGCTGTGTATGCCGTGCTGGAGTGTGCTTGGTTTGTTTGCGGTAAGTCGTCTGTCTCGAAGAAAACTTCAAAGTCAAAAGTAGCTCTGTAAGGAAAAACGAAATCAGGATCAACAGAAATACCATAACGACAGATCAGGATCAACAGAAATACCATAACGACAGATCAGGATCAACAGAAATACCATAACGACAAATCAGGATCAACAGAAATACCATAACGACAAATCAGGATCAACAGAAATACCATAACGACAAATCAGGATCAACAGAAATACCATAACGACAAATCAGGATCAACAGAAATACCATAACGACAGATCAGGATCAACAGAAATACCATAACGACAAATCAGGATCAACAGAAATACCATAACGACAGATCAGGATCAACAGAAATACCATAACGACAAATCAGGATCAACAGAAATACCATAACGACAAATCAGGATCAACAGAAATACCATAACGACAAATCAGGATCAACAGAAATACCATAACGACAGAGTTGCTGCAACACCGATTCCGGTGGTGTGTACACCCCTCCTTTGTAGGTGTGTTGAGTTGGACCACCTTGACACGTGTTCTCGCGTTTGTTTAGTTCCCTAAGCGTGTGCCAGAGTTTGTCACATTTGGAACAAGCTAGCGCAATGTCCTAACTTGCCAATGTCAATGATGTGCATAAAATGATTTTTGTACACTAACACTTTAAGTGTGTGTGCATGTTTGTAATCACTTCGACGAGTAGGAACGAGACATGGGGGTGTTTCTTTTCATCAAATTCAAACACATCCACATTGATCTGAAACATGGTTTTAACGGATTCCAACTCCAACAGAGTAATGCCTGGAAAATGTGTGGTGGGTGACTCACACCCTACCCACTGCTGATAGAGGGCCCTGGTCTGTTTTTGTAGGGAATGTGCGCCTTGGTGGAGAGCGAGACAACGAACAAAACAGTAGAAAGAAACTCGTGGAGAGCGTGGCAGCAGAGAGTCCTCAGAAGAGAAGCCCCCTTCAAGCAAGTGTTTCGGCCCTTATCTCCTGACACTCTAGGGGGGTTGGGCCACACCCGGTTCATGACTCCGGATGTCCCTCTGCTGCCCCTTTTTTTCCCCATCTTGGGACGAGCCATGGCTGGGATTCGAACCCATGACCCTCTGGACATGCTCATTTTCCACTTAATGACTCGCGCTTTAACCACTGAGCCACAGGGACACCTGATATTTGTAGGGAAATTAAGCCTTATGAAGTTCACTTTTGTTCCTCCTTGACCAGATCCAGCTTGAACACCTCTCTGCCGCTTCTGCCATTGCTTTCAGGGCTCTGGTTTTTTCCTTCCCTGCAACTGAGAGCTGTTTCATGAGGCTGTATGCAGACGTTCCTACAAACCCCCTAGCTCCAATTTCTGCAGTGACGACTTTGACCTGATAGCCTTCTCTCCTCAGGCTGTTTGCCAGATCAGCATACTTTTCAGTCTTGTAGATTTGAGCTGCCTCCATTCTGTTCTCATATGGCACCGTGAGCTCGATCATGATCAGCTGCTTGGTTGACTTAGAGTGGACTACTATGTCTGGTCTCATGCCACTCTTGCTGATGATCTCTGGGTGACTCTTCCATTCTGGGAGGTCTGCAGTGCACTCCCAGTCATCTGCCCCATCCAGCAGACTCTGCCTGCATGTTTCGAGTGGCACTGTTGTTCTTGGCCATGATTTGCTGCCTCCTGCCGTGAAGAATGTTGCGGGTGCTTTTGGAGTCCTGAGTTTCCCTTTTGTGGTGTTGGTACTAGCCCAGACTACTTGTACAATTTCTTTGAGCACTTGGTTGTGCCTCCATGTGTACCTTCCTTGAGCCAGGGCTACTTTACATGAGCTTAGGACATGCTCCACTGTTTGTTTTTCATGGCAGAGGGGGCATGCAGGATCGTCTGTTTTCCCCCACTTCACCAGGTTTGCATTTGAGGGCAGAAGGTCATATGCAGATCTGAGAATGAAGCTGATCCTGAGAGGGGCCATGTGCCAAATGTCATTCCAAGTGAGACTTCTTTGGAGTGCATTCTCCCACGTTGTCCATTGCCCTTGCTGGCTCTGCTGGACTGCTTTTTGGAGTCTTTTTTGGTCTTCTTCTTTTCTCATCTCCTGAATCATCATGTCTCTTTTGGCTTTTCCTTTGGCCTTTGACCACCATTCAGTTTTGGTCACCCCCAGTCCCTGTCTGTTGGTCTGTGTGTGTCCTGTTATTTCTCTGATCTTGAGACTTTCTTTTGCAGAATCCATCGCCTCTTGAACTTTCCATTTTCTGCCTGTCTTCAGCTGGGGCTTAATTGCTTCTACCACCTTGTCTCCTGAGTCCTCCAGCATGCTTTGAAGTCTGATCTTCCCTGCTTTGTATTCCTCCAGGATGGATTTCAGGGGTAGTTTCAGCTTTGCTTGGCGGCAGTACAGCGCTATGTCAGTCAGACAGGGTGGGACACCAAGCCATTTCCTTGTGAACTTGTTGATTTTGGCTTCCATTGCCTCCACTATGCTGGTGCAGATGTCGTATATCATCAGAGGCCATAGCAGCTTTGGTATCAGCATGAACTGCAGACACCAGACCTTGTATTTGCCAGGGAGCCCACACTGGTCAATGGTCTCCAAGCCTTCCTCCGCCATGTGCTTGGTTTCTTTTGCTCTTTGTGTGTCTTTCAGCGTATCATCATACCATCTTCCAAGGCTCTTGACTGGTTCTTCTGTGACTGTTGGAATGGCCTGGTTGGCAACACTGAAGACCACAGATCCGGCCACTTTTCCTTTCCTCAGTGAGAGACTCCGTGATTTTTTTGGCTTGAACTTCATTCTGGATGAGGCAACTATGTCGTCCAGCCTCTCCAGCACATGACGTGTCTCGTCTTCTCTGGATGAAATCACTGTAGTGTCATCCATGAAGGCCTTGAGAGGAGGCATCTTGTATCCATCGCCAAGGTCTGTTTGTCTCGCGTTGTTTGTCCATCGTTGTAAACAAAACCATTGTGTTCATCTTTTTGCAACGTGTTCAGAAAACAATTGTTCGCAATGTAGTCCGGCAGTGAGTCACAGTCACAACCAATGGGAAAGTCAGGTAGAGGTTACACAAAGAAAGATGTAGACATGATTGCCTGAACAGAGTTACGAGAGTTGGGTCGTTCTCTCTGAACATGTCCCAGAATGCCTTAATCGTGCAAGTCAGAAAGAAAGGACAGAAAATCTTGTTTTGAATTGATGAGCCGAGGCTTGTCTTAAGCCCTATGGTTATTACACGAGGCGTGAAAGAAAGACCGATCTCCCTGCTCTTTATGTCTGAGAAGAAAAGAATGAGAAAAGTTTATTTTAAAACGTTTGTTTTGTTCATGGAAAACATCCAAAAGCTGGTCATCCCATTTGGGAGAATCAGAAGAAGGGTCCCAAAACAAAGTGTAGACAGATTGAACTTTACCAGGGCGCCTATTGGTTTTGATAGCATTCCAATATTTGTTATAGATCTCTTTCACATATGGAGATAAAGGATCTAACAGCTGTTTTTCTTTAGGCCGTGTGTTCAATCTTTTCTGGGGTCGGAAAAATGGATGAGAAAAAGACTCACTCTCGCTTTTGCGCTTTCTTCCCGCAGTGCTTACCCCTGACGTCTTCCTGGGTGTTGGTTTACCGCCGTCATGGCTCCGCATGTGTCTGGTCAAGTGGTCTTTGCGACCAGAACCAGCACTGCACACGAGGTACACATGACCGATCCATCGTTCGTGTTGAGCCCGGACATGGCAGTTGCGGTTGGTTCTGTTGGTAAGCACAGCAGGGCACTCAGGACAGGTAAAATAGGAAGCTGAAGTCTGGGTATCTTCTTCTTTATTTGCGGAAATCTTTCAGGCACTCGTGTATTTGTGATCTTCTATGGTAACTCGGTGACGAAAGGCAGCAGGAGCTGGATAGGAAGTAAGTTCAGTGACAGTCTCTGTGTGTCTGATGCAAGACTTTCTGGTGTTCACGATCATTATACTACGAACCTCTGCCTTTTTGTCTAGAAGTCATCTGCCTCCTCATTCTGTTTCTGCGTTGCTTCCCTTCTCTGCCATTGTTCCAACTGCACCTGGGCCTCATTATTACCCTGTCATATCCAGCTCACGCTTCTTTTGTTCTGAGGCATCTATTAATGACCCGCAGCCCTATCCTAGCTGCCAGGAACACAACAGTCTGAGGAAATTTACAGCTGCTACCCAGAACCCATAGGCTTGTTCTTTATTGTTTCTGACACGCCTGCCATCCATATTGGCGCTTAGCTGCCTCACGTGGTAAACCTAGCTGCTGCTCAAGAGCTATTAGTCTGTGGGGATAACCCAGGCAAAATCATTCTTTGCTCCCTGAGACAACCAGCCCAGACACTCTGAGACCAGACACTCTGAGACACCCAATCATGAACACCACTAGCAGCAGCACCAGCAGCAGCAGTGGTAGCAGCAGCAACACCAACGACAACGAAACCATCTTCTACCAGGATGGGGAAGCCTTCTTTCAAGTAGGAAAAAAGAAGTATCTCACAGTCAATCAATTCAATGGTCACGTTTATCTTCATATATGCCAGTTTGATTGCTGTGGGGTGATAGTAAAGCCTACGAAAACATGATTAGATCTGCAGCCAGATGAATTTCAAAAAGTACTTGATCACGCCGCCAGGGCCGAGGGTGTGGTCCGTGTCATAGAGAAAAAAACAACAAATACAACAGCAGCAGCAATAGCAGCAGTGGCAACAGCAGCTGCAGCAGCAACATCAGCAACAGCAACAACAACAACAACAACAACAACATCAGCAGCAGTGACAACAGCAACGACAACAACAGCAGCAGCAGCGGCGGCAGCAGTGTACGAAAACCATGCCAGCAGGGGATGAGGTTGCGAGGAAGAAGAGGAAGGTGATGATGGAGGTAGAAGAAGATGGTATCTTCACACAGCCCTTCTTCACCCTGGAGGAATCAAAACCACCTACAATACAAGTGCAGCTATTCTTTGGAAACAGTCTCATTCACAGGTAATTTGTCTGTGTGTCTGCCTGTTTTTGTCTGTCTGTCTGTCTGTCTGTCTGTCTGTCTGTCTGTCTGTCTGTCTGTCTGTCTGTCTGTCTGTCTGTCTCTCTCTCTCTCTCTCTCTCTCTCTCTCTCTCTCTCTCTGTCCGTCTAGCACGCACCACTATCGTACTTTTTTGCACTAAATTCATGGTCTTATTCTGACATTATTTGTGGTTCATTTGACGATGACGATGAGTGAAGTGGAGGTGATCCCCACAACTATCATCACCACACCACATCACCACCAGCACAACCACCACCACCACCACCACCACGACTGCCACCACCGCCACCACCATCATCACCACCACTAACGCCACCACCCTCTACCACAGCCGACAACTACATCGCCTGTTTGTGTGTTTGTATGTCTGTGTATATGTCTGTCTGTTTGTCTGTCTGCGCTTGTGTATATGTCTGTTTGTTTGTCTGTCTGAGCTTGTGTATGCGATCTCTTTGTTTTGTTTCGTTACCATTATTCATGTTGTCTGATCCACAATGAGAAATAAAGGACAAACCCCAAATGGTGTATCAGTCAAAGAGCGTTGTTAATTTTTAATGGCCTCCTGTTTGATATATCACTTGGCTGCCTATCAACACCGAGGAGGAGGTGGAGTCAACAGACCTTGACGGGACGATGCTCATCAGTCAACAATCTTCAACGCTCATCAGTGTCGTCATCTTTGTCATTATCATCATCATCATCATCTTCATCATTGTCATTACCGCCCTCTATTTTTAACACACATACGTCAACTGACAACCACATGGCAACAAGAAAACACCCTCATCTATTTAAAAAAACAAAGCAAAACAAAACAAAACAAAACAGAAACAACACGGCGTCGACAATCCCTCCGCGCATTGCAACACGAAACACCCCCATCTATTTTTAACCGCCTATGTCATCTGACAACCACGCGACAAAAAAAAGAGAAGAAAATATCTATTTTTTATCTTGACCCTCCCGCCTACTTTCGGAATGTGCACGACTTCCTGTCGAGGTCACCATCCGCCTACTTCCGCTATTGGTGTGTTCTTCAACCAAAAATAAGCGTATTTCCTACAAAAAGTGTAAACAGATTTCAAATTTCTATAAAAACGGTGGGGGGAGGTGGTGAGGATGACATTCGTTTTGTTTGCACCCACCATCACCCGGCAAAAGCTTCTTTCCAATGGTAACCACCTGATCTTGCCTTTGCTACGGTAGCATTGCTTCTTTCCAATGGTAACCACCTGATCTTGCCTTTGCTACGGTAGCATTGCTTCTTCCCAATGGTAACCACCTGATCTTGCCTTTGCTACGGTAGCATTGCTTCTTTCCAATGGTAACCACCTGATCTTGCCTTTGCTACGGTAGCATTGCTTCTTTCCAATGGTAACCACCTGATCTTGCCTTTGCTACGGTAGCATTGCTTCTTTCCAATGGTAACCACCTGATCTTGCCTTTGCTATGTTAGCATTGCTTCTTTCCAATGGTAACCACCTGATCTTGCCTTTGCTACGGTAGCATTGCTTCGTCCCAATGGTAACCACCTGATCTTGCCTTTGCTATGGTAGCATTGCTTCTTCCCAATGGTAACCACCTGATCTTGCCTTTGCTACGGTAGCATTGCTTCTTTCCAATGGTAACCACCTGACCTTGCCTTTGCTATGGTAGCATTGCTTCTTCCCAATGGTAACCACCTGATCTTGCCTTTGCTACGGTAGCATTGCTTCTTTCCAATACGAATTACGTTCAAACCCAATCCATCAGTACACTTTAGCAAAAGATTCTGCTGCAGGGCGTGTTGTCAAAAGCAACAGACACTGCCTAACGTCATTTCGCGCGCGGAAGTTCGGAAGAGTTGTCGCTCTTTGGTGAAAGCCTCCGCCTTGGTTATGTGACGCAAGGGCGATTACCGCTCAACAACTTCGTCTCCAGATTTTCTTTTCCCCGACGTATTTTACTTCGTCGTATTTTTTTACACAAATGTGTACAAAATACAGCAAAATCGTGTAGGTAAACGGATCAGAAAGAGATACTATTTTAAGGAAAACGTCGTTAACAGGGGAAATGATCGCTGAATGATTGCGGAATGGGGTCTGTAAAATAGGGGAAACCGTTGTGATCCGTTGGGATGACACCGATAATGAATTTTCCTTAGGAAAATACGCAGCATGTTTGTGATCTTTTTGGAAAACAGACATTATCCTAATGGAAGCAATCGTTATCCTCAGACACATTGGCTTTATCCTGTTGCTCTGAAGGCAATAACCATTTCCCTGGGAAAACAGTTATTATCGCCCCCTGAAGCTGGGTTTCTCCCATAACCGATCCAGTACATTTTGGTCCGTTCCAAAAATGTGTGCAAAGGCGCATTAATCATACATCCATGCAAAGATTTGGCAGCGGAACAATCCACAGAGTAATACAGAAACTGGCATATGTATGTATGGAGAGAGAGAGAGAGAGAGAGAGAGAGAGAGAGAGAGAGAGAGAGAGACAGAGACAGAGACAGAGACAGAGAGACAGAGAAGACAAGATTATTTACGAGGATAGAAGATAGCACTGGTGTGCTTTTATGCATCCAGTCCTCGCCTCGAGTAGGGTCAACAATGCAAAACAAGTCAAGGCAATACATGTAGGAGCATGCAAAAAGCAGTTGAAAAGAAAGAAGGAATTGAAATAAAAGACAAACGCAGGAGTAGAAGGAGTACAAGGAAGGGCGAGAGAGAAAGAAAGAGAGAGAGAGAGAGAGAGAGAGAGAGAGAGAGAGAGAGAGAGTAAGAGAGAAAGAGAGAGAGCGGGGAGGGAGGGAGACAGGTGACAGTGGGGTGCAGGAAAGAACACATTGTGATAGAGAACTATCGAACAAACAAAAAGTACCGAGGAAATGCAAAACAATCAATTATAATGCACGAGGAAAATGAAAATAAAACACAAATGGAGAAGACAAAACACAATACATAATGACAGCCTAGTCACCATGGGTGAGGTGGGGACTATGTCATATAGATAACGAATCAGCGTCATTCAGCAGCAAAAAAAAAACACGTGTGTGTGAGAGAGAGAGAGAGAGAGAGAGAGAGAGAGAGAGAGAGAGAGAGAGAGAGAGAGAGAGAGAGAGGCGAAAAAACAAGCATTTATGACAAGAAGGCAGGCGGTAATGGAACACATATACGCACTCACTCACAAGAGAGAGAGAGAGAGAGAGAGAGAGAGAGAGAGAGAGAGAGAGAGATAGAGAGAGAGAGAGAAACCAGCACTTACATACAAGCACACGTACACACACACTCCAACTCGCCCGTCCGCGCATACAAGAACATCTTAATACACATAGCTACACATCTACCATCCATCATAATGTTGTTCATTATTATTGTAGAATAATCATTTTGTATCAAAGACACACGAGATTTTATTTTTACGTCCATTTTGCTTACAGCAAAGCCGAATTCAGGGGCGTCCTATCAGGGCTGTCACCAAATCTGAATCGATTCCATACTAAGGAAAGAAATATATAAAGTGAAAGGAACTATGCCCACTAACATGTCATTCCATTCATGCTGAAACGGATGGATTTATACGGGATCTATACAACACAAATGTTACACACACATACACACACACACACACACACACACACACACACACACACACACACACACACACACACACACACACGTGCGCGCGCACGCATACACACACACACACACACACACACACACACACACACACACACACACACACTCGCGCGCACACATGCACACACACACGCGCACGCAAAATTTAATTTAATTTTTTTTTAATCATAAATAAACAGACATGGAGCCAGAATACTAAAACATTACTACACCTTGCAATTTCTTTAGTTCGATCAGTACTCTCTTATGGGCAAGAGGTGTATTTCAGTGCTTCAAATACTCTTTTAAATAAGTTACAAAGCATAGACAGTAGGGCTGTCAAGCTAGCTCTTGGTGTCCCTATGTACTCTAACACTCACAGAACATATAAAGAGAGCAACATGTTGTCATTAACAGAACATCGAAAATTAGCGGTTTCAAAATGTATAATGCAAAATTGGAGGTGGAGGAAAACACACTGTCGTTGTGTTGAGACTTACACAGACTTCCAGCCAACCCCCCTGCCACAGAAATCCAAGGTAGGGCTCCCAGGATTCACCGAAAGGGGGAGAGAATGATGAATCCATCGGTGCTCAACCAATCATGACTGCAAATCCCAAACGGACTATGAACATGGACCAAATGGAATATCCATGTGTCTGTGGAAAGCGTTTCGCTACCACCCGTGGCATGAAGATCCACAGAACAAAGATTGGATGTGTGAAGACTCATCTGAATGAGCAGCAGCGCACTGCATCAGCAGATAAGACGTCGGAAGACCAAGGCCAGGATTTAAACCACAGTGCCAAGGATATCCACGCTGTTGGTTCGGATGAGGAATTTGCACAGGCCCTCGATGCCAGGCGCCTGAAACTCAACCTGCCACGAGCAAACGAAACTGAAGATTGGGAGAAACTGGATGCAAAAATCGTCCAAAGACTCGATGCACTGATAGGGAAAAGCACCCTGGAACACAAACTAGCCACATATGGGGACATTGTGTATGCCACATGTAGAGACGCCTATGGAGCAAAACTACCCAAAGAAAAAACACCTCCAAAGGAATCCAGACGCCAAGAAAAGATGGACAAGATCAGGGTCCAAAAGAAAAACCTCAAGATGCAAATGAAGACCGCACTGCCAGCTGAAAAACAAGGCTTGGAAAAACTGTGGAAAGACCTGAAAGAAAAACACAGCGCCCTCAGCAAAGCGGAATCTGCGAGGAAGAGGAAGAGCAAAAAGAAGAAGACACAAGAGCGCTTCTTCAGAGACCCCTTCCAGTTTGCCAGAACACTGTTTGAGCAGCCAAAATCTGGGACCCTAAGTGTGGACAAAGGAGTTCTTGAGCAGCATCTGAGGAAAACATACTCTGACCCACAGAGCAAAGCACCACTCGACATTCAAGGTCTGGTGTGGCCAACCAACCCTGAGGAACAGTTCAATGGCAAGCCTCCAACGTTGGCGGAAATCAAGAAGGTGGTCGACAAAGCCAGAGCCAAATCATCACCAGGGCCAAACGGAATACCTTACCAGCTTTACAAGAAATGTCCCAAGGTGCTGGAGTGGCTCCACGGGCTGCTGCGATCGGCTTGGAGAAACCAGAAGATCAGCGGCCAGTGGATGACGGCAGATGGTGTGTACATCCCCAAAGAGCAAAACTCAAGTGACATCAGCCAGTTCAGGCCAATATCACTACTGAACGTCGAAGGGAAAATCTTCTTCTCTGTCATGGCAGCAAGGCTGACCAAGTACCTGATGGAAAACAAGTACTTGGATGTGTCAGTCCAGAAAGGTGGCATCCCAGGCGTGGTTGGCTGTGTAGAACACGCCACAATGATCTGGGACGCAATCCAAAAAGCAAAAACAGAAAAGAGAGACCTGGACGTAGTGTGGCTTGATCTGGCAAACGCATATGGATCTGTGCCCCATGAGATGATACAGTTGGCTCTTGAGATGTACCATGTGCCGAAGAACATCCGCGACATGCTCAAGAAGTACTTCAATGGCTTCTCAATGCGGTTCTCTACCAAGGAGTACACAACAGACTGGATCAACTTGGAAGTGGGTATTGCAATGGGCTGTGCAATTCCCCCAATACTGTTCGTGCTGGCAATGGAACTCATCTTGAAAGCAGCAACAAACAACGCGAAAAAAAAAAGACCTTGGCGATGGATACAAGATGCCTCCTCTCAAGGCCTTCATGGATGACACTACAGTGATTTCATCCAGAGAAGACGAGACACGTCATGTGCTGGAGAGGCTGGACGACATAGTTGCCTCATCCAGAATGAAGTTCAAGCCAAAGAAATCACGGAGTCTCTCACTGAGGAAAGGAAAAGTGGCCGGATCTGTGGTCTTCAGTGTTGCCAACCAGGCCATTCCAACAGTCACAGAAGAACCAGTCAAGAGCCTTGGAAGATGGTATGATGATACGCTGAAAGACACACAAAGAGCAAAAGAAACCAAGCACATGGCGGAGGAAGGCTTGGAGACCATTGACCAGTGTGGGCTCCCTGGCAAATACAAGGTCTGGTGTCTGCAGTTCATGCTGATACCAAAGCTCCTATGGCCTCTGATGATATACGACATCTGCACCAGCATAGTGGAGGCAATGGAAGCCAAAATCAACAAGTTCACAAGAAATTTGAAATCTGTTTACGCGTTTGTAGGAAATACGTTTATTTTTAGTTGAAGAACACACCAATAGCATGTTTAAGGTAAACATGCCTTGTGTGTTTTTTTTCTTCAGGAAAACAAGTTATCCCAAGTAAACTAGGAAAACAATTATGATTCTTAAAAAAATTATTCTCAGGAAAACAGTAAATCGGTTGTGATCAACATGAAAATACGATCCTGGAGTAATAACAGTTTTCCCTCTTTTCGCTGTTTTCCTCGTTTGCAGACACTGGTATGCTCCCATAACGTGAGATGTACAACTCGGTTTATGTGAGTGCGGTATGTGAGTGTGTGTGGGTGCGCGAGAGTGGGTGAGCTGGGGTGTGTTTTCTTCTCCTTTTTTTCGATTTAAATGTCCATCTTCTTTCCTTTCATTTGTTGTTGAAACAAAGCTTTTTGTCGGCCAGTGTATGATATGCCATCGTTAGTTTTCTGTCGACTAGGAAGTGAAAATTGTACAAAGTGTATGACATGCCAGCGTTTAGTTCTCTGGCGACTAGGAAGTGAAAATTGTACAACCTGTCCGCTGTGGACACTGGTGGTCCTTACTGTGGTGAATCTTTGCATACATAGCTTTGCCACGCATGTTTGTAGCATTTAGACGTCTTTTAGTTGTGTTGTATGAGTTACTCTATGTCACCGATCGGCGGGTACTAAACTAGTATGTCCATGTGTTTAAGAGTAGTGAGGGTTTATGATAGAGAGCGTGTGCGCGTATGCGTGTGTGTGTGTGTGTGTGTGTGTGTGTGTGTGTGCGCTCGCGCGTATGTGAGGTTGGGGTTTAGTTAGCTACAGTTAGGTTAAGTTCCTCAGGGTTAGGTAGAAAGATTAGGCTAGGTAGGAGCCTGGGGAAATAGGACATACAATATTCTTTCATTCCAGTCTTCACTTATTGAAGGAATGGAATGGAAGCGGGAGGTTGGTTTCATTCCCGATTGTTACCCTTTTGTTACTTTGGTTCTATGCCAGAGAAGGCGGGGCAGGATATCGGTTGTTGTTGTGTTGTCAAGTCTGTGAGTTGTTGTGGTAAATTGTCGTGTTGTTGCACGAGCAACAACCAGTCCGTTGGTCAGGCGTGTCAGCTCTGCGGAGGGATACACTTCTCTGACCAATCGTTGTTTTGTGTGGTGAGTAGAGTTCGCTTGATTCCGACCAGGGCGGAATGCGTTGGGGTAGCTTCACTTCGGTCCCTGGTGTTCGTCGGAGTGGACGTACGCCTTGTAGGTGCGGCGGCAGCGCCGGTAGTTTTTGAAGAGTGACTTCGAGTCATATAGTTAGTGCCAGGTCCTCGTCGGGTTTGGGTGCCCTTGGCCTGTGCTGAGTCGGTGTCGTCCTTGTTGGCAGCCACTGTCAGCCAGTTGCAGAACTGGTGTGGTTGATCGTCTGTATGTCCAGTTGTGTCAGCAGGTATCCTGTTCCGTCCTGAGGCTGGGGCCAGATCACCGCAGTCTACTGCCGCGTGCGGGCAGGTGAGTGGCGCTTTCCAGTGCCTGTTGTTTTCCCGGGAGAGGGAGACCACCCAGGCCGTCTGCCTTCTGTGGGGCAGCTCTCCTCCAGCTACCGGTGCTCTTCCGGGAGTTCTCCGGCACTGGTTCCTCGTCCCTGTTCAGGCGTCCTGTGAGAGGGTGCTGCACCAGGCCTTTTCCCCTCACCCTCAGTGTCCGGCGGGGCCTTCAGAGGAGGAGGCGTCCTTCGAGCCCCGGACTCGTCGAGAGGGCGTCTGGT
>CM065748.1:32277904-32291269 GCA_033310375.1 Conus canariensis | reverse complement strand
AAAACCAAAAAGAAGTTATGGAAATAAAGAAAAAAACTTGAAATATTATCACTTGAGAAAGCTAGGGGAGCCCAAACAAGGGCAAGAACAAAGTGGGTAGAAGAAGGAGAAAAAAATACAAAATATTTCTTAGGCTTGGAAAAGGTTGTGGTAACCAAAATGCAATGACACAAGTGCAAAAGGATAATGGTGAAATAATTACAAAATCAATCGGAAGTCTTGAAAGAAATTAAAGATTTCTACTCAGCGTTATATTCTAAATCGCCAGAGGAAGAGGGGAATATAAAAGGAAAATTGAAAGATTTTATTCAAAATGAACCATTTACAAAATTAGAAGAAGAGTCTTTCACATGTGAAGGTCTAATGAGTGTACAAGAGACAAGTCTAGCTTTAAAGCATATACAAAACGGATCAGCACCAGGTAGTGATGGTCTTACAACTGAATTTATGAAGTTTTTCTGGATAACTATAAGCGATGTTGTAACTGAATCATTCAACGAATCTTTCAGAGAGGGTGAAATGTCATACAGTCAGAAACAAGGCATTTTATACTTCTTCACAAGAGCCTTGACCTTCCAAGAGACAAAGAAAATAATTGGAGACCAATTACACTAACTAATACAGATTATAAAATACTAGCAAAGGCATTGGCGTTGAGACTGAATAAAGTTATTGATAAATTAATTAGCCATGACCAAGTAGGTTATCTGAAGGGACGAAATATTTCGACAGTAATACGAACTATAGATGATGTCATCAACTATCTAAAGGTAACGAAAAAGTGCGGATATCTATTAGCACTAGATTATCAAAAAGCGTTTGACTCTGTTTATAAAGAATTCATGTTGCAAACTTTCGATATATTTGGGTTTGGGAACCAGTTCAAAAGATGGGTAAGTGTGATTACAACGAACACCGTCAGCAGCATAAATCATGGTGGCTGGATCTCGGAATCTTTCCCTGTGAAGTGTGGCATCAGGCAGGGCTGTCCTTTTCACCTCTGGCTTTCATTTTAGGTGTTGAATTACTCGCAATAAAGATTCGGAACAGTAATATATCAGGAATTGATCTTCCCACTTTCAATAATGAATTGGTAAAGCTTAAAATAAAACAGCTAGCAGACGACACAACTTTGTTTCTAAATAACAGAGATGACATGATAAAAGCACATGACATAATAAATGATTTCTCTGTTTTTTCTGGTCTCAAATTAAATGTGCAGAAAACAAAAGCAATGAGATTAGGGATGCAGAGGTATGAATACAATATGCCATTTATGTTACTGAACAAATTAAAATACTAGGGATTTACTTTAAAAATAACCAAGCAGCAATAAACATAGAAGAAAATTGGTTTAAAACGAATTGTAACAATGAATAAATTGATTAGAACATGGAGTAAGAGAGATTTAGGAATTTATGGGAAAATAGTTATAATAAAGTGTTTTTTGTTGAGTCAGTTTGTGTTTGTAATGCAGTCAATAGGTCTGCCAAAGCACGTTTTGACCACAATTAACAGAACCCTATATAAATTCTTATGGCAGAAGAAGAATTCAAACAAAAAGCGTTTGAAAAGATAAAAAGAAAAATAATGGAAGCAGATATTAGTCAAGGAGGAGTCAAGATGGTAAACCTTTTTAAGATGCAAGATAGTTTCTATCTACAGTGGGTAGGAAGATTATTTTCAGCCACAAACGATAACTGGAGCTATATCCCCAAATGGCATTTGGATAAACTAACAAGTAACATGGGTGCCTTTGATATAAACTGTACATCGAGAATGCTGTCCCCCATTGTCAGATCAATAACCCATTTTGGCAAGAAGTTCTACACACACATTTAGATAACAAAACACTAACCAAACAAACTGATGTATCACGACAAAACTTTCACAAACAGCTGCTGTGGAACAATTCGCTTATAAAATATAAATGTCGCACTCTATTCTTTCCTTCCTGGAAAAGAATAGGAATTGAAAGAGTAAAGGATATTATTAAAGAAAATGAAAATAGAATGCTGAGTTCCGAAGAAATTCTGGAAAAATTAGTACAAAACAGAGGAAATGTTCTTTTTGAATATAATGCTTTAATGAACTCAATACCTGCATCCTGGAAAAACTGGATACGTGAAAATCCTTGCCAAGAAGGGATACAGAATTACTTTGATTACAGGGTTTACTGTGTAAAGCCAAAACATATCAGGAAAATATTAACCGATAAAGGAAATACAACTGAAGACTTAAAGACGTGTGCTCATGGGTTTTGGCTTAGAAATCTGAACTTTGAAATAGACAAGGATTCATGGCTAATGGCACATGCTGCTACGAAAGAAACCAGATTAAGAGAGCTGCAGTGGAAAATTGTTCATAATATATACCCAACAAATATTTTGTTACATAAAATGAAATTGGCAGAGGATAGTAACTGTTCCGTTTGCAGAACTGAAGTAGATTACATAGAGCACTTCTTTTACAAATGTCCCCCTGTGAAAGCATTTTGGAAGAAAATGGAAAGTTATGTTCATGGTCAGACAGGTATCCGCATAAATTTAGATCTTTTTGACATTCTGTTTGGAGTCAAGATAACTACCTGTGGAAACGATATCAATAATCAAAATATATATAAACCACATGATCTTAATCGGGAAAATGTGTGTTAGTATACAAAAGAAAACAAACGCAAATACACCATTACATATACTATTTGAACAACACGTGTAGTTTAGAGTATTGAAAACCAGATGACATCTTCGACATAACTAGAAGTCGGTACAAATATATTATATTAGACGGATATTAAATATTTAAAAACTGTAGACACAAAAAAATACTTTATGAAATTAAAATGAAATTGGACAGAAGCACAGGCGCGCGCACGCAGGCGCGTGCGCGCACATACACACACACACACACACACACACACACACACACACACACACACACAACACACGCACGCACACACACACGCGCGCGCACACGCACCCACACACACACGCACACACACACACACACACACACACACACACACACACACACACACACACACACACACACACACACACTGACCCAATCAAGGGACATAATTATAGGCATGAGCGTATTTTACGCGACACTGGGAAAAACAAACAGACAAACAAAAGCCTTAATATTTGAATGCTAAATGAAATATCGCACCTCATGATCCCAATGACTTGCCCAAAGTAGCACCATGTTCTCTGTCTGTCTGTCTGTCTGTCTGTCTGTCCCTCTCTCTGCCTGCTTGTATGTATGTATGTATGAATCTTTCTCTCTCTCAGTTGCTCAGTCGCAAACCGTAAATGCCGAACACACGCGTAGGCGCATATACACTTACAATATTTGATACCATTGGTGTGCTATTTATTCCTTGTGATAGCTGCCTGTTTTTGCTTAAAGAATTAATTGTAACAAAACGATCATTCCAAACGCCAGTCCTTGTATAACCCAAGATTATTATCCCAAGTACTAAGCTCGTCAAAGAAGGGAAGGGAGGGGAGAGATGTGGGATTGGGGAGGGGAGACCGGAGATTTAGGGAAGGGAGGGAGGGTGGGATCGACAGTGGGGAAGAGGGGGAAGTGGAAAACAAACAAACAAACAAACAAAAAGCAAACAAACACCCAACCTCCCACGCCTATTGTCACGCTTCTTGGCTTTCCTCATGCCTTCCTTGTTGACCCTTTCGTTTCGCTGCAAGGCTGGCCTCTTCGGGGAATAGCCAACTGGTGGGACGATTTGAAACAAACTCTACATACAACTCCATGATGCCGCCTCTGTCCGTCTGTCTGTCAGTCTCTCTCTCTCTCTCTCTCTCTCTCTCTCTCTCTCTCTCTCTCTCTCTCTCTCTCTCTCTCTCTTTCTCTCTCTCTCTTTGGGAAAATCTGAGGGAAAACAAAAAAAAAAAAAAGAAAATGATTAAGTATTAAGTCCTTTGTTTCATTTATGTTGTTCTCTTTGTATAAGCAGCGCATGATCGGTGTGAGAGTGCCAGTACACCACACATTAGAACATTAATAAACCCAGACATTTTGTATCAAACACCAAAACACTAAAATCAGCAAGACTATGTCCATTTGTAAGAGCACATACAGACTACGCATGGTGTGAAAGAGACTGCTTGGAGAAAAAAAAAGGAAAAGAAAAAAAAAAAAGGAAAAAAAAAAACACAAAAAAACTGGTAGTGGAAATTACTTTTTTTTTTTTTTTTTTTTTTTTTGCTTTTTGGTTTTTTTGGCAGATGAAGAGGACAGTGTGAAGCACCAAAAAATGAAGAGGTGGATTTCGGCCTTAGGGAAAAAAAAAAAAGAAAAGTAAAAGAAAAAATCACCGCCTTAGGTGCTCCATTGATCCGATAACTGATGCCACGAAAAAAAGAAGAAAAAAAAAAAAAAAAAACCTCCCCAGGAGGGGGGAGGGAGCTGGGGGGGGGGGGGGGCTGTTTTGTGCCAGGGCCAGTTTAACTCTCCAGGGAAGCCTTTACCATGCTGGAGCCAGATAAACTCCCCAGGAGTAGGGTGGGGGGCTGCTCTAGGCCAGGTCCAGTTTAACTCTCTAGGGGGCTGTTTTGGGCCAGTGCCAGATTAACTCCCCAGGTGGGGGAGGCGGCTGTTCTGGGCCTTGTCTAGTTTAACTCTCGAGGGGGGGGGGGGGGGAGCTGTTCCATGACGGTGCCAGATTAACTCCCCTGGAAGGAGGCTGTTCTGGGACAGGTCCAGTTTAACTCTCCAGAGGGAATGATCTGGGCTGGTGCCAGATTAACTCCCAGGAGAGAGAAAGGGGGGGGGGGGGGGCTGTTTTGTGCTAGGGCCAGTTTAACTCTCCAGGGAGGCCTGTACCGGGCTGGAGCCAGATTAACTCCCCAGGAGAGGGGGGAGGGGGGCTGCCCTAGGCCAGGTCCAGTTAACTCTGGGCCAGCGCCAGATTAACTTCCCAGGAGGGGGAGGGGGCTGTTCTGGGCCTTGTCTAGTTTAACTCTCCAGGGGTGCTGTTCCATGATGGTGCCAGATTAACTCCCCTGGAGGGGGGTTGTTTGGGACAGGTCCAGTGTAACTCTCCAGAGGGGCTGTTCTGGGCTGGTGCCAGATTAACTCCCCAGGAGGTGTGAGGGGGCGGTGAGGGGGCTGTTTTCTGCCAGGGCCAGTGTAACTCTCCAGGGAGGCCTGTACCAGGCTGGAGCCAGACTAACTCCCCAGGAGAGCGGGAGGGTGGGGGGCTGTTCGAGAGCAGGTCCAGTTTAACTCTCAAGGGGGGTTGTTTTGGGCCAGTGCCAGATTAACTCCCCAGGATGGGGAGGGGACTGTTCTGGGCCTTGTCTAGTTTAACTCTCCAGGGGGCTGTTCCATAATGGTGCCAGATTAACTCCCCTGGAGGGGGGCTGTTCTAAGACAGGTCCAGTTTAACTCTCCAGAGGGGCTGTTCTGGGCTAGTGCCAGACTACCTCCCCAGGATGTGGTGGGGTGGGGGGTGGGGGGGGGACCCTGTTTTGTGCCAGGGCCAATTTAACTCTTCAGGGAGGCCTGTACCAGGCTGGAGCCAGATTAACTCCCCAGGAGAGCGGGGGGGGGGGGGGGGGGCTGCTCTAGGCCAGGTCCAGTGTAACTCTCTAGGCGGGGGGGGGGGGGGGGCTGTTTTGTGCCGGCGCCAGATTCACTTCCAGGAGGTGGAGGGGGCTGTTCTGGGCCTTGTCTAGTTTAAATCTCCAGGGGAGCTGTTCCATAACGGTGCCAGATTAACTCCCCTGGTGGGGGGCTGTTCTGGGACAGGTCCAGTTTAACTCTCCAGAGGGGCTGTTCTGGGCTAGTGCCAGACTAACTCCCCAGGATGTGGTGGGGTGGGGGTGGGGGGGGACCCTGTTTTGTGCCAGGGCCAATTTAACTCTTCAGGGAGGCCTGTACCAGGCTGGAGCCAGATTAACTCCCAGGAGAGCGGGGGGGGGGGGGGGGGGGGGGGCTGCTCTAGGCCAGGTCCAGTGTAACTTTCTAGGCGGTGGGGGGGGGTGCTGTTTTGTGCCGGCGCCAGATTCACTTCCCAGGAGGTGGAGGGGGCTGTTCTGGGCCTTGTCTAGTTTAAATCTCCAGGGGAGCTGTTCCATAACGGTGCCAGATTAACTCCCCTGGTGGGGGGCTGTTCTGGGACAGGTCCAGTTTAACTCTCCAGAAGGGCTGTTCTGGGCTGGTGCCAAATTAACTCGCCAGAAGGGGAGAGGGGGCGAAGGGTGGGAGTGGGGGGGGGGGGGGCTGGTTTGTGCCAGGGCCAGTTTAACTCCCCGGGAGGGGGAGAGGGGCTGTTCTGGGCCTTGTCTAGTTTAACTCTCCAGGGGGCTGTTCCATGACGGTGCCAGATTAACTACCTTGGAGGGGGGCTGTACAACTTAATCTGGGCTGGTGCCAGATTAACTCCCCAGGAGAGAGAGAGGGGCGGGAGGGGGGGGGGGGGCAGAAAGGGGGGCAGGGGGCTGTTTTGTGCCAGGGTCAGTTTACCTCTCCAGGAGGGGGAGGTGGCTGTTCTGGGCCGAGGAGGCCTGTACCAGGCTGGATCCAGATTAACTCCCCAGGAGAACGTGGGGAGGGGGAGGGGCTGTTCTAGGCCAGGTCCAGTTTAACTCTCTGGGGGGGGGGGGGGGGGGGCTGTTTGGGCCAGTGCCAGATTAACTCCCCAAGTGGGGGAGGGGGCTGTTCTGGGCCTTGTCTAATTCAACTCTCCAGGGACCTGTTCCATGACGGTGCCAGATTAACTCCCCTGGAGGGGGGCTGTTCTGGGACAGGTCCAGTTTAACTCTCCAGATGGGCTGTTCTGGGCTGGTGCCAGATTAACTCCCCAGGAGGGGGAGGGGCGGGGGGGGGGGACTGTTTTGTGCCAGGGCCAGTTTAACTCTCCAGGGAGGCCTGTACCAGGCTGGAGCCAGATTAACTCCCCAGAGAGGGGGGGGGGGGGGAGCTGCTCTAGGCCAGGTCCAGTTTAACTCTCTAGGGTGCTGTTTTGAGCCGGTGCCAGATTAACTCCCAGGAGGGGGAGGGGGCTGTTCTCGGCCTTGTCTAGTTTAACTCTCTAGGGGGGCTGTTCCATGACGGTACCAGGTTAACTCCCCTGGAGGGGGGCTGTTCTGGGACAGGTCCAGTTTAACTCTCCAGAGGAGCTGTTCTGGGCTGGTGCCAAATTAACTCCCCAGGAGAGAGGGGGCGGGGGGGGGGGGGGTGCTGTTTTGTGCCAGGGCCAGTTTAACTCTCCAGGAGGGTGAGGGGGCTGTTCTGGGCCAGTTCAGTTTAACTCTCCAGTGGGTTGCTGTTCCAGTCCAGTGCCAGATTAACTCCCCAGATGTCTTAGGGGGCTGTTCTGGGCCAGGTCCAGTTTAACTCCCCAAGGGAAGGGGCTGTTTTGTGCCGATGCCAGATCAACTCCGTGGGGGGAGGGGGGGGGCTGTTCTAGTCCTGTTGGGGGGCTGATTTGGCGCAAACTTAGGTTAACTCCCGGGAGTGAATCTGGGAAAGTGCGAGACTGACTCCCGGGAGTTAAACTGGGAAGGTGGGGCAGTTTCATCACGTTACACCCGACCTGATCCTGGCAACAAAGCAGGCAGCCTGAGACAGACCAGACTCAGAATCTCCAGCAGGGCTCACCAGCGTCCAGCCTCTCCACCTCTCGGATAGCTACAGAGCCCAGTCTGCATAATGTCATGTCTTCCATTTAGAACCATAGCTGCAAGTTTCATGAATTGAAGGCTGACATGGGGGACATACACGCCAGCCTTCAATTCATGAAACTTGCAGCTATGCTGGATTGCTTGATGCCATATAAGTTTTGAAAAGGGACGTCATTGATCTTAGGCGTGAAAATGAAAACCTTACGGCACAGAATGACAGATTGAATGGTTAACATATTGAAACTTGGACGACAGGCCAACGATGTAGAATGTCGTATATGCAATATTTCAAGGCACTGCCAGGAGAGAACGGGAAACCAGGCAGGATTGTGAGGGCCTCGCGTATTATTTGTTAGCTGAGAAATTAGAACTGGAAAGCGACATACAGTTTGACAGGCTCCACAGGTTGAATGGGCAAACAGACTCTTCAATCATTGATTGTCGTATTTTAAGGCCCAGAAATAAGTTCTGGGTGCCAGGCATAGGTTGGGAGGTGCTAATGTATTTGTCGGAGAAGAGTTCACCCAATGAGTAGAGAAACATGTGGAAAAAACACCCCTTGTTCCTCATCCGAGATTTGCCAGAAAAGAAATGAAAAAAGAACCACTGATCTTCGATCAGCTGGTCATTGAAGGTAAAATCTAAAACTCAGGCCAGAATAGTAAACTGAAAATGTCCACTTAGATATATGGCGGACCTGTTACAGTAATATCAAAGGAACTTTATTCATTAAATCTGTGCCTCCCTATGAATTGTAAAGTTCCCTATGAATTGTAAAGTTCACGATAGAGATTGTGTGTGCAGTATGTCATTAACCCGAAGATGTTTAGATGTTTCAACGGTGGTTGATAAACGTGTACCTGATGACACACGGGATGCAGTACATGCACATAATGAAGGAATGGATGAAAGTGTGTTTCCTGTCGTGTTTGATGAATTCTGTTCTCCTAAATTCTGAGTGCATAATGCAAGAGTGATTGAAAACAGTTTATCTTTTTCATTGAATACATGTTTATCTCGTAACTTGCCATACCAAAATGAAGGACTGAAAGGAAATGCTTTATCCCCTTTAGAAAAAAAAATTATTATTATTCTACTGGCCAAAGGGCACAAACAAATTTCAAGACAAAACACGACGCGTTTTGACCTCTTTGGTCTTCTTCAGGGGAGATAAACAGCATTCAGGACAATGAAAACGAACAACGAGCAATCACTGATCTTCTCAAACTGGGCGCAAAATGGACGTTGAATTTCAAACAAGGCTGCTGGGAAGGAGACATTACGAGTCAAAATTATAATGGCGATAATGATGATACTACTACTACTACCACTATTACTGCTACTACTACTGCTGCTGCTGCTGCTGCTGCTACTACTACTACTACTACTACTACTACTACTACTACTACTACTACTACTACTACTACTCATAGTAATGATGATGATTATAATATATACAGTAAACAGAGGACTACTACCATTTTTAGTAATGATATGGCGATAGTAGTCGTAGTATAAATCCCAATCTGTTTCCAATTTTTGTCCCTGTGATTTCTCACTTAAATCGGTCAAATTAAAAAGACTCAGTGAAATGGCTTCTTCTTTTTTTTTTTAATAGAAATTAAGAGGTGCATCCATGTCGGGTGCACTAGGAGTGAATGGAACCAGTAACTTTTTTCTAAGTGCACCCACTGCACCCCCTACCCCCCCCCCCCCCCCCCCATGGGTGCACTGGTAGTGAGAGAGACCATATACTTTCACACACCAAGCAAAACTCATCTTCTCTTTCCATTTTTTTTTTCAATTGAAGTGGGGCAGGTGGGGCAGCAACAGGTGGACAGGGAAGCAGGGACAGGTGGGGCAGGGACAGGTGGGGCAGGGACAGTTGGGGCAGGAACAGGTGGGGCAGGAACAGGTGGGGCTGGAACAGGTGGGGCAGGAACAGGTGGGGCAGGAACAGGTGGGGCTGGAACAGGTGGGGCAGGAACAAGTGAGCTGGAACAGGTGGGACAGGGGAACAGGTGGGGCAGGAACAGCTGGGGCTGGAGCAGGTGGGGCAGGAACAAGTAGGGCAGGAACAGGTGGGGCTGGAGCAGGTAGGGCAGGAACAGGTGGGGCAGGAACAGGTGGGGCAGGAACAGGTAGCGCAGGAACAGTTGGGGCATGAGCAGGTGGGGCAGGAACAGGTGGGCAGGAACAGGTGGGGCTGGAACAGGTGGGGCAGGAACAGGTGGGGCAGGAACAGGTGGGCAGGAACTGGTAGGGCAGGCACAGGTGGGGCAAGTAGGGCAGGAACAGGTAGGGCAGGAACAGCTGGGGCAGGAACAGCTGGGGCTGGAACAGGTAGGGCAGGAACAGCTGGGACTGGAGCAGGTGGGGCAGGAACAGCTGGGACTGGAGCATGTGGGGCAGGAACAGCTGGGGCTGGAACAGGTGGGGCAGGAACAGCTGGGACTGGAGCAGGTGGGGCAGGAACAGCTGGGGCTGGAACAGGTGGGGCAGGAACAGCTGGGACTGGAGCAGGTGGGGCAGGAACAGGTGGGGCTGGAACAGGTAGGGCAGGAACAGCTGGGGCTGGAACAAGTGGGGCAGGAACAGGCAAAGCAGGAACAGGTGGGGCAGGAACAGTTGGGGCTGGAACGGGGTGGGGGAGGAAAAGGTGGGGCTGGAACAGGTGGGATAGGAAAGGTGGGGCAGGAACAGGTATGGCCGGAACAGGTGGGGCAGGAACAGGTGGGACAGGAACACGTGGGGCAGGAACAGGTGGGATAGGAACAGGTAGGGCAGGAACAGGTGGCACATAAACAGATACGACAGGATCAGGTAGGGCAGCTACAGGTGGGGCAGGAACAGGTGGGGCAAGAACAGTTGGGGCAGGAGCAGGTGGGGCAGGAACAGGTAGGGCCGGCACAGGTGGGGCAGGAACAGGTGGGACAGGAACGGGTAGGGCAGGAACAGGTAGGGCAGGACCAGGTGGGGCAGGAACAGGTGAGGCAGGAACAGGTGGGACAGGAACAGGTGGGGCAGGAAGTACTACTACTACCACTACTACTGCTACTACTGCTGCTGCTGCTGCTGCTACTACTACTACTACTACTCATAGTAATGATGATGATTATAATATAAACAGTAAACAGAGGACTACCACCATTTTTAGTAATGATATGGCGATAGTAGTCGTAGTATAAATCCCAATCTGTTTCCAATTTTTGTCCCTGTGATTTCTCACTTAAATCAGTCAAATTAAAACGACTCAGTGAAATGGCTTTTTTTTTTTTTTTTTTTTTTTAAATAGAAATTAAGAGGTGCATCCGTGTCGGGCGCACTAGAAGTGAATGGAACCAGCAACTTTTTTCTAAGTGCACCCCTGCACCCCCCTACCCCCCCCCCCCCCCCCACCATGGGTGCATTGGTAGTGAGAGAGACCATATACTTTCACACACCAAACAAAACTCATCTTCTCTTTCCATTTTTTTTTTCAATTGAAGTGGGGCAGGTGGGGCAGCAACAGGTGGACAGGGAAGCAGGGACAGGTGGGGCAGGGACAGATTGGACAGGGAAGCAGGGACAGATGGGACAGGAACAGGTGGGACAGGGACAGGTGGGACAGGGAAGCAGGGACAGGTGGGACAGGGACAGGTGGGGCAGGGACAGATGGGACAGGGACAGGTGGGACAGGAACAGGTGGGACAGGGACAGGTGGGGCAGGGACAGGTGGTACAGGAACACGGTGGGACAGGGACAGGTGGTGGATGGACAGGCGGGGCAGGAACAGGTGGGGTGGGGACAGGTGGGACAGGGACAGGTGGGGCAGGGACAGGTGGGGCAGGGACAGGTGGTGGAGGGACAGGTGGGGCAGGAACAGGTGGGGCATGGACAAGTGGGGCAGGGACATGTGGGGCAGGAACAGGTGGGGCAGGGACAGGTGGGGCAGGAACAGGTGGGGCAGGAACAGGTGGGGCAGGAACAGATTGGCCAAGTATGGCAGGAACAGATGGGGCAGGAACAGGTGCGACAAGTATGGCAGGAACAGGTGAGGCAGGAACAATTGGGGCAGGAACAGGTGGGGCAGGAACAGATTGGCCAAGTATGGCAGGAACAGATGGGGCAGGAACAGGTGCGACAAGTATGGCAGGAACAGGTGGGGCAGGAACAATTGGGGCAGGAACAGGTGGGGCAGGAACAGATTGGCCAAGTATGGCAGGAACAGATGGGGCAGGAACAGGTGCGACAAGTATGGCAGGAACAGGTGGGGCAGGAACAATTGGGGCAGGAACAGGTGGGGCAGGAACAGATTGGCCAAGTATGGCAGGAACAGATGGGGCAGGAACAGGTGCGACAAGTATGGCAGGAACAGGTGGGGCAGGAACAATTGGGGCAGGAACAGGTGGGGCAGGAACAGATGGGGCAGGAACAGGTGGGGCAGGAACAGGTGGGACTGGAACAAGTGAGCTGGAACAGGTGCAACAGGGGAACAGGTGGGGCAGGAACAGCTGGGGCTGGAGCAGGTGGGGCAGGATCAAGTAGGGCAGGAACAGATGGGGCTGGAGCAGGTGGGACAGGAACAGGTGGGGCTGGAACAGGTGGGGCAGGAACAGGTAGGGCAGGAACAGTTGGGGCAGGAGCAGGTGGGCCAGGAACAGGTGGGGCTGGAACAGGTGGGGCAGGAACAGGTGGGCAGGAATTGGTAGGGCAGGCACAGGTGGGGCAAGTAGGGCAGGAACAGGTGGGGCAGGAACAGGTGGGGCAGGAACAGCTGGGGCTGGAACAGGTAGGGCAGGAACAGGTGGGGCAGGAACAGCTGGGACTGGAGCAGATGGGGCAGGAACAGGTGGGGCTGGAACAGGTAGGGCAGGAACAGCTGGGGCTGGAACAAGTGGGGCAGGAACAGGCAGAAGCAGGAACAGGTGGGGCAGGAACAGTTGGGGCTGGAATGGGGTGGGGGAGGAAAAGGTGGGGTTGGAACCGGTGGAGCAGGAACAGGTGGGGCAGGAACAGGTATGGCGGGAACAGGTGGGGCAGGAACAGGTGGGACAGGAACAGGTGGGGCAGGAACAGGTGGGATAGGAACAGGTAGGGCAGGAACAGGTGGCACATAAACAGATACGGCATGAACAGGTGGGATAGGAACAGGTAGGGCAGGAACAGGTGGCACATAAACAGATACGGCATGAACAGGTAGGGCAGGGACAGGTGGGGCTGGAACAGGTGGGGCAAGAACAGGTGGGGCAGGAGCAGGTGGGGCAGGAACAGGTGGGGCAGGAACAGGTGGGGCAGGAACAGGTATGGCTGGAACAGGTGGGGCAGGAACAGGTGGGACAGGAACAGGCGGGGCAGGAACAGGTATGGCCGGAACAGGTGGGGCAGGAACAGCTGGGACAGGAACAGGTAGGGCAGGAACAGGTAGCGCATAAACAGGTAGGGCAGGAACAGGTGGGCCAGGAACAGGTTGGGGAGGAACAGGTGGGCCAGGAAATGTGGGACAGGAACAGGTAGGGCAGGAACAGGTGGGGCAGGAACAGGTGGGGCAGGAACAGGTGGGGCAGAAACAGGTGGGTCAGGAACAGTTGGGGCTGGAACGGGGGGAGGGGGGGGGGGCGGGGCAGGAACAGGTGGGGCTGGAACAGGTAGGGCAGGAAAAGGTGGGGCAGTTACAGGTATGGCCGGAACAGGTGGGGCAGGAACATGTGTGACAGGAACAGGTAGGGCAGGA
>CM065748.1:32257904-32270404 GCA_033310375.1 Conus canariensis | reverse complement strand
TATTGTGGACAGTATTCGCACGCTTGTGACTGGTGGCAGTGCAGCTCAAAATCATTCAGGTCAGACATGGTTTTAAATTAAAAGTATGCATTCAAGCATGTACTGTCCCTGTCCATTGTATTAAACTTCTTTACATCATTAATTATTGGTATGATGGATCACTGGGGGAGCATAATAGCAGGAGATTTTCATAGACGAATTTCCTCTTGGGGAAGTATTCTACTGTTGTTATTGTCATTTATTATTATTGTTATTATTATTATTACTTATATAACACCTATCCGAGGCAAGAGACCAAGCTCTAGGCACTTTAAAATCCACACTCGTTTACACGACGGGCTACCTACCTGGGTAGTGCCGACTGCAGAGCTGCCAGTGGCGCTTCACTCAGTCGTTTCTCGTGTTATCCAGTCAATATTGTTCACTCAATTTCCTTACTTCCTTCATTATGTCCATTTCTCACACAGGGTGCAGGCTATGTGTAACGTGTCATCCATACCAACGGCCAAACTGGCCTTCTCTTCCGATAGTTTGTTATGGGATTACACGTGTGTGCAAGATGTTATGTGTGCATTCACACACGGAACATCGGTTTATTTAAAGTCTCCTTCGAAGGACTTGCATCTGGCTTTGAATTCTTTACACTCTGACGGGGCTGGTTAGTAGCCAGGTCATAATTCCTAGGTGCCCTTCCATTGCAAGAAATGCTGCTGGCCTTGCTGTGATTCAGATCTGCACTTCCTAGATATTTGATTGTCTCAAGGCGAGACACTATGTGATGGATTCCTTCCCACAGAGCCTTGGATACCTCTCGTAAGTTGGGAAATAATTATGGGTTAAATGAAGTTCCCCGTTGTTTCTCTGTCTCCACGTTCAGCTGAAAGTTTGTTCAGCGGCCTCACTCTCACAGGGCCGTCTTATTTCATTAGCTGTGTCTCTCTTACTTCCAACCTTGCCTTTGGCCACAACTTGACATCTGTCACTCACAGTCCCTGCTTATTGGTTTTTGTGTATCATTTGCCTGAAATTGAACTTGTCCATTGACACGTCCACAGCGTCCTGATCTTTCCAGCTTCTGAGAGGTTGTCGCGTGGGCTGAATTGATTTCTCTTCCTCGTTTTCTGAGTTCTGAGCATGGTTAAGTCACCTTACTTTTCCCGTTTTGTGCTACTTGAGAACAGATTTCAGGAATAGCATAAGTTTGGTGTAGCGGCAGCAGAGTGTAATATTGTTAAAGCTAGATGGGCAGCTAACCAAAATATTGTGTAATGGACTTTTTATACCTTGGTTTATTCCACTGTACTGAAGCTGATCTGGCGTGTCAGCAGAAGCCAGAAGGGGTTCGTATTCAGAATGAAAAGCAGGCGCCATACATTACGTTTGTCAGGGCGGCCACTTTAACTGTCACCTGCAGGCTTGGTTCTGTCACTTGCTTGGTTTAGCTTCCCTCTTTATGTCTTTCCAGGAAACTTGTACAACTGTTTCTGCTGTCGCTGTTAAAAATTGCTTGGTTGGCTGCAGTGAAGTTAAGTGTCTAGACTGGTTCTTCTTTCATTGAGCGGGGGTTCTATGACTTGATGTTGGTGTCCTCCAACTCCATTTTTAGCTCTTTTTTCTTTCCGTTTTTTGTTCCCCTTTTCCTTTTCAATGGGATGGGCCTCCATCCTCCTATTTTTCCTCATTATTTTTATTGATTGTAACTGACTAATGCTCACCATGCAATGAGTGTATATTATTTACAGACGGACACTCGCATGCTGATTTTACGGTTTTAGCATTTCATACAAGGCGACTCGGTATTATTCATGTACTAATGTATGGTATGTAAACACTTTCATTCTGGTGTGTTTATGACGCATGAAACGTTCCAATGCATTCCCCTCCTCACCCATCTGTCCACCAACGCACAGAAAGAAACCCCCGCACAAACATTCTCCCACCCACCCCATCCCTTTCTTCTACGTATCTTACATCACTGCAAAGAACAAAAAATCTAGAAATGTGCCAGCAGATTGCTTGATAACAACAAAGAACACATATATGCAGCATAGCGCGCACGCCCGTGTATGTCTGTTTGCATGTGCGTGCGTGCGTGTGTGTGTGTGTGCGTGCGTGCGTGCGTGCGCGCGCGCGCGCGCGTGTGTGTGTGTGTGTGTGTGTGTTGGCGTGCGAGCGAGCGTGCGTGCGTGCGTGTGTGCGCGCGCGCGCGCGCGCGCGCGCTCGTGTGTGTGTGTGTGTGCCTATGCGCGTGCGCGCGCGCGTATGTGTGTGTGTGCGTGTGTGTGTGTGTGTGTGTGTGTGTGTGTGTGTGTGTGTGTGTGTGTGTGTGTGTGTGAAACGGAGACACTGAGAGAGAGAGAGAGAGAGAGAGAGAGAGAGAGAGAGAGAGAACTCAAGACTCAAGACTCAAGACTCAAGACTCAAAAACTTTATTACTCAAGGATAGAGATTTTAGGCAGTGCCTATTCTTCCAATCTGTCCTTGCTATTCTACAACATTCAACTTAACAGACTGCACACACTAATAATGACAGAAACAATGAAGAATATAGCAACATTATAATATTAACAATAACAATAGTAATAAGAATAATAATTATAGAATTAAAAAAAAAAAAAAATTACACAACACAATCAGACACGTATGCACGCGCGCTCACATGCATGCACACGCCCACACATACACGCACTCACGCGCACACCCACATCCACCCCCCCCCCCCCCCCCCCCCCCACACACACACACACACACCATTTTCATTAGCTAATATAGAGGCAAGCATAAAAGTAGGGCGTTGAGACTATGGTCAAAAGGTCAGATTTATTGTTCAAGTAAATGTTTAAGTATTGCTGATTTGAAGGACGGCAGTGATTGACATGTTTTGGCAGACGGAGGAAGAGAGTTCCACACAGATGGACCAAAAAATGCAAAACTAGATTTGAACAAATCAATGCGGACACGTGGTAAAATGTAATTATTTGAATCATATCGTGTTGTTGCCATTTGGATAAACTCAGCAAGATATGTTGGCGCCATGTTTGCATGGACTTTAAACATTAGTACTGCCTTATTATAGGTCAGTTGGCTCTGCAGTGGTAACATCATTAGTTTTGCGAATTTGCCCGTGGTTGATAGAGACTTGTCGGGAAGAATCAGCTTAATTCCCCGTCTATGCATAGAGTTGATCTTTTTTATGTGATTTTCACCGGCACCACTCCAGACAGTGGACGCATAGTTGATGTGAGAGAGGCAATGGGCTTCAAAAAATAATTTCCGGATGTGTGGTTCAACATAATAACTGAGTTTATTGAGTAAAAACAAATTGCGAGCCAACTGTTTGCAAACATGATTTATATGTGATTGCCATTTAAAGTTCTCATCAATGATCACGCCTAAGACACGGTGTTCGGTAACCTGCTCGATCAAGGTTTCACTCATTTTTAGGCTCAACATAAGATGCTGTCGTTGATGTTTCTGTCTTGATGCTAGGACCATACATTTTGTTTTGTGCGGATTAAGCACCATTCGGTTTTGGTTGCACCATTCTAAGACATCAGTTATACTTTGTTGTAACGATATTTGTACACACATGATGTTTGTATCACTACAGTGAAGAGAACTATCATCAGCGAACAGATCACAGATGACATCATTGTGAGATATGTGCATCGGTAGGTCATTTATAAAAATACAGAAGAGAAGAGGTCCAAGGACAGAGCCTTGTGGAACGCCACAGCTCACTATTCCTTCAGAGGAATAAGTACCGTTTAAGTAAACACGCTGGGTCCTGTTTTCAAGATATGACTGAAAGAAGGTGACTACTGCCGGATTTTGAACATATGCAGTCATTTTTTTTAATAATATGTTGTGGTCTACAAGATCAAACGCTTTCTTAAAATCGAGGAAAACAGTTCCAGTGAGTTTTCTTTCGTTGATGGCTGATAGCCATGTATCACAGAGGCGTGTTAAGGCCGTGTGGCATGAGTGATTTCGACGAAAGCCTGACTGAAATGGGTGGAACAGTTTGTGATGTTCCATATGTTTAGTTAGGTGTTTGTGAACATGCATCTCAAGAGGTTTCGATACAACAGATAAAAGAGATATTGGTCTAAAATTGTTTAAATCAGTGAGATCTCTTGATTTGGGTATGGGAATGACTTTTGCTGCCTTTAGACCACATGGGAAGACATTCTGATCAATACACAAATTATAAACATACGTAAGGGTATCAACAATGTAAGGTAGAGCAAGCTTGAGTATAGAAGCATTTAAGTTATCTGGACCCATTGCTTTTTTATTTTTAAGTTTTGAAATTAAGGAACCAACTTCATTAATAGCAAGCAAGGGGATGCTAAATGAATCTCTAGTATTTAATCGTTCTTGACAAAACGATAGGAGAACAGCTGGAGTCTCATATCGATTAAAGAATGTGACACTGGCAGCCGTTTGTACTGATTCAGTTGCCTGAAGGAAATGATTGTTGAAAGTGTTAGCAGACCACATAGTCGCAGTATTATCTGATTTCTTTCTCGACTTATCAGTTATTTCATTAACGGCACGCCATAATGATGCTGTATCCCTGTTTGCGTTTATCAGCTTCCTAAAATGCTCAGATTTTGATTTTCTAACCAGATCTGATACTCTGTTTCTCTGCTTTTTATATTCATCTACTTTTTTGGCGGTCTTAAGTGCATCCCTTAGTGCCATTTCTATAATAATGTCTTTTGTCAGCCAGTTGGGAAGTACTCTGTGTTTTACCCTTTTTCTTCTAAGTGGGGCATGTTTATCAACGATTGAGAGAAAGATATTATACCAGGTATTATACGCTTCATTTGGATCTGTGTAATTGAGTACACTGTAGAAAGGAGCTAAGCTTAAGTCGAGGAAAAATTCATCCTTACTGAAATTTTTGAAGCAGCGATATTGAATGGTTGTGTGGCCCTTATTCTGTTGCTTTGGAAGTTTACAAGACCAAGTGCACAAAATGAGACAGTGGTCGCTTATGCTTTTGTTGCCCACTGTTATATTGGATACCATGGCTTTGTTGTTCGTGTAGATATGATCCAGCAATGTAGAAGATGTCTTTGCGATTCTAGTTGGACTATGAATAAGCTGATGCAAGCCAAAAAGTGTGGTGGTCGCATCCCAGGCAGGCTGCCGTTTTAAGAGATCAATGTTAAAATCACCGAGAAGAATGACATTTGGATAGCTCTTATATACATCATCCATCATGTGTACAAAGTTGTCATACCAAAGGAAAGTGGCAGCGGGATTCCTGTACACATATCCAACTAGAAGAGGGGCTGAGTTGAGAGGTTTTACCTGCAGCCACATGCATTCAACATTATCAGGCTCAAGGTCACGCCGCCTTTTTGTACAGTGAGCGATGCTTTGATGAATATATATTCCAAGTCCTGTTTCACCAGAGTGATGTGCATCGCGTCGGACAAAGTTATAGTTAGTTATGGATAAAGCTGTATCAGTGAAACGGGAGTCAAGGCGAGTTTCACTAAGACCAAGCAGATGAATAGAAGGGGATTCGTTTAGAAGAAAACAGACATCATGAATCTTATTTGGCAGATGATAAACATTTAGGTGACCAATGCGTAATCCAGTATCAGTATCAATTACATTACAATGGTCCATTGCATTAATTCTAGAGCAAAGTCCTGAGCAATAAAACAAAATAGATATACTGTTACAATAACAATTAAAATATAAAATCAGCAATCATAAAATATCCAAGAACACACAAAATCCAAAAAGCAGGGCAATGAAGTTCAGTCCAAAGGACAATTCAAGTATGTGTATGATAACAATATTCAGGAAAGTATGACCAACCAAGACAAATGTCGCTTTCAAGCTGTCCGGGTCACAATAGTACAGTCATCCACAGTAACTAAACAATACCGGGTGGGGGTGGGGGGGGGGGGGGGGGCAAGACTCACAGGGTTGGGGGAGGGGGGTAGGGGAGGAGGAGTCAGTGCGTGGTGGGAAGGTGAAGGTGAGACGGAGCAAGCAGGAGGGAAAGAAGACACGGCTGGGGTGAGGGGGGGGGGTGGAGCTGAGAGGCAGGGATGGGTAAATTTGGGCGGGGGGAAGGGTAGGCAAGGGTGAGGGCCTGCACTTGGAAGGCGAGACAGCAAGCTGGTATCTGAATTCCAGATACCGGAATTTCTGTTAAGCAGGGGGAGAGGGAAGATAAGGGTGCATTTGTGTCCAAGGATTGAAAGGCAGAGGAGGGAAGGGGGAGAAAGGCCACATGGGGGGAAACATCGGCATTGATGTAATGGGGGGTCTGTTAAAGTACGGCATGGGTGGCATTGCATGGTGGGAAAAGGTTTCATTAGAAGAACAACTGGATTTCTGGTGGACAATTTCAGGAGCACTGTCCAAGTGATTGTTTGAACTACGTTGGACTGTCTCTGGGGGTAAATTTGTAGGATAGGAATCAGGACGATTTCCTACTGACCGGGGGAACATGGGCTGCACACTCCGACGGCACTCAGTAGGGACAGGCTGCTTGTCTTGGTTTTCTTTTAATTTTGAAGACTGTGATCTGTTACGGTTTGTTGCAATGGACTGTTCCTGACATAGCTCTGGGTGTGCCCCATTACCCGTATTCCGTGGAGGCCGGTTCACACGGAGTGCCAGAAACTGAATGATTTGCCGTAACCAGAGCGACAAGCCACTGGCAGACAGGTGAATACCATCCGATGTGAAATAGCTTTGAACGATCCTAAGATTTTGATCAACGAAATTTGTTTCAAACAAAAAACATGCACTTGTTTCTGCACATAGGACATGCAGTTCCCTATTCATCAAATTAATGAATTTCAAAGGAATAGGTTTTCTAGGAAGTAGGGCAGAGACAGCAATTTTGGCAGCAGGAAAAACTCTTTTCACCTGTCCCAGAAGCTGACCAAAGTCCTGCTGTAGCGTGTCTACAGAGTAGTGTTTGTGAAGGTCGTTTCCCCCCACATGCAATGCCACCCGCTGCACATCCTCTCGTACTGCACAATCTCTGAGGGCAGCAGTGACGTCAGTCACCTTCGCCCCAGGCATTGTGCGTACATGGGTGAGCCCCGTCCTGTCCAGTCTCTGTCGGTCAATATACTGAAGGTTAGAATCCCCCACAATGAAGTTGACAAGTTTGCCTTTCGGGGGAAGACGGATCCTGAATTTTGGGGTGGTTTGATTGAGCTGTCGGTCAGAGACTGCTGTGGTATTACCTATGACAGGGGTGGAGTCAGTCTGCTGTCTGTCAAAGGCTGGTTTGTTGTTGGTGACAGTGACTGAGTCGGTCACAGCGTGAGTGACAGTCTGTTCTTTGTCAGCCGTAACACCACTATGCTTAGTACACACGTCGCTAGATTGTTCCCGTTGTTTTAGTTCTGGCTGCGTTGACTTTTTTGATGACTTTACAGTGGACGTGGTATGGTGCTGACAGTCACGTGCTGATTTCAAGAGGTGCTTTTGACGGTCAGACACACTGTCAATCAGCTTCGTTTGTTCTTTCAGCTGATTGCGTAGTGTGTTGCACTCATCTTGCAGACTGTCAATTTTCTCCTGCATCGTCTGTTTTAAAATCCTCAGTTTGTTGTCAATCTGAGTTTTAATATCTGCATCAAGGCTTTTGATGCAAGATATACAGACAGATGCAGTGAAAGAAAGAGAGCACTGGATGCAATTCTTAGCTTCTGTGCTTGTACTGTCATTGGTGGCGGTGGGGTCTGTGTTGTCAGTAGAAGTGGTCCCCTCTGTGGTGGTTGTGTCAGTCTGACCAGTAGTTGTTCTGATCTCTGAGGTAGTGTGGTCAATGTCACTGGTAATTGTTCTTATCTCTGGGGTAGTGAGATCAGTGTCACTGGTGCTTATCTCTGGGGTAGTGGGGTCAGTGTCACTAGTGGTTGTTCTTATCTCTGGGGTAGTGGGGTCAGTGTCATTGGTGGTTGTTATCTCTGGGGTAGTGGGGTCAGTGTCACTGGCAGCTGTTGTCTCTGGGGTAGTGGGGTCAGTGTCACTGGTGGTTGTTATCTCTGGGGTAGTGGGGTCAGTGTCACTGGTGGTTGTTATCTCTGGGGTAGTGGGGTCAGTGTCACTGGCAGCTGTTATCTCTGGGGTAGTGGGGTCAGTGTCATTAGTAATTGTTATCTCTGGGGTAGTGGGATCAGTGTCACTGGTAGTTGTAATCTCTGGGGTAGTGGGGTCAGTGTCACTGGTAGTTGTTATCTCTGGGGTAGTGGGGTCAGTGTCACTGGCAGTCTCTGTGACATCAGTGTTGACCTCACAGGACTGTGAATCACACAGTGATGCGGACTCCGTGGTGACAGGAAAGATGACGTGGTGGCTGGCTGTATCCGCAAGGAGTTCAGTGATAACGGGGCCTTCACACTGAGTTCCTGCATTGTCCTGCTGGTCACTGTTGGCGTCGTCCTCGGTGATGTAGCCCAGCGCCCTGTGCTCATCCCACACATGGCTGGCATCCATGCCAGAGTCTTGAAGTTTGCCCACAATGGCACACAATATTTGAAACTCAGTCTTTGCCCATGCCTCACACTTAAAACCCTGGACTAAGCATGAGCCAGCACCCTTTTTTCTTGTTATTTTTTTGAGGAAATAGAGGGTTATTGTAAGGCATTTTTCAGTGTCATGCTTGTAGATCTGAACAAATGTCTTAGCTAAATTGTATTTTGAAACCTCCTCACAGCACAGCGGTACTTTAATAACTTTATTGCCCTCATCCCTGTCTTCCCATATAATGTTGAATGGAGAGTCAGGGACAGGGTCATTCAGGTAGCGAAGAGCTAAAGCATCACGCCAACGAGTGAGAGTTTTGAGTTGGGAACACCTGAAAGTTTTCTGTTTCGTGTCAAGCGTGGCTTTTAGTTCAGGCTTGTCTGACTGTACATTACTAACAGCAGACTGCATCGTCAATTACTGTGGACGACTTGACCATGTTGAGGGGGGGGGGGGGGGAGTTACATGTAGACTGTGACGGCCATCCTGGCCGTGGAAGACATGCTGTACTGTAGTTGTAACTTGTGAAGTAGTTTAAGCACAACACAGACAGGATGGAGTGGGGAAAACCGGAACAAAGGAACACGGGTTGACGAGGTCCATCTGATCTCCACCACAAATTAATTAGCCGGTTTTTACTGCCCACTTGTACACACACTGGCCATAGACACGAACACTTGTCCCTTGTATACACTTCAGGCCGGGGTTGTTTCCTCGGCAAGGGGATCGGCTTACGGGGTGACGACAGATGAGGCCAGTTAGGGCGCCTGGAGGATCACTGCTTCAACAGCTGGAAGCAATCAAGGCGTCTCGCCGCGCGTCGCGCGACACAACACCACAAACTGGTTGAAGAAATCTTGAGGGAAAGCAATTTCACACTGATAATTTCCCTTAAAACACACGTATTCAATTAAGAACAATCCGCTTCTGTTCACAGAAACAATGCACGAAGCACCAGGCACTGTTTGGTCAATTCTACACGGGAGGAAAACTGAATTACATATAAAACACGACTCAGCAAATAAGCAGAACGCAGAGCTCGGGAAAACACGTCCGCACCGGTCGGTGGCGGCGACTACTACTAGAGAGAGAGAGAGAGTGGGAGAGAGCGAGAGAGAGAAGAAGAAGAAAACAAGAGAGAGAGAGGGAGAGATATAGATAGAAAGTCAGACAGACAGACAGACAGAAAGACAAAGACAGAGGCAGAGACAGAGAGATAGACAGACAGACAGACAGACAGAGAGGAAGAGACAGAGACATAGAGACAGAGAAACAAACAGACAGACAGACAGAGCCAGGGACGGAGACAAAGACAGAGATTCATAAAGAGAGAGAGAGAGAGAGAGAGAGAGAGAGAGACAGACAGACAGACAGACAGACAGACAGAGAGAGAGAGAGAGTAGGAGGGATGAGATTATGTGTGTTCATATGTGTGCGCCATGTGCGTGTATGTGTGTGCGTGCGCGCGCGTGTGTGTGTGTGTGTGTGTGTGTGTGTGTGTGTGTGTGTGTGTGTGTATGTGTGTGTGTGTGGAATGGAGACACACTGCGAGAGAGAGAGAGAGAGAGAGAGAGAGAGAGAGAGAGAGAGAGAGAGAGAGAGAGAGAGAGAGAGAGAGAATTTTATTAAATACATGATATACCTAAAAATACATTCGTCGTACAGGAGTAGCAGGTCATAAATTAGCAAATGTGATTGCGTTCACGTATCAACGTGATCCTCGTTAACCAATTTCACTATTACCCTTCCTAAGCTTACTGTTAGGCCTTTGGCCAGCATTGCGTAGCCAGTATTTGTTAGTATGTATGTCACCAACTGTTCAAGGTATGCCTATGTAAGTCATTACCCTAGTGAAGCAATGTTATGAACGCTTGTTTGTGCGTAAATGAGTTTCTTTTCTCTCTACTAAATGTGTCATTGTACGAATTTATGACAATACGATCTACTTTGCAAGAAAATAATTAATAAAATTCCATGGTTATTCCATCGCTTCCCGGAGCAGAACTATTTTCAATCAACCTGAGAGTGACAGCTGTTTCTTTAAGCGTTATTGCAGGACCCAAACCTTATTGCACCTTCACATGATGCTGGTACTTCTTTCCCTGAACTCGTCTTTTTTTCCAAAAATGCTGTCCGTAGCTGCCTTTACGTTTGTAGCACTTGTTTCCTGGTTGTATAATGTTTTGTGAAATGATCATTTTGTTCCCGTAATAATTCTTTCTGGTCATTAATAACCCCTACACCAACAAGCGGAATGATGGCTTTTTTTTCTCTTGTCTCTGGCTTTTTCTAAGTCATTTTTTCACCCTCTTTAATCAATTTAAACATAGTCCTTACTTGTGCACCTTTTCTTAATCGGTATTCATTCTAGTCTTTGTTTGACAGTCAAGAGGTCTGTGTAAAGTGGTTCATTTTGGGGGTCTTTTTTTCTTTGCCGAAGGTGGCACTGCAGTTGAAAAAGTATTCGTACAATTTTTTTTTCCAAATCCAATACACAATTTTCGTATTTCTTATCTGCACAACTCCTATTTCTCTACACTGTTGACCCAATCATATTCAAACTGGAAGGAATCCAACTCAGTATTAATTTTCTTTATAAACTCTTCATTTTGTAAATAACTGTAATTAAAAAATGCTAGTAACCACCACCACAAAGGAAGTTTCCCTCTTGAGACAAAAACATGTTTGCACAATACACATGAACTCAGAATACTTTCGGAAACAAGACAATAGTCCAATCGACGTGGTATATATAACTTACATCAACACCACGTGTTTTATTTCTCACATTGGTGGTGATTTCTTTTAACATGTGTTAAATCTGAAATATCTGTCGTTTTGCTTAAGACTGTAACTTCTCTGCTATTACACTATCTGTAAGATAAGATTTGGAGCTCGTTGTTCAGAACGCAGTTTAAATCGCAGAGGATTGTAAAATCTCCATCACTATAGTCACAAAAGATCTGTTTGTTTATTTGTTGTTTTTTTTTTTTAAAGCTTTTCATTATGTTCTTTGGGTGCATACACATCTACTGTTATCGTACTGCGATGAATAGGTGCAGCAGAAATAACAAGATTTTTGTGACTATATTCATTTACCTGCTCATGAAAATCCCTTGAAATCAGAATCACTTTCCCTTCACTTCGTGCTTTGAATTAATCATAGATCTTACACCCCCAATGTTTATGACTTTGTGTCAGATAGGATTCCTCTAGGGATTCCTCTAAACAGATGATGTAAAACTTTTACTCCCTTTTTAAACCAAGCGTACATTTTCATTTGATTTTGTTGTTTCCCTCTGGCATTCAAAGAAGGAACATGTGTATTATCATTCGCAAAGCTTGTTTTCCAATTTCCTTTTGTAACACATGTTTTCATGGATATAATCTGCAATGCGTACATATAGCAATTTTAACGCAACGTAATGAAATTAACCACAGCTATCATATAACACATAGCAGGCAGTGTTCAATCTCATAATTCATTAGGCAATGGCCTGTCCATAGTCGAAAGGTCGATGGGTCACACACAACGACTGCTGCCACACGTCAGCCGTCCTCCTCTCGGAGTTAGTATGCACAGAGATGATGGACATTGACCCCTCCCGTCTGGGCACCTTCCCCATTCCATTTCTCGGTTCTGGTGCTCTCTGGATCGGCCACGCTTGGGGTTGACAATTTAGTTCAAGAGAGGACAAGAGGGTAGACTGGTTGGGTTGGAGATCGGTCCTGTCAACGCTTTGTACCAGCGGTTGTAGTTTTTTTGCTTGTTGCCTGTGTTAACTTCGCTTTTGGTCTACGTCAGTTGGTCAATGATCTGTTCGTCGGTTCAACTGTCAGAGAGATGTCATGATTGGTCAGTGATCTGTTTGTCAGTTCAACTGTCAGGGACATGTCATGATTGGTCACCCCGTTTATGTCCAGACTGTTTACATACTCTGCTTACCATGTCATTGCTGCAGTCTGACAGGGGGAATCTG
>CM065748.1:32247904-32252904 GCA_033310375.1 Conus canariensis | reverse complement strand
AAGTAAAATTGATTATTCGTAATGAAAATTGCAATCTTTATTCATTTTCCTTAGGTAAAGAATGTTTACTAAAAATTGCTCTCATGAACTGACAGAGAGAGCCTTGCAGCATATCTATTCTGGCTTTGCACAGGCTGCCCAGCTACAGGTGAGCGTGAAGAAGATGGAGGTCCCCAACCATACTGAATCTTAGGAACATCAACATTGGGGAGACTGAACAGAAAAAGTCCATTAATTCACCTAGCTGGGATCAAAAAGGAAATCAACAACAACAACAACAACAACAACACACACACACACACACACACACACACACACACACACACACACTCACACACACACACACACACACACACACACACACACACACACACACACACACACTCACACTTCCTATCCACCGTCACTGAACAGACTTGGCACTCATTTGAGCTTCTTTCCGATCTTCTCAGCCTCTTTTTCATATCAATGGATAAAAGTTAAACGTAGAATATGTTCCCTCACTTCTCTGTCATGCCGAAGAAAGACTTCTTACATAATGCATAGGTAGTTGGTAGGGTATCCATAATATTATCAACCGCTAAAGTGAAGCATACAAAGAAAATATGACTTTGTTGTGTTCATTGATTGTTTGATTCATTCATTCATTCATTTTTCATCAACTCTGCAACAATGGAAGGAGTTGTAGTGTTTCAGGAAATAAAACGGTGCCATGCGTTTGGTCCTCAGTGCAAGAACTCTATGGACTTGGCTGGATGCATAAACAATTTTGGACAAACCTATAATCTAAACTATCCCTTATCGTCAATCCATAACGGTAGAAGACTGCCATCGATGATTAATTTATATGGAAACTCCAGAACCGCTGTCATGGACCGTGTTTATTATGAGCGAGGCACTCCGTGCCCCCCAACCCATTTTGAATGTCCGTTGGTGGCCTACCGTTTACCAGTGTATGTACGATGTAACGGCGTCTATGACTGTCCTCACAGAGAGGATGAGACAGACTGTGAGACCTACACATGTCCTGGGTACTTTCGTTGTCATCAGTCCCAGGTATGCCTGCATCCAGATGATGTATGTGACGGTGATGTCCATTGCCCTCAGCTTGATGATGAATGGCACTGCTCCATGACTTGTCCTGACCAGTGCTCCTGTCAGGGATTGGCGTTTGTGTGTGACCATGTGTTTCCTGTAGGGGATTACCCTGATGTTCGTTATTTAGATGCCTCTGATACTGGTATGAAGGCAGAAAAGCTGTTAAAAAATACAATGTTAATATATCTGAACCTCAGGAAATGTTTTCTGTCAGAACTGCTTCTTCCACACCTTCCCAACCTCAAGATTCTTGATGTCAGCCATAATCAGCTAAAAACAGTTATCTTGGAGACTCTGGGAAACGTCAGTAATCTGAATCACTTGATCCTGGCAAACAACCCATTGGCAGCTCTCTTTCCGAACCATTCAGTTGGGGTGAAAACCTTTCCAAGACTTACTAGCCTGGACCTGAGCTTTGTAGAACTGGTGCACCTGGATCTCCATAGACTAAAGCCCTTTTCTGGACTCACCAACCTGAGCCTGTCCGGCAGTAACATCAATAGAGTGCTGGATGGGGACCTGGTCCATTTCAATCTTAGAAAGCTAGACCTCCAAGGTAATGACATATCACGATTTTCCAACACTTTACTGAAGAATCTCAACAGTCTTCAGGAGCTGTATGCTGATAGTTTCCAGCTGTGTTGTGCACACACCCTGCCTGACAACTTCAACATTAAGAACTGTCATGCACCTTCACCTGTATTTTCCACCTGTGACCATCTTTTGGGAAAACAGGGGCAGCGTACTTTACTTTACTCTCTCGTCTCCTTCATCTTGCTGGGGAATGGCTTGGTTTTAGTGAGGTATTTTGGAGCACGCAAAGAAATGGAAGCTATCAAAGGATTTGTTTTTCAGCTTTGTATGTCTAAATTTGTGCTGGGGTTGTACATCTGTGTACTGTGTGTGGCAGACTACATGTACAATGGTTCTTACTTGTGGGTGGACAGAGCCTGGAAATCAAGCAACGTGTGCACAATGGCAGCATTCCTCTTTCTCCTCTCTTGCCAGGTAAATGTCTGGAAGTTCTGAGAGCACATGGTATGTGACAATGAATGTGTGTCTAAATAAACCCATAAACCATGCCAGTATGTTTATACTAAACTCAGATACAGCAGATTCATTTCCCAACATCTCATGATGGATGCAGACATTAGGGCAGTCCATACATAGCAACGGGTCGCCTCATGGTAGTAAAAATGTTTTACGCCGACTTTTCGGTGACACGGGAAATGTTGGCAATATGATATGCAAATGAGTGTGGTTGGGACATTAACCCATCCCCACCTAAACCATAAAGAGCTTACCCCCTCATGGGGTTCAGCAACAGTGTGTTCTGGCGTAATCTCGCTAGCCTGAGGTGCTTTCAACAGGAGAATGGATGGGTACTTATAAATATATCACATTTGAGAGTATGAGTGGCCTCACTTCACAAAATCCTGCACACGTGTACCAATGGTTCAATTTCGACAAGAAATCCAAGTCGAACGTTCCAAGCAAAAGCCAAGGGTTTTACGGGCAGGATTTGACAACCAATGATAGCCCAACAAACCAGTTTGCATTCCCTTTAGTTTCAGGCTAGGCCCATTGATAGCAAGTTTGGAATCTGGACATAAAACATTCTCGTATATCCAAACAGCAGTGGGACAGATGGATGTTTTGGTGTATGTGACCAGTGGTGTGACAGATTGCTGTTTTGGTGTATGTGACCAGTACAGGGACAGACTGCTGTTTGGTGTTTGTGACCAGTGGTGGGACAGACTGCTGTTTTGGTGTATGTGACCAGCAGTGGGACAGACTGCTGTTTTGGTGTATGTGACCAGTGGTGTGACAGACTGCTGTTTTGGTGTATGTGACCAGCAGTGGGACAGACTGCTGTTTTGGTGTATGTGACCAGTGGTGGGACAGACTGCTTTTTTGGTATATGTGACCAGTGGTGTGACAGACTGCTGTTTTGGTGTATGTGACCAGCAGACTGCTGTTTTGGTGTATGTGACCAGCAGACTGCTGTTGTGGTGTACGTGACGGGCAGTGGGACAGATTGCTGTTTTGGTGTATGTGACCAGTACAGGGACAGACTGCTGTATTGGTGTATGTGACCAGCAGAGGGATAGACTGTTGTTTTAGTGTATGTGACCAACAGAGGGACAGACTGCTGTTTTGGTGTATGTGACCAGTGGTGGGACAGACTGCTGTTTTGGTGTATGTGACCAGCAGTGGGACAGACTGCTGTTTTGGTGTATGTGACCAGTGGTGGGACAGACTGCTGTTTTGGTGTATGTGACCAGTGGTGGGACAGACTGCTGTTTTGGTGTATGTGACCAGAAGTGGGACAGACTGCTGTTTTGGTGAGACTGCTGTTTTGGTGTATGTGACAACATACGGGTAAAACATTTGACTAGCACGAGGCGACCCGTTGCTATGTATGAACTGACCTGATGTCTGCTTCCGTGCACTAACAAAGCTGTGGGGCACCGTGACCAGCTGTTCTGTCCTCGTCATTTGGCTTTTCAGATCTATCTATCTATCTCTCTATAACACACACACACACACACACACACACACACACACACACACACACATATATATATATATATATATATATATATATATATATATATATATATGTGTGTGTGTGTGTGTGTGTGTGTGTGTGTGTGTGTGTGTGTGTGTGTTTATGATCCCTGATGAGTCCGATCTAGCGGTGGTATGATTAGATCTGTCTTCAAGAGGGATTACAATGGTTCCGTTATGCTGCTAGTGAAGGGTTTACCATTTATAACATATTTTCCTAATTTTACACTTTCATTCAAGTCCTATCCCTTCCACCTCCCCCCCCCCCCCCCCCCCATCCCGCACTCCCCTTTCTTTTTCTTTTATTCAAATCTTTGCCAAGTCATTAATACAATGACGGCAGAATTGTTAGCCTGCACTTGTCTTTCTCCACTAATAAATTGTTCAGCGTGCGTGCATGCATGCGTGCGTGCGTGTGTGCGTGCATGAGTGCGTGCGTGCGAGTGCGCACGTGTGCATGTGTGTGTGTGCGTGTGTGTGTGTGTGTGTGGTGTGGTGTGTGTGTGTGTGTGTGTGTGTGTGTGTGTGTGTGTGTGTGTGTGTGTGTGTGTGCTTGCGTACATGCGTACGTGGGTATATGCGTGCGTGCGTATGTGCGCGTGCGTGCGTGCGTGTGTGAGTGTGTGTGTGTGTGTGTGTGTGTGTGTGTGTGTGTGTGTGTGTGTGTGTGTGTGTGTCTTATTATATCTCATCCACTTAGAATATATTTTTAACACCTCCACCACTACCCCACCACACCGCCCTCCCCCCTTCTCTTTTTTAACTGTATTCTGGTATGTGATAGACCAAGGATAGCTCTTGAGCTAATTAACTGATGAGATGCTAGCTGATCTGTTTCAACTTTAATCAGGTTTGGGTAACGAATAAGTAGTAGTCATATTGGCTCACCTCCGTATCAATTCTTAAGAAATCAATTGAAATTCAATAATTCTAAGTGGCTCAAGTGGCGGAATAAAAATAAAATAAAATAAATAAATAATCACCCCTTAGTACAACTCCAATAGACGTCATAGTAGAGTTAAAATGCCGAAAGTTGTAACTGCTCAATATAGAGTCGATCATGTTGAATTTACACGACGATGATATATATATATATATATATATATATATATATATATCTCGACATATATTAGATTTATGTCATCGATTAAAATTCGATATTTCTGAGGGACTATAAAGTGAGAATAAAAACGAAATAGAGTAAAATGAAATAAATCCTCTGTCCAACTCCAATAAACAGCATTGCCGAATTAAGCAGACAAGAGTTGTAAATACGTAATACAAAGTGAGTCGTTTTGCATAACCAGATTTGTTTTTAATCAAACAGTACA
>CM065748.1:32088079-32247804 GCA_033310375.1 Conus canariensis | reverse complement strand
GTAAAATTTAAAGGGGGAACGTATAAGGGATCATTTTTTAAAAAGGATCAATACTTTGTTTCTGAATTACGGGAGAAAAATTTGGGGGGGAAAGGGTTTCAGGGGCCCTAGGGTGGGTGTCGAACCCCGGGCCCTCGACTTTATAAAACAAGGCACGCTAACCACAAAAAAAAAAAAAAAAAAAAAAAACAAACTTCTCAGCTTGGTGCTTTACCTTAATGGTTTTGGGGAGGGCCTTACTAGCCCCAAATGAATCATTTTACATGCTATGCCAACCTTCTAAAACAACAAAAAAGAAAAGAAAAAAAAAAAAAAGAAAAGAAAACAAAAAAACAACAACAAAAGTAAAAGGGAAAAGATAGAAACAAAAAAAAAGGGAAATCACACACCACACACACACAAACACACACACACACACACACCACACCACACACACACACCACACCACACATCCCACACACAAATATCTATATACATATATATATTCTGGAGGAGACCCGTGAGAAACCTTGGCCTTCAGTAACAATGACATCATAGTTGGGGTTCTTTTTGTCACCCACCCTATGAGGGTATAAATGCCCCGGGGTCACAACTAACAGCCAACCCTGTTGTTACCATCAAACCTTTCCCCCGGCCTTGTGGGTTTCTTCTGGGTTTTCCCTCCAAAACCCTTTCCCCCGGCCTTGCTGGTACTGTCTGTTGCTGTCAAACCTTTCCCCTGGCCTTGTGGTTACTGTCGGGGGGGCCCTTTAAACATTTCCCCCGGCCTTGCTGGTTAATGTCTGTTTTCCGTCAAAACCCTTTTCCCCCGGCCTTCTGGTTACTGTCCCCCTTTGCCCTTTTAAACCTTTCCCCCGGCCCTTTCTGGTTACTGTCTGTTGCCGTCAAAAACCCTTTCCCCCGGCCTTGCTGGTTACTGTTGTTGCCGACAAACCTTTCCCTGGCTTTGCTGTTTTCCGGGTTTTTTGGGCCGGTTTAAACCTTTCCCCTGGTTTGCTGTTAATGTTGGGGGGGCCCTCAAAAACCCTTTCCCCTGGGTTTGTGTTACTGTCGTTGCCGTCAAACCTTTCCCCCGGCCTTAATTAAAAAACTAACAATAATAATGTTGATTTTTATAGCGCTTATTCTCTTTAAAAGGTTAGGGCTCTAAGCGCTTTACTACAATATATTTTAAAAACTTCGTTTACACAAGGGCTGTACCTAGGTAGTGCCGATGAAGAGTGCCCGCCGGCGCCCTCATTCAGTCGTTTCCCGTGTCTTCCCGGGCAATATCGTGCACTCAATTTTTCCTTTTTTCCTTTAAATTTTTTCCTTTTTTCACGCCAGGGTGATGCTATGTGTAACGTGTCATCCATACCCAAAGGCCCAAAATGGCCCTTTTCTTCCGAAAGTTTGGGGATGGGGTTTTACTGTGTGCAAGATTTTTGTGCGTGCGTTCACACAAGGGGAAACCTCGGTTTATAGTCTCATTCGAAGGAATGGAGTCAGAACCAATGTTAACTCCGACGGGAAAATCCCCCTGTACCGAAATTCGAAGCCGCAACCTCAGAATCACGAGTCCGGCGCCTAACCAACTGGGCTATTCCGGCCTTGCTGGCTGCTGTCTGTTGCCGTCAAACCTTTCCCCAGGCCTTGCTGTTTACTGTCTGTTGCCGTCAAACCTTTCCCCTGGCCAGGCCTTGCTGGTTACTGTCTGTTGCTGTCAAACCTTTCCCCAGGCCTTGCTGGTTACTGTCTGTTGCCGTCAAACCTTTCCCCAGGCCTTGCTGTTTACTGTCTGTTGCCGTCAAACCTTTCCCCAGGCCTTGCTGTTTACTGTCTGTTGCCGTCAAACCTTTCCCCTGGCCTTGCTGTTTACTGTCTGTTGCCGTCAAACCTTTCCCCAGGCCTTGCTGTTTACTGTCTGTTGCCGTCAAACCTTTCCCCAGGCCTTGCTGTTTACTGTCTGTTGCCGTCAAACCTTTCCCCTGGCCAGGCCTTGCTGTTTACTGTCTGTTGCCGTCAAACCTTTCCCCTGGCCAGGCCTTGCTGGTTACTGTCTGTTGCCGTCAAACCTTTCCCCTGGCCAGGCCTTGCTGTTTACTGTCTGTTGCCGTCAAACCTTTCCCCAGGCCTTGCTGTTTACTGTCTGTTGCCGTCAAACCTTTCCCCAGGCCTTGCTGTTTACTGTCTGTTGCAGTCAAACCTTTCCCCAGGCCTTGCTGGCTACTGTCTGTTGCCGTCAAACCTTTCCCAGGCCTTGCTGTTTACTGTCTGTTGCCGTCAAACCTTTCCCCAGGCCTTGCTGTTTACTGTCTGTTGCAGTCAAACCTTTCCCAGGCCTTGCTGGCTACTGTCTGTTGCCGTCAAACCTTTCCCTAGGCCTTGCTGTTTACTGTCTGTTGCCGTCAAACCTTTCCCCTGGCCAGGCCTTGCTGGTTACTGTCTGTTGCCGTCAAACCTTTCCCCTGGCTTTCCTGGCTACTGTCTGTTGCCGTCAAACCTTTCCCCAGGCCTTGCTGTTTACTGTCTGTTGCCGTCAAACCTTTCCCCAGGCCTTGCTGGTTACTGTCTGTTGCTGTCAAACCTTTCCCCAGGCCTTGCTGGCTACTGTCTGTTGCCGTCAAACCTTTCCCCAGGCCTTGCTGTTTACTGTCTGTTGCCGTCAAACCTTTCCCTAGGCCTTGCTGTTTACTGTCTGTTGCCGTCAAACCTTTCCCCAGGCCTTGCTGGTTACTGTCTGTTGCCGTCAAACCTTTCCCCAGGCCTTGCTGGTTACTGTCTGTTGCCGTCAAACCTTTCCCCAGGCCTTGCTGGTTACTGTCTGTTGCCGTCAAACCTTTCCCCAGGCCTTGCTGTTTACTGTCTGTTGCCGTCAAACCTTTCCCCTGGCCAGGCCTTGCTGGTTACTGTCTGTTGCCGTCAAACCTTTCCCCTGGCTTTCCTGGCTACTGTCTGTTGCCGTCAAACCTTTCCCCAGGCCTTGCTGTTTACTGTCTGTTGCCGTCAAACCTTTCCCCTGGCCAGGCCTTGCTGGTTACTGTCTGTTGCCGTCAAACCTTTCCCCTGGCTTTGCTGGCTACTGTCTGTTGCCGTCAAACCTTTCCCCTGGCCTTGCTGGCTACTGTCTGTTGCCGTCAAACCTTTCCCCTGGCCTTGCTGGCTACTGTCTGTTGCCGTCAAACCTTTCCCCAGGCCTTGCTGGTTACTGTCTGTTGCTGTCAAACCTTTCCCCTGGCCTTGCTGGTTACTGTCTGTTGCTGTCAAACCTTTCCCCAGGCCTTGCTGGCTACTGTCTGTTGCCGTCAAACCTTTCCCCAGGCCTTGCTGGTTACTGTCTGTTGCTGTCAAACCTTTCCCCTGGCCTTGCTGGTTACTGTCTGTTGCTGTCAAACCTTTCCCCAGGCCTTGCTGGCTACTGTCTGTTGCCGTCAAACCTTTCCCCTGGCCTTGCTGGTTACTGTCTGTTGCCGTCAAACCTTTCCCTGGCCTTGCTGATTACTGTCTGTTGCCGTCAAACCTTTCCCCTGGCCTTGCTGGTTACTGTCTGTTGCCGTCAAACCTTTCCCCTGGCCTTGCTGGTTACTGTCTGTTGCCGTCAAACCTTTCCCCTGGCCTTGCTGGTTACTCAGCTTTGTTCCGCTTTGGAAAAGTGTAATATGCAAACTTGACACAACCAATGTGAAATGTGAAAACAAATTGCAGAAAGTATGTGCTGCTACCAACATTTGAAGGCAAGCTGTTCGGCTGTCGCGAAGGAAGTATGCATTTGACAGCAAGGTCGCTAATGTTTCATGAATTAGCTCATCGTGAATCGATAAAGAAAAAAGTGTCACAAAGAAATAGTCCCAAGAAACGTAATAACATAAAATTCTCTCTCTCTCTCTCTCTCTCTCTCTCTCTCTCTCTCTCTCTCAGTGTGTGTGTGTGTGTGTGTGTGTGTGTGTGTGTGTGTGTGTGTGTGTGTGTGTGTGTGTGTGTGTGTGTGTTGTAAATATGTACGATGGCAGTCAGATATGTAGCTGTAAGTAGACAAATGTAAAATTGAAGCTTGAAAATACAGAGGTTTTGTGTAAAGACCAGCAAACGTAGCAAGCAATTCATGTGTAAGTTATGGTTTGTTTGAAAGTGTATCATAACATTAATATAAATCTAACAGTGTAGGCAAACAAAATTCATACTTCATTCCTTGCCCGCATACTCCACTAGAACTGTACTGTTCTGTATAACAAAGGGCTTATTTTGTACATCAGTATAAAGTTTAGACATAGCCAACTATGGCACCAAGAACAATACTGTTTATGTGAATCTGTGGCCTGAGATACAGCATCTATGATTTTTTTATAAAGTGATGTATGTAGACCTAGGACGAGGGGCTTTAAATGGTTGATTTAAAGAAAACTGTTCCTATATCAAGGAATGTGTAATACCACATGGGGACGGGCATTATGCTGAGGTGTTTGTTTTCAAATTCACGTTCTCTCGTTTCCTTAATCAGTTGTCTGTCACTGTTTTCTTGTCTCTGTCTCTGTTTCTCTGTCTGTCTCTTGATCTCTGTCTGTCTGTCTCTCTCCCACTCTGTCCATAGATCAGTCTGTCTATCTCTCACTGCAAAGTTAGGTGGCATGTATATGATTCCTGTGTGTCTTGAAATTTACTTTCTCTCCTTTCCGTACTCAGTTCGCTACGGCTGGCTCTTACCCATAGTCAAGTGTGTTACGGAGACTGGTGTCATACAGTCGAGTTTCATCCACCTTGTGCCTTTGAGGGTGGTACTCAAATTCACTTACCAATGCCGGGAACTCAGCCAGTGGACGCGGTCGACTTCCACCTCCTCAGTCAGGTCCAGCTTGTCCGTCAGCAAGTGGCGCACCAAACCCTCACAGTCTGCACTGGTTCTCCTCTGTCAGCTCCTCCTTCAGTTCTCTCATCTCGCTATGTAGAGCCGCGTAGAGATGAGAGAACTGACAGAGGAGCTGACAGAGGAGCTGACAGAGCCGCGTAGAGATGAGAGAACTGACAGAGGAGCTGACAGAGGAGCTGACAGAGCCGCGTAGAGATGAGAGAACTGACAGAGGAGCTGACAGAGGAGCTGACAGAGGAGCTGACAGAGTCGCGTAGAGATGAGAGAACTGACAGAGGAGCTGACAGAGGAGCTGACAGAGCCGCGTAGAGATGAGAGAACTGACAGAGGAGCTGACAGAGGAGCTGACAGAGGAGCTGACAGAGGAGCTGACAGAGTCGCGTAGAGATGAGAGAACTGACAGAGGAGCTGACAGAGGAGCTGACAGAGTCGCGTAGAGATGAGAGAACTGACAGAGGAGCTGACAGAGGAGCTGACAGAGTCGCATAGAGATGAGAGAACTGACAGAGGAGCTGACAGAGTCACGTAGAGATGAGAGAACTGACAGAGGAGCTGACAGAGTCGCATAGAGATGAGAGAACTGACAGAGGAGCTGACAGAGTCGCATAGAGATGAGAGAACTGACAGAGGAGCTGACAGAGTCGCATAGAGATGAGAGAACTGACAGAGGAGCTGACAGAGTCGCATAGAGATGAGAGAACTGACAGAGGAGCTGACAGAGTCGCGGAGAGATGACAGAACTGACAGAGGAGCTGACAGAGTCACGGAGAGATGAGAGAACTGACAGAGGAGCTGACAGAGTCGCATAGAGATGAGAGAACTGACAGAGGAGCTGACAAAGTCGCGTAGAGATGAGAGAACTGACAGAAGAGCTGACAAAGTCGCGTAGAGATGAGAGAACTGACAGAGGAGCTGACAGAGGAGCTGACAGAGGAGCTGACAGAGGAGCTGACAGAGTCGCGTAGAGATGAGAGAACTGACAGAGGAGCTGACAGAGGAGCTGACAGAGTCGCGTAGAGATGAGAGAACTGACAGAGGAGCTGACAGAGGAGCTGACAAAGTCGCGTAGAGATGAAGAACTGACAGAGGAGCTGACAGAGGAGCTGACAGAGGAGCTGACAGAGTCGCGTAGAGATGAGAGAACTGACAGAGGAGCTGACAGAGGAGCTGACAGAGGAGCTGACAGAGTCGCGGAGAGAAATCAAGGAACGGCAGAAAACCAACAACGACCTTCTCGAGAAACTGGACGACCGCGAGAGACGGGTCGACGATCTGGAGGGCCGTTCCAGGCGTAACAACCTGATTTTCCACGGACTACCCAGGAGAAACGAGGAGACCTGTGCAGACTGTCAGAGTTTGGTGCGCGACCTGCTGACGGACAAGCTGGACCTGACTGACCAGGTGGAACTCGACCCATGTCCACCGGCTGAGTTCCCGACATGACTCCCCAGTGATCGCCCGATGTACTTTGTACAAACAAAAGGTGAAGATCATGAAAGTTAAAGGGAAACTTAAAGCTTCAAATGTGTTTATTGGGGAGGACTTTTCCAAAGGGGTGAGGGAAATTCGACGGAGACTGATCCCACATTTGAAACGGGCTAGACAGGACGGAAAAGAGCCAGGATGGTTTTCAATGATCTGTTAATTGATGGTAACAAGCTTGCTGCGATGGTTTTCAATGATCTGTTAATTGATGGTAACAAGCTTGCTGCGATGGTTTTCAATCATCTGTTAATTGATGGTAACAAGCTTGCTGCGATGGTTTTCAATGATCTGTTAATTGATGGTAACAAGCTTGCTGCGATGGTTTTCAATGATCTGTTAATTGATGGTAACAAGCTTGCTGCGATGGTTTTCAATCATCTGTTAATTGATGGTAACAAGCTTGCTGCGATGGTTTTCAATGATCTGTTAATTGATGGTAACAAGCTTGCTGCGATGGTTTTCAATGATCTGTTAATTGATGGTAACAAGCTTGCTGCGATGGTTTTCAATGATCTGTTAATTGATGGTAAAAAGTTTGCTGCGATGGTTTTCAATTATCTGTTAACTGATGGTAAAAAGTTTGCTGCGATGGTTTTCAATCATCTGTTAATTGATGGTAAAAAGCTGACTGCGATGGTTTTCAATCATCTGTTAATTGATGGTAAAAAGCTGACTGCGATGGTTTTCAATCATCTGTGAATTGATGGTAAAAAGTTGACTGTAGACGCTAATGACAGACTCGTCGATCTTCAATAGAAAACCGGCCAGCGCTGTTTTACAGTGCAAGACACTGCCCTTTGTGAAGGAACTTTAGCAACAGAGACACCTGTAGCACCGCCCAGTGTAACCCAAAATGACCGTAAACGTGCACGTGCTTTTTGTGTTGATGACAGTGAGTGTGTGTTCCTGAATGACGAGAACTCGCTGTGTTTCAACCGCTGTGTGTGTTCTATAGATGATTTTGGTGAACTTACGCGCCGGGCAATTTGAAACTAGAAATGAAAGTGACAATATTAGATCATGATCTTTATCTTTTCTCCACTCGAATGTCAATGGACTACTGTCAAAATGACAGAACAATGACTTTGTAACATTTCTTCAGTCTTTTGATTTTATTTGTTTAGTTGAAACATTTATTGATGAATTAAAATCTTGTATATTCTCTTGGTACAGAATGTTTTCTTTACCTGAAATAGAATTAACGGTCAAATGGAGACGATCGGAATTTTGTGTCTCGTTAAAATTGTGTATGCCTCAAATGTCAAAGAAGTTGATGTAGAATCAAATACTTTTGGTTCACTAATTATCAATAAAACATTGTTTGGAACAGACGAAGATATATCATATGTGTATTGTTTGGTACAGACGAAGATATAACACATGTATCAATAACACATTGTTTGGTACCGACGAAGATATATTATATGTATCAATAACATATTGTTTGGTAGAGACGGAAATATATATGTATATTGTTTGGTACAGACGAACATATATTACATGTCAATTTATATTGTTTGGTTGAGACGAAGATATATTGTATGTGTATTGTTTGGTACAGACAAAGATATATCATATGTGTCAATAAACATTGTTTGGTACAGACGAAGATATATTGTATGTGTATTGTTTGGTACAGACGAAGATATATTATATGTGTATTGTTTAATACAGACGAAGACATATTATATGTGTATTGTTTGGTACAGACGAAGATATATTATATGTGTCAATAAAACATTGTTTGGTACAGACGAAGATATATTAGATGTGTATTGTTTGGTACAGACGAAGATATATTATATGTGTCAATAAAACATTGTTTGGTACAGACGAAGATATATTATATGTGTATTGTTTAATACAGACGAAGACATATTATATGTGTCTTGTTTGGTACAGACGAAGATATATTATAAGTGTATTGTTTGGTACAGACAAAGGTATATTATATGTGTATTGTTTGGTACAGACGAAGATATGTTATATGTGTATTGTTTGGTATAGACGAAGATATATTATATGTGTATTGTTTGGTACAGACGAAGATATATTATATGTGTAATGTTTGGTACAGACGAAGATATAATTATTACATGTGTCAATAAAACATTGTTTGGTATAGACGAAGATATATCGTATGTGCCAATAAAACATTGTTTGGTACAGATGAAGATATATTATATGTGTATTGTTTGGTACAGACGAAGATATATTATATGTGTATTGTTTGGTACAGACGAAGATATATTATATGTGTATTGTTTGGTACAGACGAAGATATATTATATGTGTATTGTTTGGTACAGACGAAGATATATTATATGTGTATTGTTTGCTACAGACGAAGATATATTATATGTGTATTGTTTGCTACAGACGAAGATATATTATATGTGTATTGTTTGCTACAGACGAAGATATATGTATATTCATATGGACGTCCAGAAGGTTCCCCGTATTATGCGTATTTTGAAACTGAAAATGGGATTACATTATTGGAAGATTATTTGCCCAGTTGTCTAGTACTTTGCTCAGATGTATATGTACTGATGTTTGGGGATTTGAACAGTAGAACGAGTAATGTTTCACATCATTGTCAAGGAGTCTCAGGTATTTTGGACTTTCAACATGCAAGTCATCCACTTAGTGTTAATCGACTTTCTGAGGATTCTGTACTGAATAATTACGGCAAACTGTTTTTGAATATGTGTACTGCATTTGATAAACGTTTCTTAACGGTATGTGTCATGGCGACCGGCAAGGTTGATACACGTAGGCTACGTATCAGAGAGTGGATGCAGCGTAAACGATTACTTTGTTATGTCGTATGATTTGTATGCATTGTTGTGTGATTCCTTTCATTTATGAACTGCGACCTTTCTGCATCAGCACACTGGATTCCTTTCATTTATGAAAGACGACCTTTCTGCATCAGCACACTGGATTCCTTTCATTTATGAACTACGACCTTTCTGCATCAGCACACTGGATTCCTTTCATTTATGAAAGACGACCTTTCTGCATCAGCACACTGGATTCCTTTCATTTATGAAAGACGACCTTTCTGCATCAGCACACTGGATTCCTTTCATTTATGAAAGACGACCTTTCTGCATCAGCACACTGGATTCCTTTCATTTATGAAAGACGACCTTTCTGCATCAGCACACTGGATTCCTTTCATTTATGAAACACGACCTTTCCGCAACTGCATCTGCACACTCAAACGAGAACAATTCAAGACATTAAAGCAAGCAAGCGCGTCTAGAATAAATATATCTTTCATGTCATGCGTTTTCACTCTATTGTGACATAACCTTAAATAAAATGCAATAAACTAAAAGCAGTAAAAAGTACCGAAAAGCGATCGTCAACAAAGAACAAATGAAATGTACCAAAAGAAATTACATTGAATGAGCCCCTGGACCGGGCAAAATTTGTGTCCACTGTAGATATAAATCCATGCTGTACGAAAGATGTCAAGCTGGTTTACGTTGAACTCATGGACACCATTAGCAGCCCTCTGTGGGATTCTGTGCGTCTGGGTAATTCACCAGGTGGCAAAATAGACTGGGGATACAATGTTCTTGATCACGATTATTTCCCCTGTTTATATCATGCGGTTTCAAAAATGATACTTATGTGCTGCATGACCTTAAAAGGCTAACAGGACATTTCTTTCGGATCCTTAAAACTGTGAATCAATGCTTTTCTTTTTCAGAATCAGTCAACGCTGCATTTGGTATGTTCATGATTATTTAACTTATTCTTTACATACGCTGCTGTTGCTGCTACTGCTGCTGTTGCTTGCTGCTGCTGCTGCTGTTGCTTGCTGCTGCTGCTGCTGCTGCTGCTGTTGCTTGCTGCTGCTCTGTTCTTGCTGCTGCTGTTGATTGCTGCTGCTGCTGCTGTTGATTGCTGCTGCTGCTGCTGATTTTGATCTGTTTACACGCTGCTGCTTCTGCTGTTGCTGTTGTTGTTGTTGCTAATGATGATGATGATTTTGATGATGAAATGACGATAATGAAGAAAATAATGACGACGACTATGATGGTGCTGACGATGACCATTAAGATGATAGTGGTAGTCTAACGATGACAGAGAGAATGAGGGTGGTGGTGGTGGCGATCATGATGATGATAATGATGATAGTCTAGTGGTGCTGACGGTGACGATGATAACTACAGTCATAATGCTAATGGCGTAAACGTTGAAGTAAAAAGATAATGCGGCAAACGGAATGAATACTTTGCTTGCCCGTTTCGATAAGGGTGGTGGTTTGAATTCTAAAAGTAAAGTGGAAGTCGCCCACAATGATTTGTATGTTACAACAGATCACTATGACGTCATTTAAAGGACGATCAGCGGTATGACTGTCGTGACGTCATCAGCAGATGACGTAAAACTTCTGGCCTGATTTTAGCAAAACTTGATGGAAATCAGAATGAGTTGATCAGGTAGAAGCGAATAAAATAGTAGTGAAGATATGTAGAGGTGAAAATTCAGAAAAATCATGAAATAATTCATCATTACCTGACAGAACGGTTAGAAGATTATCAAGACATTATATAGTCATCATCAACATATCTCTTACTGTGTCTCTGTCTCTCTATCTCCGTCTGTCTGTCTGTTTGTCCGTCTGTCTGTCTCTGTCTATCTGTCTGTCTGTCCCGTCTTTTCTCTCTCTCTCTCTCTCTCTCTCTCTCTCTCTCTCTCTCTGCTGATTCGTCTGTCTGTCTGTCTATTTCTTTTTCATTCAAACACACACACGCGCGCGCGCGCGCAAACACACACACACACACACACACACACACACACACACACACACACACACACACACGCTCACTCACTCACTCACTCACTCACTCTCTCTCTCTCTCTCTCCACACACACACACACACACACACACAAACACACGCACGCACGCACGCACGCACGCGCACACACACACACGCGCGCGCGCACACACACACACACAACACACACACACACACACACACACAGACTCACACAGACTCACACACACACACACACACACACACACAACACTCTCTCTCTCTTCTCTCCTCTCTCTCTCTCACACACACACACACACACACACACACACACACACACACACACACACACACGCATGCACGCACGCACGCACACACACACACACACACACACACACACACACACACACACACACACACACATACACACACAAATGGCCATGAGTTTGTTCGGGTGTGAGGTGGAATTTTGACACTGGTATTTTTCCTAGAGCGCATGCGCACTTCAGTGTGTGTGTATGTGTGCGTGTGTATGTGCGTGCGTGTGTGTGTGTGTGTGTGTGTGTGTGTGTGTGTGTGTGTGTGTGTGTGTGTGTGTGTGCTGCACCTCGCGTGCGTGTGTCTGTCTGCCTCTCTGTATGCATGCATATCTTTATGCCTGCCTGTCCATGTCTCTGTGTAGGTGTGTCTGTGTCTGTTTTACATCTATGCTGAAGAGTGTTTGCAATTCAGTATGATCTTTCTGCTGTACTACATTTCTTCTGTGTCTTGCCTTCCACGTTTGTCCAGTGTCTCAATTGTCAAGAGACTAATTATCATCAACATCATGTTTGTCCAGTGTCACAATTGTTAACACATAGATTATCATCAGCATCATGTTTGTCCAGTGTCACAATTGTTAACACATAGATTATCATCAGCATCATGTTTGTCCAGTGTCACAATTGTTAACAGACATTGATTATCATCAGCATCATGTTTGTCCAGTGTCACAATTGTTAACACATAGATTATCATCAGCATCATGTTTGTCCAGTGTCACAATTGTTAACAGACATTGATTATCATCAGCATCATGTTTGTCCAGTGTCACAATTGTTAACACATAGATTATCATCAGCATCATGTTTGTCCAGTGTCACAATTGTTAACACATAGATTATCATCAGCATCATGTTTGTCCAGTGTCACAATTGTTAACAGACATTGATTATCATCAGCATCATGTTTTTTGTTTTTGTTTTTTTTTTGTTGTTGTTGGGTTTTGGTTTTTTTTGCTGTCCCAACCTCTGCGCCACCTGAGAGGCAGTGCACCCATGCCGCTCATTCTGACACCCCGTCTACAGCCACAGCCCGGTCGGCCCCGCCACAGCCCTGGCACCGGCAATCGAAAGGGAGCAGTCAATGTCAAGTCGTCAAGAGGCAACCCACCGGATGAGACACTGCACTGCTGCCGAGTCACTTCGGTGGTGTTCAGTGGCGCCTGTTCTGATCTAACATACGCAGGACACCACCTACTAAGCCCCCTACTGACGACAATAATTGCTTAGTCGCGGAGCCGGCGTGAGTGAGCTCTCCCTCCGGAGGGCGCCACCACGTCCGTCCAACGACAGCCTCCATGGACTCGCTGATACCTGTGACCTCGATGGAACCAAACCAAGACCACAGACGTGGAGAAGACATCGAAATTGAGGTCACCATGAGAGCAGGGCATGAAGGGCCACAGAATTTGAGACATTTTTTTTATGCTGATCAATGAGAATGAGGATGATTAAGATGATGCTACGGATTTCCATTTCGGTCTGAGACTACATGACAGGGCTGTATTCTACGCTTCCTTTCATAATATATCCCGGCGTCAACCAGGCCCGAGAGATACAGGCACCTGCAGTGTTGGTCAGGAAATTTGAGCAACACTCTCAGAAACGCATCCATTAAGTGGATGAAACTCGACTGTGTGGTCCCAGTCTTCCCAACTGAGTCCGCAGCAAACTCAACTCTGGGTAGGAGCCGGTCGGGGCAGAAAAACCCACATGACTCCATCAGCATCACGCTTGTCCAGTGTCACAATTGTTAACAGGCTGATTATCATCAGCATCATGTTTGTCCAACGTCAAAATTGTTAACGGACATTGATTATCATCAGCATCATGTTTGATCAGTGTCACAATTGTTAACAGACTGATTATCATCATCAGCATCATGTTTGTCCAGTGTCACAATTCTTAACAGACTGATTATCATCAGCATCATGTTTGATCAGTGTCACAATTGTTAACAGACTGATTATCATCAGCATCATGTTTGTACAGTGTCACAATTGTTAACAGACTGATTATCATCATCAGCATCATGCTTGTCCAGTGTCACAATTGTTAACAGAATGATTATCATCAGCATCATGTTTGTCCAACGTCAAAATTGTTAACAGACTGATTATCATCATCAGCATCATGTTTGTACAGTGTCACAATTGTTAACAGATTCATTATCATCAACATCATGTTTGTCCAGTGTCACAATTTTAACATACTGATTATCATCAGCATCATGTTTGTCCAGTGTCACAATTGTTAACGGACATTGATTATCATCAGCATCACGTTTGATCAGTGTCACAATTCTTAACAGACTGATTATCACCAGCATCATGTTTGTCCAATGTCACAATTGTTAACAGACTGATTATCATCAGCAGCATCATGTTTGTCCAGTGTCACAATTGTTAACAGACTGATTATCATCAGCATCATATTTGTCCAGTGTCACAATTCTTAACATATTGATTATCATCAGCATCATGTTTGTCCAGTGTCACAATTGTTAACAGACTGATTATCATCAGCATCATGTTTGTCCAGTGTCACAATTGTTAACACATAGATTATCATCAGCATCATGTTTGATCAGTGTCACAATTGTTAACAGACATTGATTATCATCAACATCATGTTTGTTCAGTGTCACAATTGTTAAGAGACATTGATTATCATCAACATCATGTTTGTTCAGTGTCACAGTTGTTAAGAGACATTGATTATCATCAGCATTATGCTTGTCCAATGTCACCATTTTGAATGTATGTTAAAATCCTCATCATCCTCATCATCCTCACGATTATCATCCTCATCATCCTCATCGGTTAGCATTGACAAAATGTTTCAAGTTCTGTGACCTTCGTGTCCAGCTCTCATGCTGTCATGTCTGTCCACCCTCCCCCCTCCACATGGTGTCATCCATCAGTCTGTGTGTCAATGGTCAGTGTCTGTCCCCCCTCCACATGGTGTCATCCATCAGTCTGTGTGTCAATGGTCAGTGTCTGTCCCCCTTCCACATGGTGTCATCCATCAGTCTGTGTGTCAATGGTCAGTGTCTGTCCCCCCTCCACATGGTGTCATCCATCAGTCTGTGTGTCAATGGTCAGTGTCTGTCCCCCCTCCACATGGTGTCATCCATCAGTCTGTGTGTCAATGGTCAGTGTCTGTCCCCCCCCCTCCACATGGTGTCATCCATCAGTCTGTGTGTCAATGGTCAGTGACTGTCCCCCTCCACATGTGTCATCCATCAGTCTGTGTGTCAATGGTCAGTGTCTGTCCCCCTCCCCCTCCACATGGTGCCATCCATCAGTCTGTGTGTCAGTGGTCAGTGTCTGTCCCCCCTCCACATGGTGCCATCCATCAGTCTGTGTGTCAATGGTCAGTATCTGTCCCCCTCTCCACATGGTGTCATCCATCAGTCTGTGTGTCAATGGTCAGTGTCTGTCCCCCCCCTCCACATGGTGCCATCCATCAGTCTGTGTGTCAGTGGTCAGTGTCTGTCCCCCCCCCCTCCACATGGTGCCATCCATCAGTCTGTGTGTCAATGGTCAGTGTCTGTCCCCCCTTCCCCCTCCACATGGTGTCATCCATCAGTCTGTGTGTCAATGGTCAGTGTCTGTCTGTGTGTCAATGGTAGTGTCTGTCTTGTGTTCAATGGTCATGTCATGTCCTGTGTGTCAATGGTCAGTGTCTGCCCCCCTTCCCCCTCCACATGGTGTCATCCATCAGTCTGTGTGTCAATGGTCAGTGTCTTTCTGTGTGTCAATGGTCAGTGTCTTTCTGTGTGTCAATGGTCAGTTGTCTGTGTCTGGTATGTGTCATGTGTCAGTGTGTCTGCCACCCCCCCTCCCCCCTCCACATGGTGTCATCCATCAGTCTGTGTGTCAATGGTCAGTGTCTATCTGTGTGTCAATGGTCAGTATCTGTCTGTGTGTCAATGGTCAGTTGTCTGTATGTCAATGGTCAGTGTCTGTCTGTGTGTCAATGGTCAGTGTCTGTCCCCCCCCCCCTCCACATGGTGTCATCCATAAGTCTGTGTGTCAATGGTCAGTGTCTGCCCCCCCCCCCCCCTCCACATGGTGTCATCCATAAGTCTGTGTGTCAATGTCGCTGGTATCAAGTTCATGGGAACTGTTGCCATGCAAAATGTGACTGTCCCCCTGCTTTACAATGTCACTCTGGACATCGTTATTTTGTACCGACATCGCTGTACAGAGTGTCACACATCGTGACATTTTTTCAGTTGCAGCGAAGAATGTCATCCCGGTGTAAAAAAAAAAAGGTCTTCAGAGGAACAATTCATTATCATTACCAACATCTGTAGCGCAGTAGTTAGCGTCTTGGGTTACATGCAAGCAGGTTGTGAGTTCAATTCCGATCAGAGCCGTCTATTGGGATTGTTCTGCCCCGTCCAGCTCCTACCCAGGGCTGACATAACACAAATCAAGTATCCTTTTCATGGAAGCGTCTCTGAGAGTGTTGTTTAAATTACCTGACCAACGCTGCAGGTGTCTGTATCTCTCGGGGTTGTTAGACGCCGGGATATACCATGTGAGTAAGCGTTGGGTATTGTTCTGCCGTGTAGTCTCAGCCCAGAATGGGTTTCCATAGCATCATCTTCATTTTCTTCATCGATCAGAAAAAGAAAGTAAGAAAGAAAGAAAAAGACTCAAATTCTGTGCCCCTTCATGCCCTGCTCTCATGGTGACCTCAGTTTCGATTTCTTTTCATGTCTGTACTGTCGGTGAGTTTGAGTCGATGTCGAAGGCTTCAGCAAGTTCCAAGTCCTTTGCGATTGTTGTTGGAATAACATGACAACGTCTTCAGTCAAGTTCCAAGTCCTTGGGGACTGTCGTTGGAAGGACATGACCACGTCTTCTGGAGGGGGGGCGGGGGGGGGGGGGGGGGGGGGAACGCTCACCCACGCTTGGTTCCACGACCAAGCTCTTACTGTGGTCAGTGGCTGGTGATCTGGCTCCACGACCAAGCTCTTACTGTAGTCAGTGGCTGGTGATCTGGCTCCACGACCAAGCTCTTACGTAGTCAGTGGCTGGTGACCTGGCTCCATGACCTGGCTCCACGACCAAGCTCTTACTGTAGTCAGTGGCTGGTGAACTGGCTCCATGACCTGGCTCCACGACCAAGCTCTTACTGTGGTCAGTGGCTGGTGACCTGGCTCCACGACCAAGCTCTTACTGTAGTCAGTGGCTGGTGAACTGGCTCCATGACCTGGCTCCACGACCAAGCTCTTACTGTGGTCATGGGTGACTGGGTCACGACCAAGCTCTTACTTAGTCAGTGGCTGGTGAACTGGCTCCATGACTGGCTCCACGACCAAGCTCTTACTGTGGTCAGTGGCTGGTGACCTGGCTCCACGACCAAGCTCTTACTGTGGTCAGTGGCTAGTGACCTGTCTTGGACATACATGCTGGCTCAAAGCAAACGCCACTGAACACAGCCGAAGTGACTCGGTAGCAGTGCGTTTCTCCTCTGGTGGGTTGCCTCATGACGACTTGACATTGACAGCCTGCTGTAGATTGCCGATGCTGGGACTGTGGTGGGGCTGGCCAGGATATATCTGTGAACGGGGAGCGCGATGAGCGGCGTGGGGGTGGAGGGAGAGGGGTGACACCACTGGAATGGCACTGAAGATGGAACAGAAAAAAGCCGTTTGTAGATACACATTTGGGGGCGGGGTCTGTCTGGTCACATGTACTGTGTTATCTAAATGGTGGAGAGGGACGATGAGTATACCTGAACAATAATCACTGGCGGATTTGGATTCCGCTTCTTAGAGATATGTCAAAATCAAATGGAAAAAAAAAGAAAAAATGTTCAGGACTGTGGGTGTGGAAAGGTTGGCATAGCCTCCGTGTATGTATGTCCCATGAATCACCCGTCCCTGGAACCAGCCAGGGCACAGGCCCACGACAAGGGCCAACAGCAATATCATACCGTTACATCATCGTCGTCGTCGACGTCGTTGTCTTCGTCAGTTGAAAAGGTTGTTGTTTTTATCAGGAGAAGATAATCAGTCGGACAGGTCAAGGTTCAGAGTTAATTTCTCCCTCCCCCATCACCCCCATCAGAGCGCCCCTCCATCGTGTGAAAACGAGCAAGGTCACTTCCGGAAAGATGAAGGCGTTGGTGATCAGCAGTTTCTCCCCGCTTCATCCTGTACAACTACGTCACAAGGAGGGACGAATCAGACCGGATCCCAAATCATACATTCCTACTGGATGACAGTTGGACCATGGTGGACAGCATAAGGACCTGCCATCACACAATTCCACCCGTGTACCAGAGTGGCATTTTGTGCCGTAACGTTGGTAGAGAATATCGCTGGGTGACATTTTGTGCCGCAACGTTGGTAGAGAATGTCGCTGGGTGACATCTTGTGCCGCAACGTTGGTAGAGAATGTCGCTGGGTGACATTTTGTACCGTAACGTTGGTAGAGAATATCGCTGGGTGACATTTTGTACCGCAACGTTGGTAGAGAATATCGCTGGGTGACATTTTGTACCGCAACGTTGGTAGAGAATGCCACTGGGTGACATTTTGTACCGCAACGTTGGTAGAGAATGTCACTGGGTGACATTTTGTACCGCAACGTTGGTAGAGAATATCGCTGGGTGACATTTTGTACCGCAACGTTGGTAGAGAATGTCGCTGGGTGACATTTTGTGCCGCAACGTTGGTAGAGAATATCGCTGGGTGACATTTTGTACCGCAACGTTGGTAGAGAATATCGCTGGGTGACATTTTGTACCGCAACGTTGGTAGAGAATATCGCTGGGTGACATTTTGTACCGCAACGTTGTTAAAGAATACCACTAGGTGACCTTTTGTACTGCATCGTTGTTAAAGAATACCACTAGGTGGCCTTTTGTATTACAATGTTGTTAAAGAATACCACAGCGTGACATACTGTACCGCTTAGCAGACCAGGGATTGTCGCTAGGTGAACGTGGTGACGTTGTCTTCATGTAGCAGATCAGGGATTGTCGCTGGGTGGACGTGGTGACGTTGTCTTCATGTAGCAGACCAGGGATTGTCGCTGGTTGGACGTGGTGACGTTGTCCTCATGTAGCAGACCAGGGATTGTCGCTGGGTGGACGTGGTGACGTTGTCTTCATGTAGTAGATCAGGGATTGTCGCTGGGTGGACGTGGTGACGTTGTCCTCATGTAGCAGACCAGGGATTGTCGCTGGTTGGACGTGGTGACGTTGTCTTCATGTAGCAGACCAGGGATTATCGCTGGTTGGACGTGGTGACGTTGTCCTCATGTAGCAGACCAGGGATTGTCGCTGGGTGGACGTGGTGACGTTGTCTTCATGTAGTAGATCAGGGATTGTCGCTGGGTGGACGTGGTGACGTTGTCCTCATGTAGCAGACCAGGGATTGTCGCTGGGTGGACGTGGTGACGTTGTCTTCATGTAGCAGATCAGGGATTGTCGCTGGTTGGACGTGGTGAGGTTGTCCTCATGTAGCAGACCAGGGATTGTCGCTGGTTGGACGTGGTGACGTTGTCTTCATGTAGCAGACCAGGGATTGTCGTTGGGTGGACGTGGTGACGTTGTCCTCATGGCACTCACGGTGCTCACGGTGACTCAGCCACTCAGCAATTGTTGTCATCAGTGGGTGGCGTCCTGGCTATGTTGGGTCAGAACAGGCGCCACTGAACACTGCCGAAGTGACTCGGCAGCAGTGCAGCGTCTCCTCTGGTGGTTTTCTTTAAGACGACTTGACATGAACTGCTCCCTGTGCATTGCTGTGCTGTGCTGTGGCAGGGCAACGCTGGGTTTGGCTATGGGGGTGGGGGTGGGGGTGCAGAAATGAGGAGCGTGGTTATGTCACTGAGGAGGTGGGGGGGGGGGACACGGAAGATGAAACAGCCCCCCCCCCTCCTCAAAAAAGGGGTGGGGTGAGGGGAGATTGTGAACCACTTGTCTTGCAGTGTTTTGGCATTTCCCTTCTAGCGTGAGTCGTGTTCATCACTTCATTCCTTGTTGGTTGTCTCCCTTCTTCTAGTGTGAGTCGTGTTCACCACTTCATTCCTTGTTGGTTGTCTCCCTTCTTCTAGTGTGAGTCGTGTTCACCACTTCATTCCTTGTTGGTTGTCTCCCTTCTTCTAGTGTGAGTCGTGTTCACCACTTCATTCCTTGTTGGTTGTCTCCCTTCTTCTAGTGTGAGTCGTGTTCACCACTTCATTCCTTGTTGGATGTCTCCCTTCTTCTAGTGTGAGTCGTATTCACCACTTCATTCCTTGCTGGTTGTTCCCCTTCTTCTAGTGTGAGTTGTATTCACCACTTCATTCCTTGTTGGTTGTTCCCCTTCTTCTAATGTGAGTCGTGTTCATCGCTTCATTCCTTGTTGGTTGTCTCCCTTCTTCTTGTGTGAGTCGTGTTCACCACTCCTTTCCTTGTTGTTTGTCTCCCTTCTTCTAGTGTGAGTCGTGTTCATCGCTTCATTCCTTGCTGGTTGTTCCCCTTATTCTAATGTGAGTCGTGTTCATCGCTTCATTCCTTGTTGGTTGTCTCCCTTCTTCTTGTGTGAGTCGTGTTCACCACTCCTTTCCTTGTTGGTTGTCTCCCTTCTTCTAATGTGAGTCGTGTTCACCGCTCCTTTCCTTGCAGCTGGCACCGTGAAGAATGCCCTGGTCGACTACATCATGAACTTGAACAAGTCTCCCCCCACCACACCCCACCCACCTCGGACACCCAGCAGGTTTCAGGCACGAACACGGGGTCTGGATCTGAATCTGGGTCTGGGCCTGGGCCTGGGTCTGTGTCTGGGTCTGGGTCTGGGTCGAGCATGTTCGACCTGTACAGCCAGATGATGCAAGGTCCTCCCCAACAGACCATGTCCAGGTCCACCTCCTCTGCCGGCGGATCTTCAGGGCCGTCCTCCTACATGGACATCCTGAATCAGATGACGGCAGGATCCAAGACGCAGCAGTCCCCGCCCCAGCCGGCCTCCAATGGGGGAACTGCGCCTTCCAATCCCATGAGTTCTTTCATGGGGTCGTCAGGGGGGTCTCTCCAACAAGGAAGTGCTTCCAGCGGGGCTTCTGATCCTATGAGCTTCTACAGCCAGCTGGTCCAGGCCATGAACTCTCCTCCAGTCCAGACCGCTCCTCAGCCTCACATGCCGCCATTCTCCGACCCCTTCCCGGCAACCCCAGCTCCCCCTCCCACCCCCAAGCCGCCTCCGAAGTACATCCCCTTCGTGCCGCCGGAGTGGAACCTGACCCGGGCGAACTCTCAGTCTGGATGGAGGGGACCGAGTCCTACCACCGGCTGGGGCCACCACGCGGCCCCGCCTAGAGTCTCAGCCTGGGAGCATCAACATCCCCAACCGTTGGTCCCCCGGCCGACCCCCACCACACCCCACCCCATGTCCCAGCTGCCCATGGTGCCGCGAGTCCGAGAAATGATCAACAAGCAAGCCACGCAGTTCGGGGACCTGGCCTACTATCAACAGCACGGGTGTATAGATCCCACCCCCCAAAAAACCCGGCCCTGGAGGGATCCGCCCCACCCAGACGCTGTGGTACGGGTGCCAGTCGCCGGTGTCCAGGATGGTGTGCATGAGGGTGGGGAAGCGGGCAGGAGGGAAGTCCAGCACCATGGCCATGATGATGTCCATGATGAACCCTGCCCTCACCGCCACCATGGAGAAATGCCTCTCGCCCAGCATGACCACCCAGATGATGTTTCAAGGCTTCTCCGGCGGCAAGGGCGGCATGAACCCCATGATGATGATGGCCATGAATAGCGGAGGAGGTGGCGGGATGGCGGCCATGATGCCCATGATGATGATGATGATGAACCAGCAGAGGCAAGCGGCAGCAACAGCAGGAACTTCAACCTCCTCCGCCATGCCCAACCCCTAGGGCCGCCCCCCGCCAAGCAGGCGTACTCTGACCCCTCCAGGTCCAACACTCTGATCAGCCAGGCCGCTAGAATCCCCCAGGGAGCGGCCCAGCCCGCCCAGAGCTCGGGCACCTCCTTGATGGGCGCCTTCCGGAACATGTTGGGGCTGGGCAGCGGCGGGAGTCAGACCCCCGCGCCCTCCAGCCTCCCCACCGGCGCCGCCACACCCGGCGCCTCTTCTCCTCTCTCTCCGGGACCAGGTCAAGGTCAAGGTCAAGGGCTGGACTGCTCCTCCGTGATGCCTCTGATGATGTCGCGGATGATGGCGGCAGGGGAGGGCCTGAACTCCCCGGAGGCCATGGAGGCGATTGGGGAGCTGAGGAAGCAGTTCCTGCCCTACAGCTGCCAGGAGCTGCGCATCAAGTACACCGGCCTGCCGCTCAGACTCTGCTGCCCCGGCAGAGGTCAGCATGGGGACGGGGATGGGGATGAGGAGGGGGGGGGTAGAGAATGGGTCGTGGGTGGGGGAGGGGGAGGTGCGGATGGGGGGATGGAGAAGGAGGAAGAGGGGAGAGAACTGTTGTATGGAGAGAGAGAGAGAGAGAGAGAGAGAGAGAGACACACACACACACACACACACACACACACACACACACACACACACACAGAGAGAGAGAGAGAGAGAGAGAGAGAGAGAGGAGGGGGTGTGGGGGAAGAAAGGGGGAGGGAAGGAGACTGAAATGGAGACAGAGACAGAGATGAACTTTCAGAGGGAGAGAAAGAGAGAGGTGGGAGGGGGAGGGGCATATCTAGAAGGGAATGTTCAACAGAGAGGCACACAACAAACACTGACATGAGGACAGATGCACCTTCATACACATATCAGAGGCACTCTATCCCAGCCCTTCAAGAGAAAGTGAGAACAGGACACGTCATATCACAGTATAAACAGTCACAGACAGTGAGAACAGGACACGTCATGTCACAGTATAAACAGTCACAGACAGGACTGGACACGTCATATCACAGTATAAACAGTCACAGACAGTCAGGACAGGACACGTCATATCACAGTATAAACAGTCACAGACAGTCAGGACAGGACACGTCATATCACAGTATAAACAGTCACAGACAGGACAGGACACGTCATATCACAGTATAAACAGTCACAGACAGGACTGGACACGTCATATCACAGTATAAACAGTCACAGTCAGGACAGGACACGTCATATCACAGTATAAACAGTCACAGTCAGGACAGGACACGTCATATCACAGTATAAACAGTCACAGACAGGACTGGACACGTCATATCACAGTATAAACAGTCACAGACAGGTCTGGACACGTCATATCACAGTATAAACAGTCACAGACAGGACTGGACACGTCATATCACAGTATAAACAGTTACAGAAAGTCAGAACTGGACACGTCATATCACAGTATAGTCACAGAAAGTCAGGACAGGACACGTCATATCACAGTATAAACAGTCACAGACAGGACTGGACACGTCATATCACAGTATAAACAGTCACAGACAGTCAGCACTGGACACGTCATATCACAGTATAAACAGTCAAAGTCAGGACAGGACACGTCATATCACAGTATAAACAGTCACAGTCAGGACAGGACACGTCATATCACAGTATAAACAGTCACAGACAGTCAGGACTGGACACATCATATCACAGTATAAACAGTCACAGACAGGACGGACACTCATATCACAGTATAAACAGTCACAGACAGTCAGGACTGGACACATCATATCACAGTATAAACAGTCACAGACAGTCAGGACTGGACACGTCATATCACAAGAAGAATTTTCACGGGGACGTGGACTCGATGCATGAAACCAAACCCTGCCTGACTGCGTTGATAGGTGCGTTGGTTGTGTTGACTGGTGGTTGGATCTATTGACTGGTTGGTTGCTCAGTTGGGTGGTTGGCCGGTTCGATGGCTGGTTGGATAATGGAGTTGGTTGGTTGATTGGCTGGTTGATTTGGTCGTGGTTGGTTGGTTGGTTGGTTGCTGTTGGTTTGGTCGGTTGGTTGGTTGGCTTGTTGGTTTGGTCGGTTGGTTGGTCTTTGGTTGGCTTGTTGGTTTGGTCGGTTGGTTGGTGCTTGTTGGTTGGTCATTGGGTTGGTTTTGGTTGGCTTGTTGGTTTGGTCTTGTTGGTTTGGCTTTGGTTGGTCGTTGTTGGTTGGCTTGTTGTTTGGTCGGTTGGTATGACAAACAGCCTAGCCCTTGCTGGGCACTGTGGGTAGAATGGGTCTCAACTACATATTTAGATATGTTTACAACTCAAAATTTTACAGTGTGGTGTTGTGTATGTTTTTGTTTTTGTGTCCAACGCAAAATGCTATAATGTGTTGATTTTGCTCCTCTGTTCACAGTGGATCCACCTACGGTTTTTGATCTTTTCAAAGCCAAGAACTCGGGAGGAGCATGAAGATCCATCCCAGGCTGTCAAAGGACTCTCATGAGATATGCAGATCTGTGATTCAGCCAATCAGTGTGCAGATAACTGGTGAAGGGGCGTGATCAAACAAATCATGAACTGAATTTCGAATTATTTTAAGAGAGGCATCCATTTCAAAATGCGCCAGATACACCCTACATGTAAAATTCGCATAAACACACTTACACTCTGTTTTGTCTTGTATTTTTCGAACTTGACTGAGACGTGTGAGATTCTGTGCCTAAATTATTTTTCTTAGGAGCCGAATAAAGGGAGAATACAACAAAACAAATCGTTGACTGTGAATGCCTAAATATTGGTACTTCTCAGAAACGGTGTTTGAAGTGAATCAACAATAAACAGGAAGGAAAAAGAAGTGTCAGCCTCGTCTCTGTTTCCCTCTTTCCCTCCCCTGTTTCTTCTCACTGTCTCTCTCTCTCTCCATTCAGTCAGAGGGCTGTGGCGATGGAGCAGCAACTCCTGTTCTTTGACATACAGCGATGCCTCCAGGCAGTGACAAGAACTGATTCTGCCTTTTTAAATCACACCAACACGTAGGGAAGATGGGCTTTTGGTCACAAAGTTAATATTTAGTTCCAGCACATGATTGAAAAACCGAATCTTGAAATGGCATTTGGTCCAAAAACTAAGATGTAATTTCAAACCCCGCTAACCCCTTCCCTCCCCTCCCCCCCCACCCTCTCTCTCTCTCTCTCTCTCTCTCTCTCTCTCTCTCTCTCTCTCTCTTATGCTATCAAATATAATTCTCTGTATTGAATAAAACATTGGAGAACCATGACGTAGCATAGCCAATGAAATGCATGCAGTCTTCCACACACAATGTTAGGGTCGGGATCGGTCCAGTTGGCCCGAACAGAGGCGACACACTGGGTGCTCTCCCCATTAGCCCCCAGCTGGCCTCAGTGGTTGGCCGGACTATAAACAACATGATTGGACTTGGCCATGAAAGTTTGCCAGCCTCCAGGCCCGACATCCTCTAAAGATAATCCCTGGCCCAGGATACTCCTGACTGTCAGGAAGGTTTAGGGCCCATCAAAAAATACCTTAAACCAACCACTTCTCAGTGGTTAGCGTCCTGGATTCCGGACTAGGAGTCTATGGGTTCAATTCCCATCAAAATCATCTAATTGTGGGATCTTTCGAGTTCATCCAGGAGGTGTCACTGCGTGAGGACCAGTTAGTGGACGCAGCACCGCATGTGCCGAGCTACGAGACCACAGTGCGCAGGGTTTACTAGTGAGGGAAACATACATTGATAAACTGCATGAAAGGGTTTAAGGCGAAGATCGCATCGATACGACGTAACACGTGCCTGACCTGTGCACTGGCCCAACGTGCAGGTCACACCTTGGCTACCTACATAGCATTGTCTGCAATTATAATAGCATGTGTGTATTAAACCTGTGTTTGTGTGCACGCGCATGCATGTGTGTGCGTCAAAGTTGCAAAAAAATGTTCAAAAACCGAAGCGAAACCACAGTCACCAACAACAATCAATGTAACTGAAAGCAAAGCTTATTATACAGTCACCAACAACGGTCAATGTAACTGAAAGCAAAGCTCGTTATACATTCACCAACAACGATCAACGTAACTGAAAGTCAAACGCTCCGTGTTATGGCATTTCCTGCGCAAATCTCGTGCGTGAATGACGATCTCGCGTGTTCGCTCGCATGACATAGACTTCTGACGGCATTCTTGGAGGCAAAATTACAGTTGTATGTGTGTTGGCGTGTGGGTGCACGCGTACGTGTACGCGCGCGCGCGCACGCGCGCGCGCATGTGTATGTATGTATGTTGTGTGTGTTGTGTGTGTGTGTGTGAGAGAGAGAGAGAGAGAGAGAGAGAGAGAGAGAGAGAGAGTAGGTGGCCCCGTGTGTGTGTGTGCTAGTGTATGCGGGGTGTGTGTGCATTTGAGTGATGATGTGTGTGTGTGTGTGTGTGTGTGTGTGTGTGTGTGTGTGTGTTCAGCCAATCAGCTGACATAGCATCACTCATCAGCCCCTCGCTCTTTCCTCCACCACAGCACGTGGAGCACGTGACAAGCGCAAGCATGCATTTCATCTACCACCACCCCACACGAACCCCGATTCCACGCCCTTGATGTCACGATTGTTGATCCAGATGATGATTTGCGACTTTCTGCCGTGTGGAACGTCGTTGCATACGTATTAGCCGACATGAACAATGGAAAAGGATGCTTTCATTGCCATTATCATTATTTTTTTATAAAACTACTCAATCCTCACTCACTGAAATTAGAGCAATATGACATATGAGAATCTCTTCTTCAGCTATCATATTCCAGTTTTGAAGACTCATTAGAAGTAAATCAAGAAACCTACTTATCAGACCGTGCTTTTTTTAAACGTCAGTTCAGAAAAAAAAAATGATGTCATTTTGTTTCAGTTCATGACATCATTCAACTTTCAAAAAACCAAACAAACGAACAAACAAACAAGATATTTCACAGCCGATTGATAACAAATAAACAAATAAAAACAAAACAAAAAGACAATACTTCGAGAACATACGTCAATATAAACGTTGTGGAAACTCTCATTCTTTAATTCTTGCAATATCGGACGATCCTGATGCTTGGGAAACCGCATTCAGAAACCGGAGATATTAGCCCAGAAACACACACACACACACACACTCTCTCTCTCTCTCTCTCTCTCTCACACACACACACACACACACACACACACACACAGACCGACAGACAGACAGACGGGAGGGGGGGGGGGGGGGGGATTGTGGGTCCGTTTCGAAAGCTAAAAATGTGGCAATAAACACTTTCACCGATTCTGACGGGACAACGGCCCGCACGAACACGTCATGTTGGTTGTTTTTGATCGGGAGTGATAGCGTTCGTTTCCGACGAACGTGAACAACTTCATTGCTAACTCGAAAATAATTCTAATCCGTCGTCTGTGAAACCACGGAGCAACCTAAACATCACATTAATTAGCTACCCTACAATAAGATTTTCCAGGAGTCTGCTTATGAAGAAGACAGGGATGTCCTGGGGAAAATAGAAAAAAAAAAAGAAAAAGATCTTTTCGAATTTTGAAGAAGAAAACTCAGTCTACAAAAACACGCGGGAAAGAGTACCTCAACTCCTCTCTCTCTCTCTCTCTGTGAAAAAAATATACATCATTCCACAGACTGAGGGCAAAATATATGGGCTGTCAGTCACTCAACAGGCCCAGTCCACTTCAGACGATGACGGAGCGTAAACGACCAGGCGACCTGACCCAAAGCAACACCCTAAACAGCCATCCATCACCCGGAAATGACATCACAACCGACGTCACTCACCCCCAAATCCAACCAAACTCCCTCACCACGTATTCGTCAGTCTAGCTACTTATCTATCCAGCTACCTAGCTGTCTGTCTGTCTACCTACCAAAGCGACTTCAAAGGAAGGCCAAACCAACCCAGGCGCTCCCCAATCATTCTTTACACACGGCTCCCGCGCCATGACAGGTCGGTGGGATTGGCAGCTTGTCACGGTGACGTCGCACCATTCGTGGGTACTACGTCACTCTTTGAGGCACCACACGGGGGACCATTCGCCGCGTTGGAAAATGATACGAACTGTCAGTTGAGCGTGACAATGTTTTCAAAACCTTTCTGTTTGGACCAGTAATAACAGCAGGTAGAGGAAAAGTGCTGATGCCAATGGTTTGGGTTCAGAACAGAGGAACAGGGTGATCATAGATGTTCAAGTTTTGTTTGCTTCTTTTGTTGTTGGGAAATACGCGTGATGAGAACGGATAACGGAGGGGGAGGGAGGGAGGGAAGGAAGGAAGAGGGAAGGTATGGGATGAGGGTGGGGTTTAAGGTCAGGGGAGAGAGGTGGAAGGAATGCTGACCCCACATTCACCTTTCCCTGGACCCCGCTAAAATTGATGAGTGTCGGTGTTTTCCATGGCGTTATTACTGCTGTGTCAATGTACCAGTGTGGCCGGAGTGAGAGCGGGGATGAGGAGGTTATGGTGGAAGGAACAAGGAGGGGAGGGAGAGGGGTGGAGAAGGATCTCTCTCTCTCTCTCTCTCTCTCTCTCTCTCTCTCTCTCTCTCTCTCTCTCTCTCTAATCAGTGCCTCAGCCATCTGTTGTGCTCTTCAGCCCACCTTCTTCTCTCACGGTGTTCGTCTCCCAGGACCTCACCAAACAAGTACGTACTTTGTTTATCCTCCTTTAAAAGGGACCAGGATGTGTGGAGCTTAGACTTTGATTTGTTGGCAGTTTACTTGGCAGCGCCGCCTTCTATCCCATACCCCCTACTCCTTCCCAACCCCCCCCCCCCCCCTCCCCGTTTTCTCCCTGCTCCATTACCTAACCCCTATCCTTATCCTCTTAGCTCCAAGTGTCACTGGTTCAGCGACGGGCATGGCTGTTTATCGGTACCATGTAGTTTGAAACATCAATAACCATGAGTTGACCGTGATATCTCCCCCATCCCCTCCCTCACTCCCCACATCCCCCTCCCCACCCTTACTCTCCAACATCCACTCCTCTCCCCCCCCCTCCCCCCCCCCCCACACACACATCACTCCTTCTCTTCACCCTACCCATGCTTTCACAGTCATGTCTGTGGTCACGAATAACAGTGACGCGCTTTGTGACTGGGTTCCCCAGATTGACATTAAAATAGACCCCAAGCAACTCACATTCAAAATTCCACTACACTTCTTCCCAATCGCAAGACAAATATTATACAAACGTTATATTGGTGACATTAACAACAGACCAGAGTTCAGCGTACAATGGGCCGACTACGCCAAACCTAATCGGCCTCTTGTCCTCAGCGACAGTGTCGATTTTTTTCTCTATCCCCACCAGCCTCCCCAGTGATGAGTTGTACCGGACAAAGGTCCAAGTCAACTGTACCACCCTGAAACTCATCACCATCACTGTCTTCTACACTACAGGTACTGTTCTTGTACAGGGAAACCTGTGCAAGAAATGGCTGCGGTATGAGTTCGAATCACTAATCCAGGTGATTCGAACAATCTTCTCATTAACCCGCCAAAACTCCCATCCCAACCTCAACAAGGCTGTATGCGACAACCTGTCTGACCTTCCCCTTCCCTCCCTGAAGACGCTCCCTTCTGGTGCCCTCTCTGCACAGGACATCCCGTCTCCCCATGGACCTCCTCATCTCCCCAGATTGCATTTGCTGACCAGCCCAACCACCATCCCTCCAGCCAGCTCTGATACTACTCCGTCCCAATCCACATCCTCGCCATGCACAAAGCCTGCTCCTACGGTCCCGCCAAAGTCGCCCGAGGGAAACATGCACACACAGTTCACCCCGGCACTCACCACAAATACTCCACATATTCCAACAAAGCAGAAACGAAGCTCTGCTCAGTCAAAACATGAACATGCAAACACCCAAACGAAACAAAACCAACCACCTGCCCACTCCGATGTGAAAACACCACGCCCACCCTCTCATACAAGCAAACAAAAGCGGCACGCAGTTTGCGTCCTCAAAAATCAAGCAAACCACCACGCCATTCCTACGCCTACAAATGTAACCCAGCAGTACACAACCTCAAACAAAAGGTCAACACTCTGGTCAAAACTATTGTCAAAGGTTCAAAACTCTTGCACTCTCACACCACAAGTATTCGCCGATCAGAAGCAGAAAACAACCACCTGAAATCTGAACTCAAACACCTCAAACAAACTCAGTTTATACCGCACCCAACCCAAAACCAAACCACACCATCTGGCAGCCATACTGATTCTGCTCTGTCCGCCTTCCCCACCTCCAACAAGTTCTCCATGCTGCTCCACGTTAATGAAAATGGGGAGCATGAGGTTCAGAACGACTCAGAAACAGACACACACTCTGATCAAGCCACAGTGCAGACACAGTCTACCACTACAAATGTCCCCCACAGTCCAAACAAACCCAGCAATATCTTAGATAAAGACACTACTACTCAGACCACTGACACAATGGGCTGGAAAACAGTCCACAACAGAAACCACCTCCACAGGAACAACCAAAACACACAATCAAAGATAGTGGTTCATGATGCAACTCCAAACAGTCAGGGTCAGACTAGCAGCAACAACACATTATCACCTCGTCAGCTTCTTGCACAACTACGGGTTGACACTGATATATCAAATGTCATTATAGGAGACTCAGCCATACGAAACATTACCCCAAGCCTCCTATTTTACAAAGGTAAGAGCCAAATCATCAGTGTTCCAGGTCTCACTGTCGATGATCTTATTCATTGGCTTAAACACATTCCACGCAACAACACCACACAGCAAATCATTCTACACATTGGAATAAACACGTGCAAACATACATCAATCACGGAAAACACATGGACACAGCTGATCAAAAACATCAAACATGTTTTCCCTCAGGCTAGACTATTGGCTTCCTCCATCATCCCCCAATGGGACAGCACCCTCTCAAAAAGACCGTCCACCTCTCCAACTTGACCCTCACTAAAGTGTGTGCCCGAGGAAACATTGCATATGCCGACCACACCTCCATTTTCATCACCAAAAGCGGAGCTCCACGCAAGGACATGTACACCGATCCCCTCCACCCCAGCCCCAGGCTGGCGTACAGCCTCAAATACGCCGACCCAAAATACTGCAGACAACCTCTGCTGAGGACGCCCATTATAAGACCATGTGGCGAGAGCTGGATGCAGTCCTCGCACCCCCAGACCTCCCAGCTACGATGTGAACACCAAAGAGACACTGGTCTCACTTGGTGTTCATTACCACAGCAGCCCTCAGACCCCTATCCTGCCCCCGGTTCTGCAGCCACCTACGATGCCTGGATCAACAGGTGGGTCTGTTCCCATCCTCCACCCCTGGCGACCCGACATCCAGCTACCCCTGTCTCATCCTTGGCAACCCGGCGTCCAGCTACCCATCCTGCATCTCCGGCGACCCGACATCCACCTTCTTATCTTCCACCTCTGGCGACCCGACTTTCAACTTCCGATATTCTGCCTCCGCCCTACAATGTGTGTGTTCTCGAGACTCAAGTGTGAGGCATATCCACAGTGTGTGTGTGTGTGTGTGTGTGTGTGTGTGTGTGTGTGTGTGTCTGTGTGTGTGAATGCGAGCGTGCGTGCGTGCGTGCGTGCGTGCGCGCGTGTGTGTGTGTGTGTGTGTGTGTGTGTGTGTGTGTGTGTGTGTGTGTGTGTGTGTGTGTGTGTGTGAATGCGAGCGTGCGTGTGCGCGTGCGTGCGTGTGTGTGTGTGTGTGTGTGTGTGAGCGTGTGTGCGTGTGTATAAGTGTGTGTGTGCGATAGTGTGTGTGTGTGTGTGTGTGTGTGTGTGTGTTGTGTGTGTGTGTGTGTGTGTGTGTGTGCGTGCGCTCGCGCGTGCGCGTGAATACAAGCGCGCGTACGCGCGTTCGTGAGAGCGCAAATTTATATGCAAGCTCCACTATGTTTAATACAAGTTCCACAAGTTTAAATAGCCATACCCTTACCACTCCACACCCGTCTCCCCCCCCCCCCCCTCCCCCCATCCCTTCACCTTCCTTTCTTATTGTTTTGTTTTGTTTTGTTTTTTCCGAACAAGTATATCAGATGGTCTACTCATGGACACTGAGGATGTGTGAACACTCACTTATTTATTTGTGTTTTTGGTTGTGCTCAGAACATCGATTGTGTTCATTGTGCTACACTTCCGATCTACCGGCGTGTGAAGACGATTGTCATTTTAGGCTGACATTGCAAACTTTGAAGTGAAATAGGCGGCTCGTGCTGGTGCTGTCGTTTTGTGGACTGAGAAGAAACTCTGGGCCAACCTCCTGACACTGGGACCAGGACTACTTTCTCACCGCCACAAACTGTTCGTGAATCACAGATATATAAAAAAAAAACTTTTTTTTCTTTTCTTTTTGGTTTTGTTGTTGTTGTTGTTGTTTGTTTAATTGTTTGTTTTTGTTTTTGTCTTTTTTTTTTTTTTTGCTTTGTTTCCCTTTTCTTCATCTACACTCTCTAAACCTGCTCTAAAGTGGATTGTGCTCATAGCACTCATCGCATCCTCTTTATTTGCACCGCTGTAAACATTTTTTTTTTTTTTTTTTGGTGTGTGTGTTATCGTCATTCATTGCTTTAAGCTTAATACTTTGTTTTCTTTCTTTCTATTTGTTAGACATCGTGCTTCAACCATTGCTCTTTTTGGTTGTTTGTTGTTTTACTAATTGAATTTTCTAAAGATACATTCTGTTATCTGTTTTAGGCATAATAGTTAACCTTTAAATTCTTTCTGTGCGTTTGTCATTATTGTGCGTTATCCACAAACGTTACTTTTCTCACCTGTATTCTGTTGTTGTTTTTGTTGTTGTGTTGTTGTTGTTTTTTTGTTGTTTTTTTTTTACCTATAATTCTCTGTGTCTTTTTTGTGAAAACTGTCTTCCTCGTCGATTTGTGCCACTGTTCCCTTACTACCCATGCCTTACCATAATCCCGCTGTCCCAGGACTTCAAGTTGGACATCTCAATGTCTATCATTTATTTAATAAGGTCCATGAAATCTCATCACTCTTAAAACAGTCACCCCATCCAGTACAAGTATTTGGTATAAGTGAAACAAGGTTAGACTCTCGCATCACAGATAACCTTATTAGCATTCCTGAATACAACATAGAAACGACGCGACAGTGATCAACCCCAACATACTGGCCTTGCCGTATACATTCATCAATCAATTGCCAACATTACCCGACGCAGAACTGATCTTGAAACTAATACTGTCGAATGTATCTGGATTGAAATAAAAAAACAACAACTCCAAATCACCGCCATTAATAATCGGACATTTATATAGACACCCATCTTCCACATACGAATGGTATGACAACTTTGTACAAATGATGGATTGGATCTGTCACAACAACTCAAATATACTACTGTTAGGGGACTTTAATATTGATATGTTAAAACAACAACCAGCTTGGACAAGTACACTATCACTTCATGCACTCCATCAGTTAGTACAAACCCCAACGAGAATAACTAAAACAACTGCGACTCTTACTGATCATGTATACACTAACAACAAATCTGCAATACTAGATGTTTCAGTGGTACATTCTGGTATTAGTGATCACTGTCCAGTTTTCTGCACGTGGTCCTTAAGGCTCCCAAAACCACCACCCAAAGGTCACACGACCATCCAATACCGCTCTTTCAAAAAGTTTAATGAAGCAGCATACCTCTATGACTTAAACATTTCCCCATTTCACTTAACTTATAATTACTCAGACGTCAATGATGCACTGTCCTTCTGGTACCAAACATTCCTCACCATCATAAATAAACACGCGCCGTTACATCAAAAAAAGAGTTAGGCATCCGCAGATGAACCTGTGGTTAACGCCTGAATTGCTGCAAGAAATGGTACTACGTGACCAACTCAAGGCAGCAAATTTGTTTGACGAATATAAAGAGCAGAGAAACTTTGTTTCAAACGAAGTTGAAAAAGCCAAACGAGACTACTTCAGTCAAATGATAACGGACGCAAAATCCACAGCGCCAATGTGGAGGGCAATAAACACTATTGTACGCAACAAGCGTACAGATTCACAAAATTCAAGCACAAACATCACCCCGGACAAATTTAATACCCACTTTCTGTCATTATCCGATACCCTTACTCAAGCTTCACAGACTATAAGAGCACCAAATGAATATACATGCCCGACTTCCCTAATATCATTTTGCAAACAAAAACTTGGATCCAGTAACTCAGTCAAAATTCCCCTTCTTGCTGTACATGAAGTAGGTATGCACATAGCGCAATTAAAGAATAAAAAATCCATGGGTCCTGATAACATACCCGCATTTCTTCTCAAACTCGCTCTACCTTACATTGTTGAGTCTCTTACATGCATATATAATTTATCCATTGAAACTAATGTTTCCCCCAGGCGTTCAAAAACTCCAAAGTGATCCCCCTTCCAAAATCAAATGATCTGCCGGATCCAAATAATTTCAGACTTATATCCTTACTTTCGATTCTATCAAAACCCCTTGAAAGACACATACACACACACGTATCTCAGTTCATGGAGAAAAACAAACTATTTCACCCACTCCAATCTGGATTCCGATCTAATCATTCCTGCCACACAGCATTATCACGAATGCGTGACTCATGGCTTTCAAATATGAACCAATCACAAATGACAGGGGTTGTCTTTCTTGACTTCAAAAAGGCGTTTGATCTTGTTGATCTTTCCATTCTTCTAAAGAAACTATCTGTCTACTTGAACCATACCCCGACAATCTCATTATTCCAATCATACTTGAACGATAGGACTCAGTATGTGGTGCTTAATGGCAAAACTTCTGCTTCAGACTTTGTCAGACATGGAGTCCCACAGGGCTCTGTACTAGGCCCCCTACTATTCTGCATCTTCATCAATGATTTACCATTGTCTGTATCAGATGGAAAGGTCACGACAGATTTATTTGCTGATGACTCGTCACTCCAAACGAATGGCAGTGATCTACAGACAATAGAAACTTCTCTCCAGGAAAGTCTAAACGACGTGTCAGACTGGTGTCATTCAAACTCAATGGTCATACACCCAGCCAAAACCAAATCTATGATTATAGCTACCCGCCAAAAACACCAGTTGACTCCTCTTTGCCTAAAACTTCAGCTGAATGGCACTTCTATCGAGCAGGTAGACGAGCATCGTGTTTTAGGGTTAACGATAGATAAAGAATTGAAATGGCAATCTCATCTCAATAACATATGCAAGGTAGTCTCAAAACACCTTTTCCTGTTATCTCAATTAAAGCGCTACGTTAACAGTAATGTGCTTTTCTTCAATGCACACATAATGCCACGTATCAGTTATGCCTCAACAGTGTGGGACGGCAGTAGTGACGTCCACCAAAAAAGGCTGAATTCTCTCCATAGACGTGCAGCAAAGCTACTCCATCCAGCTGTATCTCTCACAACAGACGAAAAACTAAAAGCGCTGAACATACTTCCTCTGAATAGGCAATTGGAATTCAACAAGGCATCATTTATGTTTACAATCTTGACAGATACTATGCCATGTTATATCAATGCCCTTTTCACAAGATCGAACAGCTTTTCTGGCTCGACGAAATTCATTCTTCCCTACCCACGCATTGATCTATACAAAACAAGCCTAGCTTACTCTGGACCATATGTCTGGAACTCACTTCCACCGAATCTACAAAACATGAATACTTTAAAACTTTTCAAGGAACATTTGCATAAACATTTTATGTCTCAGTAATTAAATTATTCGATTACAATGATTAGCGCCCATTCGCAAAGTCTTCTGTGAACCATACTTTGAATAAATCGTCTAAACATAAAACCTACTCCGTTAAAATCGCTCATCCCCACTCCCACTCTGCCTACCATCCCTTTTCTCCTCCCCTACCTACCATTCTCTCTTCCCCACCCTCCTCTGACCTCTCTCTGTGTAGTTTTGTTTGTTTGTTTGTAAGTTTCCTTCTGTTTTACCATCCCCCATCTCATTAGTGCTTTTATGAATTGTTTGCATATCATTGTAGAATTAGATTACCATGTTGTTATGTTGAATTGTCAGTATGAATGATATGTGCTGAAATAATGTATGCATGACAAGGACAGATTGTAAGACTATGGCTTTGACCTAAAATCTCCATCCTTGTGTATTAAAGATCAATCAATCAATCAATCAATCAATCAATCAATCAATCTCTCTCTCTCTCTCTCTCTCTCTCTCTCTCTCTCTCTCTCTCTCTCTCTTCCTTCTTCTTCTTCTTCTTCTTCTTCTTCTTCTTCTTCTTCTTCTTACATGGATGATCAGGAAAGAGGGAGATTCGGCTTATGAAAGAGTACAAATTCTGTGAAGAATGTCGACCAACGACATGATGTTTGCATTCAAAGTGTCATTACGTACAATTATAAAAATGGCCTTAGAGGAAACAGATCTCCAGGCACAAGAATGGGAATCCAAACAATGAAGCCCTTCCCAGTCTACCCACTCTTCAAACATGGCCTTCTGCTGAGACGACATGCTGTTCACACCTCACCCTGATCAGTCAAAGGATGAGGGGGTTCCCTGGGGCACGCCAAGAGACAAGCCAGTCAGCAGGAACACGGGTCATGGACTGTTGGGGGGGAGTCCGAGAAATAGTTACTGCAGACTCTATGAGCGCTGTTCTGGGACCTCCCACACAGTGTGATTCAAGAATACATTAGCTGCTGTTTCAATTGATTATAAGACGGCTGCTGATCATTTTTTTTTAATATTTATCTGTTATGTCATGACTCGATTATAAGACGGCTGCTGATCAATTTTTTTTAGATTTATCTGTTAGTGTCATGACTTGATTATAAGACAGCTGATCAATTTTTTTTTTTTTTTTAGATTTATCTCTTAGTGTCATGACTTGATTTGGCTGATTACATTTTTTCGGCCTGTTATCTTCAATTATCCTCAGTTCTGTTGTTCGCTCGCTCGCAGCCCGGATGTGGCTTCCGTGGTCGGCTAGGCTACAAATAGCATGACTCCATCTACATGTATGGAATTGATGTGATAGGCGATTGGGAAATGACGGATCCATACCGCCCTTTGTCCACGGTCAGGGGCAACAGGTTAGAGGTGTCACCAGTCCTGTCTACATGGTGCCTTCCATCCTCCACTGTACCCTGTAGAATGGTCATGGACAAGTAGCCATGGTGAGATATATGTCCACCCTCCACTGTACCCTGTAGAATGGTCTTGGACAGAGAGTCATGGGGAGATACATGTCCACCCTCCACTGTACCCTGTAGAATGGTCATGGACAGGGAGTCATGGTGAGATACATGTCCACCCTCCACTGTACCCTGTAGAATGGTCATGGACAGGGAGTCATGGCGAGATACATGTCCACCCTCCACTGTACCCCGTAGAATGGTCATGGACAGGGAGTCATGGGGAGATACATGTCCACCCTCCACTGTATCCTGCAGAATGTTCTTGGACAGGGAGTCACGGAGAGATACATGTCCACCCTCCACTGTACCCTGTAGAATGGTCTTGGACATGGAATCACGGGAGACACATGTCCACCCTCCTCTGTACCCTGTAGAATGGTCTTGGACAGCAAGTCATGGTGAGATACATGTCCACCCTCCACTGTACCATGTATAATGGTCTTGGACAGAGAGTCATGGGGAGATACATGTCCACCCTCCACTGTACCCTGTAGAATGGTCATGGACAGGGAGTCACGGAGAGATACATACCTGCACCTGGAAATGTGCCAGATGTTATCTTCCAGTAAATCCGTTGCCTTGCTCTGACCTGGTCACTTCTCTTGCGGCCTTCACAGGAGATGTTGGGAACCTCTGGGGCGTTGATGTATGGACTGCCTGGATTCCTCGTGGAAATCTGCCAGATATGTGCAGCTCTGTCTGCCATAGAAAAGGGGAGGTCGTCACCGACTTGTAGATCTCTGGAAAGCTGATTCGTTTTTCTGTTGTCTGCGTCTTGCTTAACAGGTGTCTGGCATGTCTGTCAGTGGATTTGAACCTCATCTTCAAACCCGAAAACACCAGTACCTGTGAACGGTCAAACAGCCCCGTAGTTCTCAGTGGGAAAAGTTGTCGACAAGGAGCCATTTCCACGTTATCCTTTCATAGTGAGGAGTGAATCTAAAGGTGTACATGGAGTAAGAATGGGCGAGATACTGAACACAAAGTATCACAATTTGCAAATGATGCATAATTGACTTACATTGAAGATAAAAAGTCTTTTTAGAAGTCAATAGAAATACATGATAAATTTGGTTTTGATTTTTTTTTAAAATCTGGTTTACTTGTCAATGAAGACAATTTCAAGTAATTTGGTAATAGCGTAAACATCTAGGAAAAGATTCGTGGTGAGAGAGAGAGAGAGAGAGAGAGAGAGAGAGAGAGAGAGAGAGAGAGGGGGGAGAGGGAGACAGACAGACAGACAGACAGACAGACAGACAGACAGACAGAGACAGAGACAGAAGAAATATGCCGAGAAAGAAAGAGAAATGAAAGCGCTCCCTTATATCCTGTTTAAAGCGACCCATCACACCCTTAGGAAGAGTTGCAGTCTTCAAATCATTGATTTGATCAAAATAGCTTATCTGTGGTTAAGGCTTCCACACGCACCAGACGACCTGATAAAAGATCTACAGATGTATTGTTTTAAATGTGTGCAAGGATAGAATGCAATTGACCCGATAAAAGATGTACAGATGCATTGTTTTAAATGTGTGCAAGGATAGAATGCAAATGACCCGATAAAAGATGTACAGATGCATTGGTTTAAATGTGTGCAAGGATAGAATGCAAATGACCCGATAAAAGATGTACAGATGTATTGTTTTAAATGTATGCAAGGATAGAATGTAAATATGGGAAGGATAGAAATGATCGAATCAGCAGAAGGACCGTTGTGAAAGACACCAGAAGTAGGGGACTTCGTATTCCAGAATTATGAAGTGACATGTCCTCGGTGAAACTGGCCAGTGTCAGAAAACTAAAACACAGTAACCTCGACGGAAACGTGTTATAGCTAGCATTTTCCCTATTGGGAATAATACAGAAGAAACAGGGCTAAAGAAGATGTAGCAAAACATGACCGATGACATATTCTGGCAAATGGTCTTCAGGGCACAACGTGAGGCAAAGCTGAACCACATTCTTCAGGACAGCTCCTGGCTCAACCCAGATCATGCTATGACAAACTGAATGTTGGGAATAGAGTCCAGATCATGCTATGACAAACTGAATGTTGGGAATAGAGTCAAGATCATGCTATAACAAACTGAATGTTGGGAATAGAGTCCAGATCATGCTATAACAAACTGAATGTTGGGAATAGAGTCCAGATCATGCTATAACAAACTGGATGTTGGGAATAGAGTCCAGATCATGCTATGACAAACTGAATGTGGGAATACAGCCCAGATCATGCTATGACAAACTGAATGTGGGGAATAGAGTCCAGATCATGCTATGACAAACTGAATGTGGGGAATACAGCCCAGATCATGCTATGACAAACTGAATGTGGGGAATACAGCCCAGATCATGCTATGACAAACTGAATGTGGGGAATACAGCCCAGATCATGCTATGACAAACTGAATGTGGGGAATAGAGCCCAGATCATGCTATAACAAACTGAATGTGGGGAATAGAGCCCAGATCATGGTATGAAAGATTGAAAGTGGGAATAGAGCCCAGATCATGCTATAACAAACTGAATGTGGGGAATAGAGCCCAGATCATGCTATGACAAATTGAAAGTGAGGAATAGAGCCCAGATCATGCTATGACAGATTGAAAGTGAGGAACAGAGCCCAGATCATGCTATGACGGATTGAAAGTGGGAATAGAAGCCAGGTCTGACGGTGGCATGGTATGATTTATCCATCGCATGCCTAAACTCCCTCCTCAGGCGACTTCGATGCTGAAGTTCCGCACAATGACAGAGTGCGCCTTCCTGACAGTTGATCCTTCATCAGCCAGCAGTAATCTCCCCCGCAGGGTGGGCAGCAAGGTCATGGACCCAGTCCATGGACTGGAGGAAGTCAGTCAGCATGATGTTCACGGTCGGTTACTGGATGCGCCAGCTGTCATACGGATGCACTCCAATGGTGCCAAACCTTCCTACGTGACTTCAGCTCCGTGCATTCCCTGTCCAGTACACGACAGAGTGAAGGAAGAACTGGTCCGAACAGAAAAGAACTGTATCAACAGCGATGGTCAAAGGAAGAATAGTGGGTAAGAACTGTATCAACAGCGATGGTCAAAGGACGAATAGCGGGGTAAGAACTGTATCAACAGCGATGGTCAGAAGGAAGAATAGTGGGTAAGAACTGTATCAACAGTGATGGTCAAAGGAAGAATAGTGGGTAAGAACTGTATCAACAGCGATGGTCAGAAGGAAGAATAGCGGGGTAAGAACTGTATCAACAGCGATGGTCAGAAGGAAGAATAGCGGGGTAAGAGCTGTATTAACAGCGATTGTCAGAAGGAAGAATAGTGGGTAAGAACTGTATCAACAGCGATGGTCAGAAGGAAGAATAGCGGGGTAAGAGCTGTATTAACAGCGATGGTCAGAAGGAAGAATAGCGGGGTAAGAGCTGTATTAACAGCGATGGTCAGAAGGAAGAATAGCAGGGTAAGAGCTGTATTAACAGCGATGGTCAGAAGGAAGAATAGCGGGTAAGAACTGTATCAACAGCGATGGTCAAAGGAAGAATAGTGGGTAAGAACTGTATCAACAGCGATGGTCAAAGGAAGAATAGTGGGTAAGAACTGTATCAACAGCGATGGTCAAAGGAAGAATAGTGGGTAAGAACTGTATCAACAGCGATGGTCAAAGGAAGAATAGTGGGTAAGAACTGTATCAACAGCGATGGTCAAAGGAAGAATAGTGGGTAAGAACTGTATCAACAGCGATGGTCAAAGGAAGAATAGTGGGTAAGAACTGTATCAACAGCGATGGTCAAAGGAAGAATAGTGGGTAAGAACTGTATCAACAGCGATGGTCAAAGGAAGAATAGTGGGTAAGAACTGTATCAACAGCGATGGTCAAAGGAAGAATAGTGGGTAAGAACTGTATCAACAGCGATGGTCAAAGGAAGAATAGTGGGTAAGAACTGTATCAACAGCGATGGTCAGAAGGAAGAATAGTGGGTAAGAACTGTATCAACAGCGATGGTCAAAGGAAGAATAGTGGGTAAGAACTGTATCAACAGCGATGGTCAGAAGGAAGAATAGTGGGTAAGAACTGTATCAACAGCGATGGTCAGAAGGAAGAATAGTGGGTAAGAACTGTATCAACAGCGATGGTCAAAGGAAGAATAGTGGGTAAGAACTGTATTAACAGCGATGGTCAAAGGAAGAATAGTGGGTAAGAACTGTATCAACAGCGATGGTCAAAGGAAGAATAGTGGGTAAGAGCTGTATCAACAGCGATGGTCAAAAGCAAGAATAGCGGGCTAAGAATCTGCATCGACTGTAAGAAATGACAGCAGATGAGACAGACCACATTTCATAATACCCTACTTGGATGAAATATTATTGCTCCAAGCCTAGCTGGTTCCCAATTTCCACAACACTTCATACGTTAGGCAGGTATGAAAAAAAGAGCTCTACCTGCACTGGTCAATTAAAAGCAAAAGACTCACAATCCTTTCATTAGAGTAACACTTCCACTAGCAGGTGATTAATAGCATTTATAACTCCTTTTGACCGTCCCTGTATGTGTTGACTTATCATGGGTATGAATATTGAAAACTAATAATTCCAAAGCGAGTTGGAATAAACCTAAGGTTCTTCTACTGATGTATGGTCATCACTGATGATACCCCAGTACTGATGCATGGTCATCACTGATGATACCCCAGTACTGATGTATGGTCATCACGGATACCCCAGTACTGATGTATGGTCATCACTGATACTCAGTACTGACGTATGGTCACCACTGATACCCCTGTACTGATGTATCACTGATAGCCCTGTACTGATGTATGGTAATCACTGATGATACCCCAGTACTGATGTATGGTCATCACTGATACCTCAGTACTGATGTATGGTCATCACTGATACCCCAGTACTGATGTATGGTCACCACTGATACCCCAGTACTGATGTATCACTGATAGTCCTGTACTGATGTATGGTCATCACTGATTGTCACGGACGTACATACTTTTAGTTAAGATAAGTCATTTCTTTTCAAACCCAGTATAAATTGGAGTGTCACCAGTGACTTCTTTACTACACTGGCCGGGTGTTGACCAGTGTGCTATTTTTGTCATCCCGGGTGCGCTACGTCCGTGCATTTCGCTCCCATCCTCCAATACTTCTCTTCATTTTTTTTCTTTTAAAGCTTTCTTTTTCTGTTCTTTAATCGCTTTCCACGTGGTTCATCAGCTGTCAGGTGCCACAGGTGAGCTGTTTTTACCTGTTGCCATCTTGGTTAGTCTAGTGGTGTGGCACTCGTTTACGGACCGTCGAGTCGGAGAGATCTCCATCTCTGCTAGCTGGGCCCACTTTTCTTTATCCACTTCGGTGTGGGTTGTGTGGAAGAGTCTTTCACCCTTCAGCGGGTCGGAAAGTATTCCACTGGACACCTCTGGGATCCCTATCCCTGCCAGCTAGAAGAATCACCTTGGGTCGTCCCTGACCTGGAGTCCCCTTCGGTGTGGACCGGCACGGTTTCGGCTTCCACCCTTCGTTGGACTGGGGAGCGAACCGTTTCTCACCTCGCCCACACGCCATTTTGGTAACTATATGTTCTGTGTTGGACAGTTGTTTTATTTGGGTTTTCTAACCTTTCAGCAGTTGAGAGGTTTTTCTTTTCCCTTCATGTGCTGTTGGCTCGGGCACACCTTTTCCGTGTGTAACTGCTCCAAAGAGGGGAAGCAGGTATGGAACTGGCATAGAGATATGCATCTTGTTGTAGAATTGTAGAGACGCATTATCTTTAATTGCATTTTCGGTCCTTAGCGGCTAGGGCTCTGTCGCTTTGGACTAAGTTGAAAATCTCTTACTATATAATATCCCTTCATTTCGGTCAATGAAAGCTGGGTTTTTTTTCGATTATACAGGTTGAGTCAATGCTTATCTCCCCTCTTTTCCAAAGGTGTCAGACTGGAATTATGTGATAAATATTGTCTTTCGCTCAGTATGTGATTTTGGCCGGAAGGATATCAGAAATGTTGGTTTCATTTTTCCTTGTTGCTTCTCGGACACGAGACGGATCGTGGAACGCATGAGCATGCGAACGGCTAAACATTTAGACCGCGGAGTGTGGAATTCCTGCCGTATCGCCCCACATGTGGTTCCGTTCTCGTTGTGTCCTTGTCTTATATGTTTGTGTGACATGTGTGGATGAATTCTAATTGTTTTTTCATTGGAGCTTTTGTTGACTAAGGAAATTGTCCTTAGTAGAGGTCAAAGGAAAGGAAAAGGGGAAAGAGGTTATTCTAATTCATTTGCCCCTTTTTGTAGTGACAAAGACATAGTTGACCTTATCTACGGTATTGTGACCCTTCATACTGTGACGCACTGCCGGACCCACTATGTTGCCACACACTGACTACAACAAAGACTATAGGGTGGTGACTTCTTGTCTAGAGACTGATCTCCGCCGTAGGGCGGGATTTTTCGCCCTTTTCCTTCAGCTGCAGCTCCGGTCTTGGGCTGGCTGGGCGGCCAGCATCTACGGACCCTGCAGTCGTCCTTCGCCCCGGCACCAGCCGTTACTCAGACCTGCGGACTGGTGGTGCGGACTGGTGGTGGTGAACCTTGTCTCCTTCACTGAGACATCTGCCACACCTAGGACTGGAAGAACAGCCCACTACGAACGTCACCCCTCTACGGGATCCACCTCCCTCTGCGAACCTCCTCGGCTCATGGACTCGAGTTGAGTTTTCCATCTTGTGTAGTGTGGACGTGGGTCTGGCGTGCGTGTGCGTGGGTTTAAAGCCTGTCACTGATTCGTTTGTTTTTTTTTAATTTGTTTGACTCTTGCTGTGTAGGTCCTGTTGTATGTAGCATTGTTTCTATAACTGTCTTCTGTCATTCTGCTGAATGTCCTTGTAGCGGGTTAGCGGGCTAGGTTGGGACAGTAGCGGGATTCCGGGATATTTGGGAGGTTTTTTTTTTGTGGTCTATTCAATTTACTTTCCCCTAGGTCAGCTAGTTCTGAATAGTGCCTTTCTCTTCTATGCCCCATTTTTTTGTTTTTCCTCTCGGCTATCTTTTCTCTTTGTTAGGATTCATACCCCATCTGGAGTGCTAGCGCGAGTGAATGATTGTAATGTGAATAAAAGTATTGTCGAAACTTCTTCCTCTTGTGGTCTGGTGGTGTGAGGGATTGAGTGATCGCTCCGTTTCTGCCACTGCACATTACTTGTATAAGAACCCCCCCTGTCAGGTGTACTCACACTTGACAACTATGGTGGAGATGCGGGGTACAGGAATGTGTATGTGGTAGTGTAAAAGCGACACTCTGAACTCACTACCGCCCGACCCTTGAGATCTATCTTTCTGTACGTGTATTTGACGGGTGGTTGGTTGGGTGGGTTCTAGAGTTAGTAGGGAACCCATTGGAGCGGACCGGTTTTGGGGGTGCTGTCGGCAGTAGAGTTCCGTGCTCCGTGGTCGGATTTCGGCGCTTCCGTTCCGCGTTCGTCTCCGTGTTTGTTTTGTTTTGTCTAGTACCGCCGGCTATTGTTTCTAGAATTCCGTTCTCCTTTTCTCATTACCTTGGTTAGAATAGGTACTTGGGTGGAGAAATAAGGGGTTTTGAATTCTAGATTAATAGGTCTTGCTTGTGCAGAGTCGCCGATATCGGTGCTTGTGCTGATTTAGGATTTTGGTCTGCATTTGCCTGTACCCAAGACGCCGACTGTGTTAGTAAGGTAAGTGTAGGCAGGCTTGCCAAGCATTTGGTGCTTTGTTTACAAGGCAAACTTTGACACTTAGTTCCGATACCGTGTTTGCGCGAAACTCGGTCTTACATAAGTCTATCTACTTCAGTTCACAAAAACAAAGACTATCTATTCTTGGTGGCGTGTTATTTCATTGTTATTACACACTAGGTTGTAGGATCTGTGTTGTTTAGTCTAAGGGGATTAGCCCTAAGCTGATAGGCTTTCCTCTTCTGTCTAGCGCACAGACAAGCAGTTTATTTGCTTTCCTATCTAGCTGTTGATGTTAGGGCTTTGTTAATTGTTCAACACTAATTTGTGTGACTGTGGTGATTGGAATAATAAAATTGTCAGTCGTGTGTTGAGAATTTGAGTGTAGCGTCTTATGATATATTTTAAGTGCTTTTCCAAAGAGCCACTTGCGTCTTTTTCTGTCGCCCCTCCCCCTCTCATCCGCTTCCCATTCAGTTACAGAGCAGTGATCTTAGCACGTGGTTCCCGTCTTTGGACTAGATCGTGTTGCTCGGAGTTTCGGCGCGCTCATCAAGCCACTGTTTTGATGGAGTCAGTTCTGTCCCGGTGCCCCAGTGACCGTGTTGGTGTACGTGCGCTTCCGTGTTTACGTCAGTCGCTGGTAGAATTTAGGTTAGCTGTTTGACCTTGCGGTACGGGTCGTTTAATTTCTATTGTCCGTCCCTGCCTTATGCATGTTTGTTGTCTTGTTGCTTTTCTCTTTGGATAAGTTGGTTGCTGGTTGGAGTAACGCGTTGAGTTATAAATTCCAGTTGTATAGGTCTGATTTCTTTGGCCTCTTTGCTGAGTAAACGTCTTTGAAGTCTTACTTTGAGAAATCAACATTTGATCCGGAGATAGGTTTGTTACCCAGGTGTGGTAACTTTGTTTGGGTTCTTGGCACGCCGGTGCACTAGGGCAGTCGTTATACAGTGATAAGCTGTTGCTTTGTCGATTTAATTCCACGTCGTGTCGGAATTGGTTCATGTTTGGACATTGTTTTCCATAGCGGAAAAACTGAGCTCGGACCACGTTTTCTGGCCAGCGGTTTTTTTGAAGATTGCCGCTCTCAACGCTCTGAAGTGTTAAAAACACAACTGGGTATTTCCGTCGTCGGATGTCAGGGGAAATAACTCAAGCTCTTAGCTAGTTATTGGATTTGGACACTCGGTGTTCATTTGGTGAGAAGTTAGTTTGCTTTACTTATTGAGCTTAGCCAGGGTTAAGCGATTCAGTTCGTTGGGGCTAGCTTAGTGTGGCAGTACTCTTGACTGCAGTTTGGTTCGTGAAGCATTCTTTCTCTTCGAGTTTGAACGGTTTTGTGGATTGACTACACTTAGTCATAAAGTCATACATTGTTGACTTTGTTGTTCAAACTACTCTTTTGTCTTGTGAGACATACCTTAGACTGTAACCTACGGTTGGAGATTTGTTGGTGTTGACTACACTTAGTCAAAAAGTCATACGTAGGACTTTGTCATTTCTCCTTCCCTGTTTTGGGAATATTGTTACAGTTGTTGACTACCCTTAGTCATAGTTACATTTGTGGAACGTTATTACTCCGTATTTCCTTTTCGTGGGAATACAGCTACAATTTAGCGGATTGGAGTTGCTGATACGTTGTGAGATTACTCAATTTCGGTTTCCGTTCTTGGACTTTGACTTTTGTGGTTCTACCTGGGAGGAACTCGGACTTTGTAGGAAATATTGTTGGTGGACCACTCTTGGTTCGTTGGATAGTAGTACTTCCTCGTGGTGTTTTGTTAGGGTTGTCCATGCGTGTTTGACTTATATTAAATCCTAACGTCATTTCTCATTCATTATCTTTCAGTGAGTGTTGTCATTCTCGGTGAGGGTGGGTTAACCATTGTGTTGGTGTTACCCTATATGACTGATTTAAGATAGTGCGTTTTTTCCTTTGGAAATTGGGGATAGTTCTCTTCAAACCTTGTGACTATTCACAGAATCTTGGATTTATATCCATTTAGTGTCGTTCTGTACTGTTGGCTTGTGGGTTCAAATATTTTGACCTTCGAAGTAGTCGACTGTGGTACTAAGTGCGAAGTAGACGCACACGTGGGAACCTTCGTGGGATTTCGTTCGTCAGAGTTCTGCGTGGTTGTGCAAATCTTGTGTATCACTTGGTGATTCGGTGACTTCGTGTGTGGTGAGGTGTACTGTGAGTTATGGAACACGTAGACGACAGGCGCCGGATCACACGCTCTGACTCGTGGTGCAGGAATCCTACCAGGGATGGGGAGCCCCATGACTCGGGCGACGACTGGCCCTACTACCCAGGTCGTGTATTCTTCTGGTGGGACTCGTCCTCCAGTCACCGCAATGTCCACAATGCAGGAGATGACCCCTCCTGGGTCACTCTCTCCGAGACGACCTCTGCCCACTCCAGTCTCGGGACTTCGCCCTCCGCCGTATCTTCGAGATGACTTCCACTTTCGGCCTTCGCCTATGCCTCATCCTCCTGGACCAGCGCCCGTGGATCCACTTATGTTGATGAGGATTGAGAGAGAAGAAAGAGAGGCCAAGGAGAAGAGGGAAAGGGAAGAGAGGCAAGAGAGAGAAGAGAGGGGGAGGAGAAGAGACTGGAAAAGGAAGAGAGAAGCGAGGGAAAAGAGAGAGCGGGAGGAGAGAGAAGCCAAAGAAGAGAGACGATGGAAACTGGAAATGGAGGAGAAGAGATTGGAGAGGGAGGAGAAGGAACGGCGATGGAGAGAGGAGATGGAGGAAAGGAGACTGGAGCGAGAGTCGAGAGAAAAGAAAGAACAGCTAGACAGAGAGGCCCAGAAACAGAAAGAGTTGGACTTTGAGGCTCGTTTGGAGGAGGAAAGAAAAAGACTCCGGGCCGAGTTAGTTCAACAGTTGGATACAGCCGAACGAGAGGAGGCACAATCTGTGGTTGCTTCCGAGCATGGCTCTGCCCATCGGGAAATAGCGGATTTTCATCAGGGCGTGGATATTCCGGTGGCTCCGCCCATGCTACATATGCCAGTGTACAGTGCTAGCGATAACATAGACACTTACATCGAGCACTTTGAGGCGGTAGCTGCTGCGTACCAGCTGACCGACCAGAGGAAAGCCCTTTACCTCATCAGTAGCCTGACGGGGAAGGCTAAGGAGGCGTTTGTTGACATTCCACCCGGAGCTTCCTATACCGAGTTAAACGCGGCTCTTCGCCGGAGACTGCACATGACTGCCGAATCCTATAGGAAGCAGTTTCGCACAATGAGGAAACCTTCAGAGGAGACTTTTCACCAGTTCGGGGAACGCCTCCGGCGCACTATGGAATATTGGATTGAAGCCTCAGAAATGGAAATGGTTTCCTCTTGGAACAACTTGTGAATTCGGTATCTCAGGAACTGCAGTTTAAGTTGGGTGAAGAGAAACCAAGGACATTCGCCAGGGCAATCGAGATTGCTGAAGCCTTCGCAGATGCGCGTCGTCACTATCGGATGCCTACACCAGGAACTAGTAGGAAACCCGCCGATCGGGAGTCACGTGACTTCAAACCACCGTCACCCTCCAAAAGCGATGTCCCCAGCAATTCCAGGAACGTCGGAGCCAAGCTCAAGCTTTGCTTCCTCTGTGGGGAAAAGGGACATTTCATCCGGGATTGTCCGAAGAGGAAGGACAAGACAAAATCCGACGTCTCGCACGTTAGGGTGGCATTTGGAGAGAACGAGGTCACGTCCCCATTATATCCTACCTTCCCGTCGGTGGTGTGTGGCAAGAAAGTGGAGGCTATTAGGGACACAGGAGCTACAGCGGTCTTCATCGACGAGCAGTTGGTCCCTAGTGAGGCACCTCGAGGGGGAGAGTGCCAAGTGTCAGGAATCGAGTCATCCTTCAGGGCAACCCGATCTACAGTATTGGTAGATGTGTCTACGCCATACTTTAAAGGGAAGGTATGGGCAGTCGCCCTTCAGCGACCTGCGTACTCCCTACTGATAGGCAATTCAGTGTGCTTTGGGGATGGTCAACGTCGGGAGATATCGTCCGAGTTGCCACCTGAGGTGTTTGTGGCCGCCACCACGCGTTCCCAAGCACAGAGAAAGAGGCACTGAAACCCCTCCTGAAGCCCCTGACTCAGCATGACATCTTCACCATGGATCCCTCAACTGTAAGCAGCTTGCAAGCAAAGGATCCATCCCTCAACAAAATCCGGAGTTTGGTTGGGGAACCAGCAAGGACATCCCGCAGCAGCGCGGTAGAGTTCGTGAGATGCAAGGGACTGGTACACAGACGTCATATGTCATCTACTTCATCTGCCACTCAGCTAATCGCGCCAGAAGCACCCCACGGTTCGGTCATGCGCCTAGGCTACGATACCCCTATGGCAAGACATTTGGGGACACGTCCGACCCTGGAGAGAATCCAGCAAGATTTTCATTGGCCAGGAGTGACGAAGAACATCAAAAGGTACGGTCGCAGCTACGATGTGTGCCAGCGAACTACTCCGAAGGGCCGGAACACCAGGATGTCTGTGGCGTTGTTGACATCAGCAGGTTCTGCACCCTCGAGGAGTAGAAAACCCTTGCTAGCAAAGCAAAGGAGCAGACGCAAAAGGAGTCAAACATGCGCTGAAATGAGAGCGAATGAGAGTCGAACACCAAGACCGCCTCACAGCCATGGAGCGACACCTGGGCCAGTTGTGTGACAGCTCTGTCTCCTACACACGTAAAACAGCACGTCTACGTAACAAAGGTGACAACGTATGTAGGAAGATAACAGAGAACGCAGAACATGTGAAATGGAACCCTTCTCTAAGCAAAGGCATGACCCATTTTGCTGAAAGTCCCTCAGCTGGTCGGAACTACAGGGAGGCTCGGGTGAATTGGCTAGAAAAGAAAGTGGTGTGTAATCTCGGTGGCTACGGACTGTTGTGCGAACAGACCAAGAATGACTTGAAGGAAGCCTTCAATGCCCAGTCCAAGGAAGGGATGCAGAAGAGGCAGCTGGAACAGATCAAGATGAAGATGCCACAGAACCGACAGCAGATTGTGCAGGTAGAATCGGATCTACAGAAGGCCAGTGTGGAAGCTTCTCGCAGTCATCACGCCTTGGAGCAGCAGGTTCACAGCTTTCAGGCCAAGATCACGACATGAAGAAAGTGCTGACAGAGTTTGTCAACACTGAGCTGGTCTTCCATGCCAGGACCCTGGAGCTCTACGCACAGTGCTTCCAGACACTGAACGTCATCGACCCAGGCGGTGACCTGGAGATGAAGCCAGCCGAAGCAGTGCATCAGGACATAGCATGCACTGCTTCCCAGCAGTCCCTGGACAGCAACAGCAGCAGCAGTCGTCCTGCTCCTCGTCGTACCCTATCCCCTTGTCTATCTCCAGTGCCCCGGTTAGCAATGGTGTGCCCAGAAAGGCACTGGATGATGTCACTGAAGGTGAAGATGATAATGATGAAGGCTGATTACCTTAGCCGAATGGAGTAGCGAGTCAAGGTTCAAGAGTGCGGAAAGTCCACATGAATGTAAGGGTATACAGAACGTATTGGAGGCTGTGATAGGCTGTGCCTCAGTGGCACAAGCCTCTTTGGTTGGGGGGTGTTGTCACGGACGTACATACTTTTAGTTAAGATAAGTCATTTCTTTTCAAACCCAGTATAAATTGGAGTGTCACCAGTGACTTCTTTACTACACTGGCCGGGTGTTGACCAGTGTGCTATTTTTGTCATCCCGGGTGCGCTACGTCCGTGCATTTCGCTCCCATCCTCCAATACTTCATTTTTTTCTTTTAAAGCTTTCTTTTTCTGTTCTTTAATCGCTTTCCACGTGGTTCATCAGCTGTCAGGTGCCACAGGTGAGCTGTTTTTACCTGTTGCCATCTTGGTTAGTCTAGTGGTGTGGCACTCGTTTACGGACCGTCGAGTCGGAGAGATCTCCATCTCTGCTAGCTGGGCCCACTTTTCTTTATCCACTTCGGTGTGGGTTCTGTGGAAGTCTTTCACCCTTCAGCGGGTCGGAAAGTATTCCACTGGACACCTGGGATCCCTATCCCTGCCAGCTAGAAGAATCACCTTGGGTCGTCCCTGACCTGGAGTCCCCTTCGGTGTGGACCGGCACGGTTTCGGCTTCCACCCTTCGTTGGACTGGGGAGCGAACCGTTTCTCACCTCGCCCACACGCCATTTTGGTAACTATATGTTCTGTGTTGGACAGTGTTTTGTTTTATTTGGGTTTTCTAACCTTTCAGCAGTTGAGAGGTTTTTCTTTTCCCTTCATGTGCTGTTGGCTCGGGCACACCTTTTCCGTGTGTAACTGCTCCAAAGAGGGGAAGCAGGTATGGAACTGGCATAGAGATATGCATCTTGTTGTAGAATTGTAGAGACGCATTATCTTTAATTGCATTTTCGGTCCTTAGCGGCTAGGGCTCTGTCGCTTTGGACTAAGTTGAAAATCTCTTACTATATAATATCCCTTCATTTCGGTCAATGAAAGCTGGGTTTTTTTTCGATTATACAGGTTGAGTCAATGCTTATCTGCCCTCTTTTCCAAAGGTGTCAGACTGGAATTATGTGATAAATATTGTCTTTCGCTCAGTATGTGATTTTGGCCGGAAGGATATCAGAAATGTTGGTTTCATTTTTCCTTGTTGCTTCTCGGACACGAGACGGATCGTGGAACGCATGAGCATGCGAACGGCTAAACATTTAGACCGCGGAGTGTGGAATTCCTGCCGTATCGCCCCACATGTGGTTCCGTTCTCGTTGTGTCCTTGTCTATGTTTGTGTGACAGATGTGTGGATGAATTCTAATTGTTTTGTTTTCATTGGAGCTTTTGTTGACTAAGGAAATTGTCCTTAGTAGAGGTCAAAGGAAAGGAAAAGGGGAAAGAGGTTATTCTAATTCATTTGCCCCTTTTTGTAGTGACAAAGACAGTTGACCTTATCTACGGTATTGTGACCCTTCATACTGTGACGCACTGCCGGACCCACTATGTTGCCACACACTGACTACAACAAGGACTATAGGGTGGTGACTTCTTGTCTAGAGACTGATCTCCGCCGTAGGGCGGGATTTTTCGCCCTTTTCCTTCAGCTGCAGCTCCGGTCTTGGGCTGGCTGGGCGGCCAGCATCTACGGACCCTGCAGTCGTCCTTCGCCCCGGCACCAGCCGTTACTCAGACCTGCGGACGGTGGGGTGGTGGGTGAACCTTGTCTCCTTCACTGAGACATCTGCCACACCTAGGACTGGAAGAACAGCCCACTACGAACGTCACCCCTCTACGGGATCCACCTCCCTCTGCGAACCTCCTCGGCTCATGGACTCGAGTTGAGTTTTCCATCTTGTGTAGTGTGGACGTGGGTCTGGCGTGCGTGTGCGTGGGTTTAAAGCCTGTCACTGATTCGTTTGTTTTTTTTAATTTGTTTGACTCTTGCTGTGTAGGTCCTGTTGTATGTAGCATTGTTTCTATAACTGTCTTTCTTCTGTCATTCTGCTGAATGTCCTTGTAGCGGGGTAGCGGGTTAGGTTGGGACAGTAGCGGGATTCCGGGATATTTGGGAGTTTTTTTTTTTGTGGTCTATTCAATTTACTTTCCCCTTGGTCAGCTAGTTCTGAATAGTGCCTTTCTCTTCTATGCCCCTTTTTTTTGTTTTTCCTCTCGGCTATCTTTTCTCTTGTTAGGATCCATACCCCATCTGGAGTGCTAGTGCGAGTGAATGATTGTAATGTGAATAAAAGTATTGTCGAAACTTCTTCCTCTTGTGGTCTGGTGTGAGGGATTGAGTGATCGCTCCGTTTCTGCCACTGCACATTACTTGTATAAGAACCCCCCTGTCAGGTGTACTCACACTTGACACTGATACCCCAGTACTGATGTATGGTCATCACTGATACCTCAGTACTGATGTATGGTCATCATTGATACCCGGTACTGATGTATGGTCATCACTGATACCCCAGTACTGATGTATGGTCATCACTGATGATACTCCAGTACTGATGTATGGTCATCACTGATACGCCTGTACTGATGTATGGTCATCACTGATGATACCCCAGTACTGATGTATGGTCATCACTGATACCCCTGTACTGATGTATGGTCGTCACTGATGATACCCCCAGTACTGATGTATGGTCATCACTGATGATACCCCAGTACTGATATATGGTCATCACTGATACCCCAGTTTTGATGTATGGTCATCACTGATGATACCCCAGTACTGATGTATGGTCATCTCTGATACCCCAGTACTGATGTATGGTCATCACTGTGATACCCCAGTACTGATGTATGGTCATCACTGATGATACCCCAGTACTGATGTATGGTCATCACTGATGATACCCCAGTACTGATGTATGGTCATCACTGATGATACCCCAGTACTGATGTATGGTCATCACTGATGATTCCCCAGTACTGATGTATGGTCATCACTGATGATTCCCCAGTACTGATGTATGGTCATCACTGATGATACCCCAGTACTGGTGTATGGTCATCACTGACACCCCAGTACTGATGTATGGTCATCACTGATGATACTCCAGTACTGATGTATGGTCATCACTGATACCCCTGTACTGATGTATGGTCATCACTGATGATACCCCAGTACTGATGTATGGTCATCACTGATACCCCAATACTGATGTATGGTCATCACTGATACCCCAGTACTGATGTATGGTCATCACTGATGATACCCCAGTACTGATGTATGGTCATCACTGATACCCCAGTACTGATGTATAGTCATCACTGATGATACCCCAGTACTGATGTATGGTCATCACGGATACCCCAGTACTGATGTATAGTCATCACTGATACTCCAGTACTGATGTGTGGTCATCATTGATGATACCCCAGTACTGATGTATGGTCATCACTGATGATACCCCAGTACTGATGTATGGTCATCTCTGATACCCCTGTACTGATGTATGGTCATCACTGATGATACCCCAGTACTGATGTATGGTAATCATTGATACCCCAGTACTGATGTATGGTCATCACTGATGATACCCCAGTACTGGTGTATGGTCATAACTGATACCCCAGTACTGATGTATGGTCATCACTGATGATACCCCAGTACTGATGTATGGTCATCACTGATACCCCTGTACTGATGTATGGTCATCACTGATGATACCCCAGTACTGATGTATGGTCATCACTGATACCCCAGTACTGATGTATGGTCATCACTGATGATACCCCAGTACTGATGTATGGTCATCACTGATACCCCAGTGCATGCGGCCACAGCTAAACAGCAGAGTTGATGACAGTCAGGTATCGTGAATGGCATACCGTGTCAGGGCTTACCCTGAACACGCCCGTGTCCATCACACAGGAGACAAGAGATCTTCTCCAGTCAGCTGTTCAGTCAACACGGCCTCCGGTAAAATCCTCAGATTGTTGGGCAGTGACCGTAATACAACCTCCCCACATTCACAGTGACCATGATACAATCTCCCCACGTTCACAGTGACCATGATACAACCTCCCCACATTCACAGTGACCATAATACAACCTCCCCACATCCACATGACCATGATACAACCTCCCCACATTCACAGTGACGCAACCTCCCCCCATTCACAGTGACCATGATACAGCCTCCCCCCATTCACAGTGACCATGATACAACTCCCCACATTCACAGTGACCATGATACAACCTCCCCACATTCACAGTGACCATGACACAACCTCCCCACATTCACAGTGACCATGATACAACCTCCCCACATTCACAGTGACCATGACACAACCTCCCCACATTCACAGTGACCATGATACAACCTCCCCACATTCACAGTGACCATGACACAATCTCCCCACATAATAATAATAATGAATACTTATATAGCGCCTATTCTCGGCTAGAGACCAAGCTCAAAGCGCTTTACAATCCACACTCGTTTACACAACGGGCTGCCTACCTGGGTAGTGCCGACTGAAGAGCTGCCAGCTGGCGCTTCATTCAGTCGTTTCCCGTGTCATCCAGTCAATATCGTTCTCTCAATATCCTTACTTCCTCCATTCTTTCAATTTCTCACGCAGGGTGCATGCTGTGTGTAACGTGTCATCCATACCAACGGCCAAACTGGCCTTCTCTTCCGAAAGTTGGTGATGGGATTTTACGTGTGTGCAAGATGTTATGCGTGCGTTCACACACGGAACCTTGGTTTATAGTCTCATTCGAAGGACGGTATGGGGAATGGAGTCAGAACCAATGTTAACTCCGAGGGAAAAATCCCCCTGTACCGAAATTCGAACCCGTAACCTCAGGATCACGAGTCCGGCGCTCTACCAACTGAGCTATTCTGGCCCCATTCAGTGACCATGATGCAACCTCCCCACATTCACAGCCTTCAGCGTCATCGTCTGTGTCATGCGCCCCTTGCAAAGAAAAAAGATTTTTTTTCCTGCACTTTGAACCGGAATTGAAAACTGACCTTTACGCACTAGAGAGGAAAGCGGGAGACGTTTAAGAAAAAGAGAAAGAATAGCTAGGAGGAGAAGAGGACGAAGAAATGTAACATACAGTGGAGACAGAGTTGAACTCTCAACTATTTTGTATCGTTGTATAATGCTGATTCTAGGATGGGTATGGGATGTGTTAACATATCCGATGATTTTCAATACAAGCTTTTTTTTTTCGCAGTCTCTAATTTCGATCGTTTATTCTAGTTTTGATCGTGATCGGAATTTTTTCCAAATTCTACCCTGTTCACACACTCGATAGACAAGATGTGGGTCCTGTGATCGATCATCAAGCAAGTGATCAATTTAGATTACCAACAGAGTGCCGTGTCTTTCTAGGGCGAGCACCCTGTACGTGGGAGGTGGTATTGATACACTGGCCCTGGCCGCCCCTTGAGATGACTGGAAATGTCCGCTGTTGAGAGGATTTTAATTTGATGTGAAAACTGTCCGCATGTAGTATTTTGAGAAACAAGAACTGGGGTCTGTGAACCCAAAAACAACTTTTTTTTTTTGTACAGGGCAAATTAGACGTCTGTATAACCTAAAAATTGTACGATTGAATGGCTGAAGTCAGTGTAACTCAAGTTTTTCTTTTTTTCTTTTCAAAGTACAGTTAAAATAAAAGGTGACGTCTTGTTGAATGCTATATGCCCCCCCCCCCCCCCCCCACCTCCCCTCCCATGTCATAAAAAAAAGGAAAAATAAAGGAAAAAAAGGAAATATCAAAAAAAAAAAAAAAAAAGAAAATGAGAAAAAAAAACTTGTGCCAAAGAAGTGAGGCGTAGATAATTTTTTTATTTTTTATTTTTTTTACGGGGGGAGGGACTTTTAAAATCGAGTTCTGGTCTATTTTGTTGAAAAGGAATCAGATATGTGGTTGCGTGCGAGACACATGACTGTCTTTGTATGCATGTGACTGTAGTGGAGACGGTCGTGTGACAGGCCGTTGTGACAGTGACCATGATGAAACGGCCCCAGGTTCGTCACCTGTGACAACTGGTACGATGAACTCTCTGGGACAGTTTATTGAGGGGTGGTGAACATCATGCTACCACACACCTGGTGTAAAGCAGATGAGCAACTCTTGCCCTTTGAGAGGGAAAGTGGGGGGTGGGGGGTGGGGGGGTAGTGTGCGAGTTTCTGTCCTGGAACAAAAGTATGTGAGAGAGAGAGAGAGAGAGAGCAAAGCCCTGTCTGATTTTTTTTGCAGTATGGTAGGAGGTGCCAGAAACCACAGGACATACAAGAAACCCACACATGTACCAGAATGGAATTTTAAATCACTTTATTGTAGCTTCAAATCCAGGTTTTCAAACACCCATAGAAACAAACAAAACACCCTATACAAGAAACCCACACACGTGCCAGAATGGAACACACACGTGCCAGAATGGAACACACATGTACCAGAATGGAACAGACATGTACCAGAATGGAACACACATGTATCAGAATGGAACACACATGTACCAGAATGGAACACATGTGCCAGAATGGAACACATGTGCCAGAATGGAAATTTAAATCACTTTATTGTAGCTTCAAATCCAGGTTTTCAAACACCCACGGAAACAAATAAAACACCACATAATACTCGACCAGTCTCAAGTAAGGAATGTTTATGACAAGAATCCACACAAACAAGGATAGAATTAAATTCAGATGCAGACAACCAACCGGCCACACCCCAGAGCTGAGGAATTCTCCTTCAATGAACCCAAACGAGTTGTGACATTTCATCACTTTAGGACTCTTTCCAACTGTTTAGATAGAGCAGACAGAAAGGAGACACACACACACACAGAACAATCGGTATACAGGGTTTTTACGGTTCTGCCTATCTATATCAGCAGGATTTTTCTAGATCCGACATCGTTTTTCACAGACTGCCAGGAGGACAGAAATGTTAAGCTCAATGCCAAGTCATGGCGTTTCTTTGCCAAGCAAGCTTCTCTAGTTTTTGCACTGACTGAGCAATTGAAGTCACACACAGCAGGAGTGCACCTCAACAAATCAATCAGAACACAAAGGAGGTGACCAGGTGGTTGTGCACATTGGCAGATCCACTTAGTGCCAGTTGCAGACGTATTGTGGGGTACATGAAAGAACTCGTAGGATTGGTTTGCAAAACTTCCTTGCAAAGTGATCAAATTTCCGATTGGATGAACGCGTAAGAGGCCTTCTTGGGGATGCAAGTCAGAATCTGTAAGCATTTTAGAGGAGAAAATGGGGTGTGTACAAACATAACCGAGTGTTTGCGAATGTGACTTCGTGCACACACATGAGTATGCGTGCCTAACTATGTGATTTTGCAACTGTGAATGTACATGTACATTGCTTACTCAATTGGTATGTGTGTGCATGTGTAGCCATGTATGTGTGTGTCTGTAAAAGTGTGTGTATGTGTGTGTGTGTACCTGCACATGCGAGTGCATGTGTGTCAGTGCATGCGTGTGTGTGTGTGTGCATGTGTGTGTGTGTGTGTGTGTGCCTGCACATACGCATACAAGTGCGTGAGGGCACATACACAAATCTGTTTCAAGTAATTTTGGACCATAACGAGTATTACGGCTCAGTCAACTAAATCACTACCTTAAAACTTGGTCGGTGGCACATATGAACCAGGGTGCCATGATGCTGACTTGCAACCAACTTGTTCTTGTGGAATTCCATGTCTACTGTCACTTTAAAACGGACTGTTGACACCCTGGGCATGTCCTGGGCCTCCTTTAATGCCTGGTCAACAGTGCAAGGTTCACACAGCCACATTGTCCTGACAGCCCATCTTGTGTGGAAGGAGCACATCACTCCAAAGTTTGTCGCATGACTTTGAGTTCACCATAGGCATGCTTGCAGCATGGCTGGTTCGAGGGGCCAGGGTAAATTACGTGACAGGTCTTCTCCTAATCACCAGATAAAATGCAGTTCTAAAGTTTCTGACCTCCCTGGTTCAAGGGCCAGGGTAAATTACGAGACAGGTCTTCTCCTAATCGCCAGATAAAATGCAGTTCTCAAGTTTCTGACCTCCCTACATAGTCACCGGCAAGGTGATGCAAGAACCGGCTTTCTGGACACTGGGTCTTTCAGCACGAGTCAAAGACCCACACCAAGCACTCACGTCCCCAGTGTATCAGCCCCTGTAAGTTGTTTGGGAGGTTGAAACCCTGTAAGGAATGGGGAGGGGGGACCCTGTAACGTACACTGAAACATGTCACCAGCTGGGTGATCATGACGTAACTATTATTAACACAAAATCTTCACTGCTAACATGGACCAACGAAGGAGATCTGTCAGGATGACCATCCTGTCTGTCAGTTGGGACTTTCCTTCCTGTTTGTGACCACACACAGAGACAAACACTGAGACAATGGCGACACATTTCATCAACTTTTCACTCTCCACCAGACAATTCTAAATTCTCCAGGACTTCGGACAACCCCATCAATGGGTCATTTCGTGAAGTTATACTCTCCTCATGTAATCCATGGCCATTGTCAGGCAGACAAGCGCCGGGCACGAATGCTAGTCACACCTCAAGAGTTCATTCCTTGAATAATGCATCAGTGACATACAATTATCAAGAGAAATTTTCTTTTTTTTTTCTGGGAGGGGATTTACCAACAAGTTAAAGATCTAAAATGAAAAAAAAAAATCACCATAACAAATTTCCATATCATTAACAACAACAAAAAAGGCAGGGGAGGGGGAGGGGGGCCAAATAATTGCAGTACATAATTTGAAAATCAAATCATTTGATCACCATGGCAACATATCATACAGAGATGCAAGGCAAACTGGTCAATTATTTCATCCCGTAGAACAAATCAACTATGGGCAAATTTCAAAAATACTTTCAGAATTTGTGCTATACACTGAACATCTATGAAAATTTTCAAAAACAATACAAAACAAAAAGAGGGAATAAGAAAAAGAAAAACCCAAACCAACCATCCAAACAAAAAGCGCGACATAAACCGACAATGATACAAAACTTAATAGAAGTGATGACCCAAATTCCAATGGTTATGAGTTGGTGTACTGTATGTGTTTGTGCATGTGTGTGCTACTCATGTCCATAATGGTCTGTTTGAAGGTAAACTGATGAAAGCGTATCATTAGCAGAGCCCTAAACTGAGGAAAAACAAACCCCCTGAAATTCTACGGAGAGGTCAAGTGAATATGATCCTCCTACCGTCTTTATGCCCCCCAGACAAAATGTGGAAACGTGGTTTTCAAAATGGTGCATCCTAGCCTCAAACCGAGCGTGGAGTGGTGTACCATAGCAGGGAGTGGTGTACCATAGCAGGGAGTGGTGTACCATAGCAGGGAGTGGTGTACCATACGACTGTTCTGTCCACTCGCCAGTCTCACCTTGGCAGCACCCTGTCAGCTCATGACATCGACATGTGACATGACTTCGCCCTCAATGCCTTCAACTGGGCAGACAACATGGTGACAGTCCACACTCACAAAAAAAGTGACACCAGATTTAGTGATGTCAGTATCATCCAGAGTATCCAGATTCCTATCCCCCCCCCCCCCCCCCCCCCCCCAACTTCTCCCCTTTTTCCTATCTGAATTTAATACTCTTTCTCCTGCGCATTCTAACGTTTACTTTTGGCTGAAATCCAGGAGTCTGCCAAGTAGGACTTCTCCATGATCTTTGGCCGTGTCTGCCATTCTTTGCTTTTAAGTCAACTTCAAACCTAGCTGTTCAAAAACAGATCAACAGCATATGTACTGTAGGTACACTTTCGACACAACCCCAGCCTTTCCCATCAACACATGTCACAGAATACAAGGCAACAAGAGTTTTGTTCTCTAGCATCTGCAGAAAAATCTTGGATAGCAAATTAAATGCAGTGAAACACAGAACAATTGGTCAACACAGTACCAACGGACTCTATTTGTGAGAACAGTCCACACTTCAGACAGAGAAATACATTGTGCTGATACAGTTGTGCCCTATACTGTAGTCCCCCTGGTAGTCCAGCAACGATAGCAGTAAAGACAGAGAGCACACAGTAGGACCACAATGAGGAAAGATCCATCAAGCAACAATGACATTTTCATTGCACACCAAGCCGCTGACCTTATTCCCCCATCGACCTTATGTTCTATGATCAGGGTAAGGTCAGGTTTTTCTTCAAAACAAAACCTTATATGTACCCTAGAGCTAAACAAAATAAAGGCCTTTTACCAAGTGTCAACCACACCCTGTATGTGTCGAGCTTCACATGTTACTAAAACTCAAACTTTTTTTTTTTTAATTTAGCGTTAATATTAAAGAAAGAAAAAATTCATTAAGTACGCAATAAAGACCTGAAACTAACTTATTTAGCAGCAAAATGAAAATACAGTAGTACTGAAATCAATCCACCAGTGGTGCTGCCCTTTGGCTACCACATCCATTTCTAGTTGAAACCAAACAGCAATCAACAATTGTATAATACAGACTGTGGATTATAACAGTATTAGAATGTGCATGAGGTGTCTTCAGACCATCACAACAGCGACAGGTAGGAATAGCACCGGCACAGAGATACAGGACAGAAGACACGGCACAGGAGCAGAGGTGACCAAAGCTGGACTACCCAGACATGACCTGGTCCGTCCCTTGACCAGCAGTCACTTCTGCCCACTGTTCTTCCACCCACCTTTTTTTTGTTTTTTTTGTTTTATCCTTTAAGCGAAACATTTACCTGACATGAAAACAAGCATACCCTCCTCTCCACCATCTGTTCACACCTGTGGCCCTCAAATTACCTGCTGAAGTGTTTCTCATCAAAGACGACAGTGTGTTCTGGGACACCTGTCCTCTTCAATGTGTGTTCTGGGACACCTGTTCTCTTCAATGTGTGTTCTGGGATAGCTGTCCTCTTCAGTGTGTGTTCTCGGATACCTGTCCTCTTCAATGTGTGTTCTGGATACCTGTCCTCTTCAGTGTGTGTTCTGGGATAGCTGTCCTCTTCAGTGTGTGTTCTCGGATACCTGTCCTCTTCAGTGTGTGTTTCGGATACCTGTCCTCTTCAGTGTGTGTTTCTGGGATACCTGTCCTCTTCAGTGTGTGTTTCGGATACCTGTCCTCTTCATTGTTTCGGATACTGTCCTCTTCAGTGTGTGTTGTCGGATACCTGTCCTCTTCAGTGTGTGTTTGGATACCTGTCCTCTTCAGTGTGTGTTCTCGGATACCTGTCCTCTTCAATTGTGTCTCGTACCTGTCTCTTCATGTGTGTGTGGATACCTGTCCTCTTCATGTGTGTTCTGGTACCGTCTCTTCAATGTGTGTTCTGGGACACCTGTCCTCTTCAATGTGAGTTCTGGACACCTGTTCTCAATGTGGTTGACACCTGTCTTCAGTGTGTCTGGACACTGTCCTCTTCAATTGTTCTGGAACTGTCTCTTCATGTGTTGGACACCTGTCCTCTTCAATTGTTTTGACACTGCCATGTGTATTCTGGGACACCTGTCCTCTTCAATGTTGTTTGGACCTGTCCTCTTCATTCTGGGACACCTGTCCTCTTCAATGTGTATTCTGGGACACCTATCCTCTTCAATGTGTGTTCTGGGACACCTGTCATCTTCAATGCTTTTTAAAAAAAATTTTCTGTCCACAGTTTCTAAACTACAAGACGAAGGATTCCCTCAACTAGATATTGCAGTATCATTACCTGCCAGCACATGAGGACACTGGTGAAGCTTTCAGCAATCATTGTTGCTTTGGTTGCTGATGACCTGATTACACTTTGCAAGACAAACACAAAAACTCTACTGGCAGAACTACAATGGTTCTACATCAACTATTCACACACTGCACATCATCTGCTTTTACGCCTTGTTGTGTGTTTGACATGAACTATAGATAAACACACTGCATATCACCGGTACTGGCCTTGTGCTGTGTTTCACATGAACTGTAGATAAACACATTGCATATTACTGGTGTTGTGCGTTATTGTGCGTTTTACACCAACTATAATAACATACTGCATATCTTGTATTTTTACATGAACTATGCACACACAGCATAGCTCTGGTGTTTGGCTTTACTGTGTGTTTTACAAGAACTGTAAACATACTGAATATCTTGTTGTGCGTTTTACACAAACTATAAACCACATTGCATATCATTGGTATTAGGCCCGGTTCTATAATTTATATGAACTATAAACATGCAGCACATTACTAGCATTACGCCATGTTGTGCGTTTTCACTGAACTATGACCAAACTGCGCATCATTTGGTATTAGGCCTTGTGGTGTGTGTTCACTGAACTATGACCAAACTGCGCATGATTTGGTTATTAGGCCTTGTGGTGTGTGTTCACTGAACTATGACCAAACTGCGCATATTGTTATTAGCCTTGTTGTGTGTTACTGAACTATGACAAATACGCATCTTTTGGGTATTAGCTGTGGTGTGTTTCACTGAACTATGACCAAACTGCGCATCATTTGGTATTAGGCCTTGTGGTGTGTGTTCACTGAACTATGACCAAACTGCGCATCATTGGTTAGGCCTGTGTGTGTGTTCACTGATATGCCAAACTGGCACATTGTTTAGGCTGTGGTGTTTTTCTGGGCAAGAAGTGTAGAAGACACCAAAACTGTGCAGAAGCACGTTCTCACCACTGTTGAGATGCACCGGTCTAACAACTGCATACAAACTAAAATATGGTTGAAAACCATGTCCCCTGCATACAAACTAAAATATGGTTGAAAACCATGTCCCCTGAATCCCTGCATCAGTCAACATGCTTCACAAGAAAAGGAAAAAAAAAGTGCAATGAAAGCCCTAGCTCCTCCATCAAATATACCACAAGCCTCTCACACTCTGCGCCAAAGATTTAAAAATTCTCTTCTGCTGCCAGTCCTTTGCAAGAAAGAAAAAAAAGATACAGCAACAGTCCTGGCTTCTCAATTATAAATCCCCTAACCCCCCCCCAAAACCCACCCCCACCCCTTAGGTCCACAGATTTAAAAACCGTATATCACTGCCAGTCCGAGTCAGCAAAACGAACAAACAAACAAACAAAAACCAGCGAAAGCCCTGGCTTCTCCAGTAAAAATCCTCCCCCCCCCCCCCTCCCTCCCCCACCAGTCCCCAATGCCAAGATGTAAAAATTCCATGCTTGTACCAGTCCCGGTCAGCAGCGTCAGTCGCTGGTGGCGCCGTTGCGTGACGCGATGAAGTTGAGGAGGTCGATGCGTGTGGCGATGCCGAAGATCATCTGCTTCTTCTCCATGGATGTCATGTTCCCCGTATCTGTGGAACAGGATACAGCACAGTTGGCGGTGGGTAGTTTGGAACAAAGGGAGACAATAAACAACTGGTTAGTAGTCCCTTTTGTGGAACAGGACACTGCACAGCTGACAATGGTTAGTTTGGAACAAAGGGAGAAATAAACAACTGGTTAGTAGTCCCTATTTGTGGAACAGGACACTGCACAGTTGACAATGGGTAGTTTGGAACAAAGGGAGACAATAAACAACTGGTCAGTAGTCCCTATTTGTGGAACAGGCACTGAACAGTTGACAATGGGTAGTTTGGAACAAAGGGAGACAATAAACAACTGGTCAGTAGTCCCTATTTGTGGAACAGGCACTGCACAGTTGACAATGGGTAGTTTGGAACAAAGGGAGACAATAAACAACTGGTTAGTAGTCTGTATCTGTGGAACAGGACAGCACAGTTGACGGTGGGTAGTTTGGAACAAAGGGAGACAATAAACAACTGGTTAACAGTCCATATCTGTGAAACAGAACACAGCATGTTCACAGCACAGTTGACAGTGGGTAGTTTGGAACAAAGGGAGTCAATAAGCAACTGGTTAACAGTCCGTATCTGTGGAACCGGATACAGTACAGTTGACGGTGGGTAGTTTGGAACAAAGGGAGACAATAAACAACTGGTTAACAGTCTGTATCTGTGGAACGGAACACAGCATGTCCACAGCACAGTTGACAGTGGGTAGTTTGGAACAAAGGGTGACAATAAGCAACTGGTTAACAGTCCGTATCTGTGGAGCAAAGGGAGACAATAAGCAACTGGTTAACAGTCCGTATCTGTGGAACAGGATGCAGCACAGTTGACGGCGGGTAGTTTGGAACAAAGGGAGACAATAATCAACTGGTTAGTAGTCCCTATTTGTGGAACAGGATGCAGCACAGTTGACAGTGGGTAGTTTAGAACAAAGGGAGACAATGAACAACTGGTTAACAGTCTGTACCTGTGGAACAGGACACAGCACAGTTGACAGTGGGTAGTTTGGAATAAAGGGAGATAATACACAACTGGTTAACAGTCCGTTCTGTGGAACAGCACACAACACAGTTGACAGTGGTAGTTTGGAACAAAGGGAGACAATAAACAACTGGTTAACAGTCCGTATCTGTGGAACAGGACAGCACAGTTGACAGCTGGTAGTGTGGAACAAAGGGAGACAATAAACAACTGGTTAACAGTCCGTATCTGTGGAACAGGACAGCACAGTTGACAGCTGGTAGTGTGGAACAAAGGGAGACAATAAACAACTGGTTAACAGTCCGTATCTGTGGAACAGGACAGCACAGTTGACAGTGGTAGTTTGGAACAAAGGGAGACAATAAACAACTGGTTAACAGTCCGTATCTGTGGAACAGGACAGCACAGTTGACAGCTGGTAGTGTGGAACAAAGGGAGACAATAAACAACTGGTTAACAGTCTGCATCTGTGGAACAGGACACAGCATGTTTTACAGCATAGTCGATGGTGGGCAGCTTGGAACAAAGGGAGACAAACAATTACTAATTAAACAGTCATGTGAGAACAGTAAGATCACCATGGAAATATGAATGAGAAATGTCTCCTGAGGGAGTACCTAGGAGAAAGAACAATCTTTTGCGGTAATACGAAAAAAGAAATATCTTCTGATAGCGTATCAATTAAAAATATCTCCTGAGGAAGCATGAAAGAGAAAAACTTAGAATTAGTACAACCTACTGAGATAGTGTGAAAAAGGAAAATCTACTGAGGGAATGATAAAACACACAACAACAACAACAACAAAACTGAGTAAGAATAAAAGATAACCATCTACAGGGGTATGACATTGGAGGTATGACATTGGGAAACCTACTAAAGGTGCACAGAGGAACAAACTGAGGGAGTGTGAAAGGAAACAAAAAATGCTCAAAGAATGCAAAGGAGAAACAGTTAGTCCAGGAATAAAGAATTGGAAAAAACTGCTGAGAGAATGTAAAAGTGACAATCTTAAAGGAAGACTAGCAAAAGCTAAAGGCTGTTCATGGAGTGTGTGCATAGAGAAAAAGCCACTCAAGTGTGAAGAAGAGAAAAAAAACAAAAAACATCAAGAAGTGCAATACCGAAAAAGAAGAAGAAATACTTATTGAGGGAGTGCAAAGAAGAAACACTTACCAAGGGAGAGTGAAGAAGAAAAAGCTACAAAGAGAGTATGTAAGAGAAAAAACCTACTGTGACAGCGTGTGAAGAAGAAAAACTTACTGAGAGAACGCAAGGGGGGAACACACACACACACACACGCACACAAACACACACACGCACGCATGCACACACACACACACACGTAGGCACACACACATACACACACATAAGCTACACACACAAAAGTTAAGGATCACTTTCACAAACATTCATAACTGTCAAAATAAGAAAGTCAATGCGTTGAAGTTTGGCCAACATTTAATTCCATTCTTTAGTGATAACGATACACAATTGCCTTCAATCTCGAGCAATCGTTTGGTGTGCACATTTGATTAAAGTGGGTACGTATCCAAATTTGATTTCCCAAAGTCATTGAAATCACAAGACAGGGCATACTGATGCTCCCAAAAGCTCAGTAATGCGTGTAACCACCATGGCTGTTCTGGCACTCGACGCAGCGAGTCCTCATCGAGTTGACCAGGTTGGTGAAGATCCTCTGTGGAAGCGCCTGCCACTCAGCCTGCAGCATCTGGTAGAGGTGTTGGGCATCCCTGGGAGGGGGGGTGGCTCCTCACTTTGCGATCCAGCTCATCCCAGAGGTTCTCAATCGGGTTGAGATCGGGACTGCATGCTGGCCACTCCATTCTGTTGACTCCAGACTGCTGCAGGAAGTCGTTGACCACCCTTGCCCTGTGGGGGCGAGCATTGTCATCCTGGTAGACAGCCCTCAGTCCCATCTGCTGCAGTGTAGGCACAGCCAGCGGTCGAAGGATCTCATCCCGGTATCGGATGCCAGTCAGGTTACCCTGTACATGATACAAGGGTGTTCTGTGGTGAAGGCTGAAGGCCCCCCAGACCATTACAGAACCTCCACCAAAGGCCACCTTTTCTTGGACAGTGGCGTCAGTAAAGCGTTGCCCTGGGCGCCTCCAGACCCTCAGTCGGCCGTCGTTGTGGTGAAGGGTGAAGCGTGATTCATCACTGAACAGGACCTGGGACCATTGCTGACGTGTCCACCTCACGTGACGTGCGCAGAAGGCGCGGCGTGCTGCCCTAATGGGCTGGAGTTAAGCGTGGCCGTACTGCTGGGCGACGAGAACGGAGATTAAACCCATGTTAGGCGGTTCCGTATGGTCTGCTGGCTGATGTTGATGTTAGTAGCCACCCTGAACTGCCTTTGAATTATGCTGGAAGAGGCTGTTCTTGTCTGCAGGGCTTGTCGTTCAATGAGACGATCGTCACATGGGGTTGTCTTCTTCGGTCGAACCAGATCTGCGTCTTTCATGGACAATCCCAGTGGCTGTGAAGCGTTGAATCAGTCGGACAATGACCGAGATGGACACATGAAGTCGCCTGGCCACTTCTCGCTTGGGAACATCATCTTGGAACCATGCAACAGCTCGTCCCCTATCCAACTCGCTTAATTTTCGTCGTGGAGGCATTGTCAGATCAGGCCTACTACTGGTGGAATGTCTTCTTATATAGCCAAGCGAGCGACAGCATCTCACACATAAACAGCAGTGCTTGCACGTACATAATGGTTTTTCCATCTGGCAAGTGCAATGTGTTCAGGCAGAACGGTCCAAAACAAGGTCATTTTTCGCAAGTTTCCGCTTTTCCGTTTGCGGCCCAGCTCAGTAGTAGAGAATCCCGTGCAATTTTCGCACTAACACAACATCGCCCACTTACAGCTGAACAAGAATTCATGACAATTTGGCTGGACTAAGAAATAAACAACAGTAGCGAACTGAGTTTATTACGCACCTGTTTTCACATACCGATCCTTAACTTTTTGTGCGTAGTATATATGACAGCCTGTGAAGACAAAAAACCTCATAAGGAAATATGAAAGAAAAAACCCCTTCTGAACAGAGATGCACTGACCGAATGACATGCTGTTTCTGTGACTATCATTTCTGGGATTGTCTGCAAGTTTATTTAGTAAGGTTAGGTAATGCTCTTTATAGCCCAGCCGACCGCAAAGGGCCGTATCAGGGCTGGTTTATTTACTAATGGAATTAAGGATTCAGAACTGAACTTCATATCAGCCTTCTAATCTGCAAGTGTTTTCTTTATCAGCCTTCTAACCTGCAGGTGTTTTCACTATCAGCCTTCTAACCTGCATGTGTTTCTACCATCAGCCTTCTAATATGCAGGTGTTTTCTTTATTAGCCTTCTAATCTGCAGGTGTTTTCACTGTCAGCTTTCTAACTTGCAGGTGTTTTCACTATCAGCCTTCTAACCTACAGGTGTTCTCACCATGACCTTCTAACCTGCAGGTATTTCTACTATCGACCTTCTAACCTGCAGGTGTTTCTACTATCAGCCTTCTAACCTGCAGGTGTTTCTACTATCAGCCTTCTAACCTGCAGGTGTTTTCACTATCAGCCTTCTCACCTGCAGGTGTTTTCACTACCAGCCTTCTAACCTGCAGGTGTTTCTACTATCAACCTTCTAACCTGCAGGTGTTTCTACTATCAGCCTTCTAACCTGCAGGTATTTTCACTATTAGCCTTCTAACCTGCAGGTATTTTCACTATCAGCCTTCTAACCTGCAGGTGTTTTCACTATCAGCCTTCTAACCTGCAGGTGTTTCTACTATTGACCTTCTAACCTGCAGGTGTTTTCACCATGACCTTCTAACCTGCAGGTGTTTTTCACTATCATCGGCCTTCTAACCTGCAGGCGTTTTCACTATCGGCCTTCTAACTTGCAGGCGTTTTCACTATCAGCCTTCTAACCTACAGGCGTTTTCGCTATCAGCCTTCTAATCTGCAGGTGTTTCTACTATCAGCCTTCTAACCTGCAGGTGTTTTCACTATCAACCTTCAAGTGTTTCAACTATCAGCCTTCCAAACTGCAGGTGTTTCAACTATCAGCCTTCCGACCTGCAGGTGTTTTCACCACCGGCCTTCTAACCTGCAGGTGTTTTCACCATTGGCCTTCTAACCTGCACATGTTTCTACTATCAGCCTTCTAGCCTGCAGGTGTTTTCACTATCAGCGTTCAAGTGTTTCTACTATCAGCCTTCCAACCTGCAGGTGTTTCTACTATCAGCCTTCCAACCTGCAGGTGTTTCTACTATCGGCCTTCTAACCTGCAGGTGTTTCTACTATCGGCCTTCTAACCTGCAGGTGTTTCTACTATCAGCCTTCTAACCTGCAGGTGTTTTCACTATCAGCCTTCTCACCTGCAGGTGTTTTCACTATCAGCCTTCTCACCTGCAGGTGTTTTCACTATCAGCCTTCTAACCTGCAGGTGTTTCTACTATCAGCCTTCTAACCTGCAGGTGTTTTTCACAATCAGCTTTCTAACCTGCAGGTGTTTTCACTATCATCTGCCTTCTAACCTGCAGGTGTTTTCACTACCATCAGCCTTCTAACCTGCAGGTGTTTTCACTATCATCAGCCTTCTAACCTGCAGGTGTTTTCACTACCATCAGCCTTCTAACCTGCAGCTGTCACTTCTTTTCCCCTTATGTCTTCTTCTTCTGCGTACGCAGACTGATACTCCTGCGGACACTCCCTACACAGACAGGCAAGTATTAATCCCATCTGCCCAACAAAGGGAGTGGAGTTTTGTGTGCATGACCGTTTTTTATCCCCCTGATGTCTGACTGTACACCTGTGCATGTGGTCGGGAGGAGGAGGGTAAGGGTTGGGCAAGGGGTGGGATGCGTGCATGAAATGGTCTCGGGACCAAGAGATAATTTGGGGATGAAGGAGGGGACTGGGGTAGGCTAGGTGTTGGGAAGGGGGCAGGTGGTGTATTAAATGGTCTAGGGGCTGAGATAATTCAAGGATAAGGGAGAGGGATGGTCAGGGTTGAGAAGGGGGCGGAGGTGCACTAACGGTCTGTTGGGTAAGAGATAATTCAGGGAGAGGGGGGTGGGGAGGTGGGCATGGTGATGGCTGGGAAGGGAGCTACAAGAGAATTCTGTTGTGTAACGCTGATCCAGGACACTGGGTGGCACACCGCCCTGTATGACGGCTGACTGAACTGATCACCCACCAGCAGAGCGCCCCAACTCACACTGACGCTGGTCGTGCACCACAAGCACAAAGTGGTCCGTGTCCAACATCCGCGACAGCTCCCCAAGCCGCGTGTCCATCTTGATCTGACAACACAACACAGGTAGGAAACAGCTGATCATCTTGATCTGACAACACAGGTAGGACATAGCTGACCATCTTGATCTGACAACACAGGTAAGACATAGCTGACCATCTTGATCTGACAACACAGGTAGGACATAGCTGACCATCTTGATCTGACAACACAGGTAGGACACAGCTGATCATATTGATCTGACAACACAGGTAAGACATAGCTGACCATCTTGATCTGACAACACAGGTAGGACATAGCTGACCATCTTGATCTGACAATACAGGTAGGACATAGCTGACCATCTTGATCTGACAACACAACACAGGTAGGACAAAGCTGACCATCTTGATCTAACAACACAACACAGGTAGGACCTAGCTGACCATCTTGCTTTAACAACACAACACAGGTAGGACACAGCTGACCATCTTAACAACACAACACAGGTAGGACATAGCTGACCATCTTAACAACACAACACAGGTAAGACACAGCTGACCATCTTAACAACACAACACAGGTAGGACATAGCTGACCATCTTAACAACACAACACAGGTAGGACACAGCTGACCATCTTAACAACACGACACAACACAACACAGGTAGCACATAGCTGATCATCTTGATCTGACAACACAACACAGGTAGGACAAAGCTGACCATCTTGATCTAACAACACAACACAGGTAGGACAAAGCTGACCATCTTGCTTTAACAACACAACACAGGTAGGACACAGCTGACCATCTTGATCTAACAACACAACACAGGTAGGACATAGCTGACCATCTTAACAACACAACACAGGTAGGACATAGCTGACCATCTTAACAACACAACACAGGTAGGACACAGCTGACCATCTTAACAACACAACACAACACAGGTAGCACATAGCTGACCATCTTGATCTGACAACACAACACAGGTAGCACATAGCTGACCATCTTAACAACACAACACAACACAGGTAGGACATAGCTGACCATCTTAACAACACAACAACACAGGTAGGACACAGCTGACCATCTTAACAACACAACACAACACAACACAGTAACACATCCCTGACCATCTTGATTTAACAACACAGGTATGACACAGCTGACCATTTTAACAACACAGGTAGCACATAGTTGACCATCTTGATTTTAACTCTTTCATTCCTACTTTTCTATGAACCATTACTTCCCCTTGTTCCTAGATTCTTATAATACGAGTATACCCTTCATTCCTGGATTTAGAGAAAAAGGGAAGAAGTGCAAAGTGAGAACTGCCACGTATGCAGTAGCAAACTAGCAGAATAGAGCGGCGACCACTTTCCCATGCTGTAGGGGCCATCTGGCATCCATCCCACTCATATACACTGCCCCGCAAGCGACCCGGTCAGGGAGAAATGATGTGTACCAATGACGCGACTCACGAAAAATTCAAAGGGCTTTCTGCGAGAAGCGATTTTCCAGGCTGCAGGAAGGAAAGAAGGGATTTTGTGCTGCCCGGTTTTCCGGGCTGCAGGAAGGAAGGGTACGATTTCTGCAAACCGGAAAATTGGGTTGTAAGGATGAAAGAGTTAACAACACAACACAAGTAGGACATAGCTGACCATCTTAACAACACAACACAACACAGGTAGCACAGAGCTGACCATCTTGATTTAACAACACAACACAGGTAGGGCTCAGCTGACCATCTTAACAATACAACACAACACAGGTAGCACATCCCTGACCATCTTGATTTAACAACACAACACAGGTAGAACACAGCTGACCATCTTAACAACACAACACAGGTAGGACATAGCAGACCATCTTAACAACACAACACAGGTAGCACATAGCTGACCATCTTGATCTGACAACACAACACAGGTAGGACACAGCTGACCATCTTAACAACACAACACAGGTAGCACATAGCTGACCATCTTGATCTAACAACACAACACAGGTAGGACATTGTCAACATCTTATCTTCAGAACTAATGCACCAGAACCATTAGGATTACTGGGAGGGATGGTACTTAAACAATCTCATCCTGGACACATAAGCGCACATACCTGGTATGTACTGAACTCTGCACGCAGCCTCACAGTACCTACATTATCTGACCATCTCACCCACACAAACAAAATCTGTCAATGTTAGGACATAGAATACTTGCAAACTAGAACACTTTTGAACAATCTGGGAAAAAAATGTTGTCCAGTTGTGAGAAAACTACTTTCATGTGTATAAATGAACATACACAAGCATACACACACATTTTCAGTTGCAGGTCCCCCAACCTCCCTTCTCTACATACACATTCACACACACTGGCACATGTGCATCACAGCTCACACACTTCTCTCAGGACCTCAAGTTATTCCCCCACCACCCTCCTCTCCTGTTTCATCCCCCACCATCCCCTTCCACAGCATTTTGACAGAACTAAGGTTCACAATTCTGCCCGCTTCTTTAACACAGCATTGGCATCAGAATGCATGGCTACTACTTCCCCTGTTCTTCCCAGCACAACCAGACACACCACCACCCCTCCATGCTGAGTCAGTCATGGCATCCAGCCCTCTGACGCCATGCCGTGAGCACTGACCATTTTGAACTGCTTGTACATGATCTTGGAAACGGGGTCACTGGGGTTGACCTTGTTCTTCACCATCTGGGCCAGGATGTTGCCCACGGTCACCATGCCCTGGATGGCCCTGCGGAAACACACAATTCAATGTCATCTGTCACCATGCCCTGCAGCAACACACAGTTCAATGTCATCTCTGTCACCATGCCCTGCAGCAACACACAGTTCAATGTCCTCTCTGTCACCATGCCCTGCAGCACCACACAGTTCAATGTTCTGTCACCATGCCCTGCAGCAATACACAGTTCAATGTCCTCTCTGTCACCATGCCCTGCAGCAACACACAATTCAATGTTATCTCTGTCACCATGTCCTGCAGCAACACACAATTCAATGCTCTGTCACCATGCCCTGCAGCAACACACAATTCAATGCTCTGTCACCATGCCCTGCAGCAACACACAGTTCAATGTCCTCTCTGTCACCACGCCCTGCAGCAACACACAGTTCAATGTCCTCTCTGTCACCATGCCCTGCAGCAACACACAGTTCAATGTTCTCTGTCACCATGCCCTGCAGCAACTCACAGTTCAATGTTCTGTCACCATGCCCTGCAGCAACACACAGTTCAGTGTTATCTCTGTCACCATGCCCTGCAGTAACACACAGTTCAATGTCCTCTCTGTCACCATGCCCTGCAGCAACACACAGTTCAATGTTCTATATGTCACCATGCCCTGCAGCAACACAGTTCAATGTTCTGTCACCATGCCCTGCAGCAACACACAGTTCAATGTTCTATCTGTCACCATGCCCTGCAGCAACACACAGTTCAATGTTCTATCTGTCACCATGTCTTGCAGCAACACACAGTTCAATGTTCTCTCTTCACACTCTTAGGTGGTCACTGTCAATGTTTGCTGCAACAACAAAAAAAACTTTTTTTTTCAAGCACACTAAGGCATCTCCACATTGTTTTCACTTCCCAGAAACAGAAAGAAGTAAACAAAACAAAGCCAAACAAGCAGCTCACCCCGATTCATCCACAACGGGCACCTGATCAAACCCCTCCTTGTTGAGCAAGTCCAGCGTTTCCTGCAGCGTGACGTGGGGAGTGACTGTCAGGGGAACATGCAGCTTCAGGGCCCTGACGTGCAGGTTGTACCACCTGCCAGACAGCCACACCATTATACAGACCATCTCCACCCTCCATCATGACTCTACCCTAAAGACATTCAGGTTGTGCCACCTGCCAGACAGCCACACCATTATACAGACCTCCCTCATAATTCTACCCTGAAGACATTCAGGTTGTACCACCTGCCACACCATTATACAGACCACCTCCACCCTCCATCATAATTCTACCCTGAAGACACTCAAGTTGTACCACCTGCCACACCATCATACAGACCACCTCCATCCTCCATCATGATGCTACCCTGAAGATGTTCAGGTTGTGCTACCTGTCCGACAGCCACATCACTACACACTTTCACCCCTTGCACTGTCCTGACTCTACCCTGAAGACAAAGCTTCACACAGCCCCACCACTACACAGATCACTTCCACCCCCTACACTGTCATGACTCTACCCTGAAGACAAAGCTTCAGGGCCCAGACATTCAGGTTGTACCACCTGCCACACCACTACACTCATCACTTCCACCCTCTACACTGTCACGACTCTACACCAGGGATTTCATGGTCTCCTGACGACAGAACTGCCTGTGCACCAAGCTACAGACCATCATGACAACCAACTCAGCAACACAGTTCTGAAATTCTGCTGCTTTACAGTCGAGGCTTGAAGAGGTGAAGAGGGTGGAAGTGAGGGGGGTGGAAAGTGAGGGGAGGGGGTGGAAAGTGAGGGGAGGGGGTGGCGCTGGAAGGAGTGGGAATATGTCAAAAATAGTCTAAGCGCCCAATGGAAGGTTTTTGGATGGCTGGTTGGTTGGTCGGTTGGTGGTTGGTGGGTTGTTGTTGCTGCCCACTGTTTCAACACAGGAAAATGTGTTTTCTGATGCTTATGGGTTGCCTACAGTGGCAATACTCTCTTCAACCTCCTACTTTTTTTTTTTAAAACAAAGTTCAGAAATTCTGAATGTCCATAGTACCATCATTAGACAAATGATTATGGTGGGCACTTAACCATCAAGTCCCTCTTAGTTCTATACATACTACCCGTCTATCCTCTCCACCTACCCACACCTACCAAACACACACACACACACATACATACTACCCGTCTATCCTCTCCCACCTACCACACCTACCAAAAACACACACACACAACACAATTATATGCACACACCGACACTTATCCATCAGTATTCACACACATACACAGACACACTCACAGACAAAGCATGATTATTTTCATTTTGGCAGTCTGAACATAAACATTTCCTGTATAAGCACAAAGTTTTCCCAAAATATACATTCCTTCACATTCACACATCATGCAAGCATAAACAACCAGTAACTAAAACTCTCTCTTTTTCTCTTTCTCTCTCTCTCACACACACACACACACACATACATACACAGCATACGATGTACAACAAGTTGTCAAAAAAGGAAACCTCTTTTTCTCTTGCACACATACACACCACACATAATGCATTAACACATGGTAGTCAACATGAACTCTCCAACACTCTGTCTCTCTCTTAGGCAGGCACACTTGCAAGCATGTGTACATACATGTGTGCACACTCGTGCACACACACTGACTGACTGAAACCAATTCATTGCCAGATTAACCCATGGTTGTACTGACATTTAAGAAAACATTATGAATAGAATGTAAACATTCTTCATTTAATTAACGAAAAGGAGCAAAATTCACACACACACACACACACACAACACACACACACACACACACACACACAAACACACAATTAAACACATCTCCATACAAACACACCCACACCCTCACATACACCATACCACACCACACACACACACACACACACACACACACACACACACTCCATTGGTCCAAACAAGCCAACTTCTACAGGTGACAGATAAACAGGAAAAGTAAAGTGAAAACAAGGAAAAAAATAAGATTAAAAAAAAAAAATGAAGGCAATAGAAAAGAAAAAAATGAAACAGAGAACAAAAAGTGAGAGAGACAGAGACAGACTTCGACAGAGTGAGGAAAAACACACAGAATGAAAACAAAAAAAGAAGACAGTGAGAGCGCATCGAGAAAGAGAAAGGAAAAATACTGAGAATGAAAACAAAGCAAAACAAAACAAAACAAAAATTGAGGCGAACAGATGAAACCAACACACACACCAAAAAAAAAGTCAAATAAAACAGAACTGTTAAGACGCCATCTCATCACACTCAAAGCAAATGTAATACAGCGACATTATCCCTGTGCTTCACAACAGCAAACAAGATTAAAAAAAGAAATCAAATGAAAAAAAAAGGAAAGAAAGGAAACAAACAAACTGCAAGCAGTTAAAATAAATCATAAACCACCGACTGACACCTCAACCTATTATGCACATTTTGCCTGTTTTTCCTTGTTCCCCTGTCAACACCCAGTCTTCAAAGTTACAGCAAATCATAAACCACCAACCGACACCTCAACCTACTGTGCATACTTTGCCTGGTGTTCCTCCCTCCCCTGTGAACACCCCCTCCACCCACTGATCAACAGCAAATACCTCACAGTACACACACCTCACTGCTGGGACAGGAAAAGACTGCAGGCTTGCTGGGAAAAGGTGTGTGTGTGCGTGCGTGCGTGTGTGCGTGCATGCGTGCGTGCCTGCTGTGCGTGTGTGTGTGTGTGTGTTATACAACATACAAGTTGTTTACTTCACAAACTATGAGGTCCCATAACTGGATTGCAAGATAAGGCAATCCCTTGCTTTCTTCACAGGATGGAGCGCACAAACTTTGGTAACTAACCAAACATCGTTTTCTGTGGCTAGAAAGTTTCCATGACAGTTCCTTCCTTCCACACGGATAAAAATAGTTTACAGAGCAGGGTCAGTGATCCTTTAACCTCGGCAAACACAAGATCATGAAATGAAACCTCACTTGAACTGGATTGCACGCTAACACACAAGGCACTGAAGAACAAAACTACAGATTGGTGGGATTATTTCATCACATGATCTGGATTCATGAAGTCAATACTGCTGCAATAAAGAATGGCTTTCGAGAAACTGTCCTGCTCCCTGCTCCTGGCCACAGCCAATCAGACGTGTCACACTGGAACACTGCTTTAAACATGAGCCAGGCACTGGTTGGTGTGTGCTCAGGGCACTGCCAATGTAAAGCTATCTGTCACACTGGAGCACTGCTTTAAAGTACACAAGAAACTGATCGATGAATGCTCAAGTCTGCACAATTACCTGTCATACGGCAACGCTGCTTTAAAAAATGCCAGAGACTGTTTGGTGTGCGCTCAGGGCTCTGTAAATGCACAATTACCTGACCTACTGCAGCACTGCTCAGGGCTCTGTAAATGTACAATTACCTGTCCTACTGCAGCACTGCTCAGGGCTCTGTAAATGTACAATTACCTGACCTACTGCAGCACTGCTCAGGGCTCTGTAAATGTACAATTACCTGTCCTACTGCAACGCTGTTTTAAAGTATGCCAGAGACTGAATGGTGTACGTTCAGGGCTCTGTAAATGTACAATTACCTGTCCTACTGCAGCACTGCTCAGGGCTCTGTCAATGTAAAACTACCGTTCACACTGAACACACTTGAAAGTGCATAGGAGACTGGTTGGTGTATGTTGAGGGTTCTGTAAATGTAAAATTACTCAAACCCTAATCCTTGCTATGTACTGAAACAACAAATTGTAAATCTATGTACAGAAACACTAGCTAATGTCTAGAAACATTGAATAGCATGACCTTCTGTGTCTAGAAATACAGCATGACCTTCTGTGTCTAGAAATACAGCATGACCTTCGGTGTCTAGAAATACAGCATGACCTTCGGTGCCAAGAAACACTGAGTTGCAAATTTGTTCTGTGTTAAGATGCACTGCCCTGTAAGCTTTTCCTGCCTAGAAATGCTACACTGCACAATTTTCTAAGTCTAGAATCAATGAATCATAAGCCTATGTCAAGAAACATTGAACTGTAAACCCAGACTAGAAGCACTAAATTGAACTGAACTATATCTAGAAACACTGGACTGTACAGCTTTTTCTTGGACTGTATGCCTTTCATATCTAAAACCACGTAATTCCATGCCTTTTTCTGTGTAAAAACACTTAACTAGACATAGTACTTCCATGCTTTTCTCTGTGTTAAAACACTTAACTAGACATAGTACTTCCATGCTTTTCTCTGTGTAAAAACACTTAACTAGACATAGCACTTCCATGCTTTTCTCTGTGTAAAAACACTTAACTAGACATAGTACTTCCATGCTTTCTCTGTGTAAAAACACTTAACTAGACATAGCCTTCCATACTTTTCTCTGTGTAAAAACACTTAACTAGACATAGCACTTCCATGCTTTTCTCTGTGTAAAAACACTTAACTAGACATAGCACTTCCATGCTTTTCTCTGTGTAAAAACACTTAACTAGACATAATAAGCCACGCTATGTCTATAATTAGTATAAACACTGAATTGTAACTTTCTGATATGTATAAAAACTGAATTGCATGCTTTTCAATGTTAATGCACAACGTAAGCCATCACGCACGATTCCAGAGCAAACATTTATCTTCGAAGAGTGTATGTAGAGAAGCAGTCACAAGCCTGTCCGTCTGTTGATGTTGCCGTGTTTATTCAAGCCAGTGGTTGATGTGAAGGGCAGAAAGCTCCAACTTGATGAATAACATGCGTAAAATGGTGGTGCATGCATAACCCTTTGTCTCTTATGTAGCGTGCCAACACAACAGTGTTTTGTTTAACGTTCTAAGAGAATAGGAGTTAACTGTCATTGAAAACAGCATGCATAAACAGCTCTGAGATTATCTAACGCAACATTTGGAAAAGATGTCTTCCATACTTTCTTCCAGTCGTTCAGGTACGTGTTGCACAATGGATCTTATCTGTTGATGAAATGCCCTTTGAGACAATTATCATAATTGACTGGGCATGTTTTGAGTACCACGCCTTGGGATCTAGGAGTTTACAAAAGCATCTCTCTATCTCAGAACACACACGCACGCGCGCACACACACACACACGCACACACACACACACGCAGTGATAAGATAAGATAAGATAATGTTGCTTATAGCCCAGCCGTGAATCTCCACTGACAATCATACTAACGGACACAGGAACAAACCACAAGACACTTGGAAGATTCTGGGCTTGAAATGCTGTTTGAAAAGTTATGTTTCCTGAGTGCGCTGAAAATATAGTACAGGGTGAGGTGCTGCAACATAGTGTCATTTACACTATTTACTGTCTGCTTGGCTGTTGTGTGTAATTTAGTGTCATTTACACTATTTACTGTTTGCTTGGGGTTCTTTCTGTTGTGTGTAATTTAGTGTCATCTACACTATTTGTTGTTTGCTTGGGGTTCTCCTAGTTGTTTGTAATTCAGTGTCATTCACACTATTTACTGTTTGCTTGAGACTTTTTTGTTTTTGTTTTTTGTTTGTTTTAAAACTGCATCTAAATAAACCTGAAATGCAATATTCATGTTCAGACCCTTATTTCTTTGTGATCAACACTCTGTTCGGTCTTTTCAAAAACCTAGGAGAGATAACGTATGATATACAAAAAAAAGATAATAAAAGCAAAGCCATTCTATAAATGTACAGGCAAAAAAAAGCTGTCAAATAAAAAAAATAAATAAAAGCAAGCATTAAACCAGCACAAGATATGTAAATAGTTAGTGGTTATATTCGTAAACTGGTTACACTCCACAAAATACTAAAATTGTTTCTTAAATTAAGGACACAAGGAATGGTTACTATTTTCTTTTCTTTTTTTTCAAATATCAAATCAAATCTGTATAATCAAAACAAGCAAATCAATAGATGTAGAAGTGCATACATCGATAGACTGAAATTAAGTGATTATAACAGCCAACAGCAGACACACACATCAGAGGTTAAAACACACACACAAACAATAAGAAACAAAAACATATTTAATGAAGTAATAATGTGAAGAAAAATTACACAAAACAAAGAAATAAAGGAGTAAACAACTCAATTATACACATAATGAAATAAATAAAATAGTGAGTAAAATTAATACACACAACAACCCACACAATTCGCAGCTGCTGCCTACAGAACAGAAATAAACCACTCAAATGCAGCAATGAAAAGTGGTCAGAGACTAATGCATGATGCCTACAGCTGATACCGACAGACAGTGATGCTTAAGAACAGGGCCCGCAAGCAGCCGTCCAGTGTTTGTATGGCCTGGCAGCAGTATATCATTATGACAAACGTTTCACTGTTACACTCTGTGTTGCCTGGCAGCAGTCTATCATTATGACAAACGTTTCACCGTCACACTCCCATTGTTCACCTTGCCTGGCAACAGTATTACCAAGAAAAATGTTTCACTAGCACACTAGACAGCAGTATCATCAAGGAAAATGTTTCACTATCACACTTTTACTGTTAGCATTTATACCATCCTCTCTGTAACTATTCCATGGACGTTTCCAGACTCCCATAGTTCTTTTCAAGGGCTTGATTTAAACAAACAGTTGATTAATGCAGCACATGCCCTTATGAAAGGTGGTACCAGTAAACTGATAGAGACATTAGACATGATTATCAACCGACTCTGATACCTAAAATTCAAAAGGCTTTCCTGGTATTCCAGTTTTGTTTGGGAAGCTTTTCTACAGCAGTAACAAATTTCAAGCACTTTTCAATACCTAGATTGACAGTCTAGTTTCTGAAGTTCTTGCCGGTCATTAAAATACAGGTTTCCAACTTCAAGCACTTTCAAGAAGCTTTCAGCTTACTATCTCTGACATATGCACACAACTGCATGCCAGATATGTACACAGACACACACACATTTCTCAAACCAAATGATCTGCTTTGTCATCAAGCAAACAGAACATAAGCCCGCAACGTGATTATACAGCACTCCTTGACAGACTGATACATTGTTCAAACCACTAACCAGACATTGTTCAAACCACTAGCCAGACATCAGAACCCTGGACAGCTGCTCGCTGAGCTCCTACAAGCCGTACCCTTCACACTCACCATGTCGGACTTCCGCTATACAAGTACAGAAGATAGTGATCTGTTAGATTCATGTGTTATACCCTTCACATCACCATGAAGGACCTCCACTGTACAAGTAGAGAGGATAGTGATCTATTAGATTCATGTCTTGTACCCTTCGCACTCACCATGAAGGACCTTCACTGTACAAGTACAGAGGATAGTGATCTATTAGATTCATGTCTTCATGACTCCCCCCTCCTCTCTCCCCACTTTCCAATTCCATGCATACTTTCTCTTATATTTATGTACACAGTGGCATCTTATTTCTAGACGCTCTCAAATTACTCAACACTATCTACACAGACCTTCAGCTGTTCAGCGTGCATAGTTTACACTGCAGTCACAGCACAGACATTTTGTCAAGACACCCTGTTTTGGCTCTTATAAATACCCTTTTTTCTCAGATAAACAAAGTTCACGGCAGTTTAATTTTTGCACAGTGATTATATGTACATAGTGTTGCCATTCCTTTGAGATGATATATATTCCAAAAGTCAAAATAGTGACACTGTGTTTGATGTAACAACAAATGGTCTTGTCTCTTGGGAAAAAATTATCTGAGTCTTTAATGGAACTGAAAATGGTCTGCATGTGAATAAAACAAAACAAAACGAAACACACGCAAAATCTCAAAACATTCTCTGGGTTTTCATGGAACTGAAAATTGTCAGCTATGTGAATAAAATCAAGTTTTCTAGGTTTCTCCTGAACTGAAAATGGTCTGCTATGTGAATAACAACAACCCACACACACACAAAAATTTGGATTTATATGTACACACACTTTATAAAAACATGTAAAAAATTTTTTAAAAAGAGCCAATGACACTAGACTGTTACTGTTCCTTCTTAAGCTGAAACAAAGAGGTTCACTGCTGGTGATGTTTTGCATACTGACATTGTGAGTTCCTCCATTCAGGTAGCCACAATCTCTCTTCAGGAGCAATCAGAGCTGCCGTGGTCTCAACAGCTCAGAGAGTAGAATTCTGACGTTTGAACTGTAGCATTCCACAACTAAGCATAGCGCTCGTATGCCATGCAAACAGTCCGCCTTTATAGCACTTCTCTCACACTTCACTTCGCACTCATGTGGACTAAGATGATGGAAATCTTGCTATGTATCAATTGGTTTTGACTTGGCCTACAAAAAAAAAAAATCAAAATGTCTAAGAACAAAACCTACTGGGAAGGTGGCAAAATCATGGCCACCTTCAGCAATTTTTTTTCTATTTTTTCATCCTCTCCTCACCGAACTTAGCCATTTTTTTTTAATGAGACAGGTCTTAAGATCTACACTGTCTTGGTTCTGTTCAAGTCACTGCCAAGTCCTTAACCGCAAGAAAGAGAGAGAGACAGAGACACAGAGAGAGAGAGTGTGTGTGTGTGCGATGCGTGCATGCGTACGTGCATACGTGCGTGCGTATGAATTTTAAAAATGTTCACCTTTTAGTGTTGCCTTTCACCACAAAGTACTGCGGCGTAGCACTGTCAATGAAACTGTAGCAAGCTATGCCTACCAAGTACCATGTAGCACATGGCAGCTGTGGATGATGTCCGAGTCATGATTTGGGGTGGCTGCTTTGTGTGTTCAATGTCATCCCTCACTCTGGTATATGACAGTCTGTCTGTGAAGGAGGGACAAGCATGTCATATGGACATGGTTTCTTATCCTAGCTTTCACACACGGAACCAAATTGTGAGTCACAGTCAAAACCCCTGTAGGAGTCAGTCTGAAAAGAAGTTAACTGTGAAGAGGAAATCTCTGTCTGAAACGAGGGTGGACCCCAGAGCCCAGGGTGCGGAGAACAACACTCTCCCCACATGACCCGCCGGGCCACTGGGAATGGTGCAGCAGAGGCTAAGATGTGACGACACAGCTTAATCAACATATAAATCACTGACTTTTTTTTTAACAAACAATACCTAAAGCAACGTGTTTCTCACACAGTGAACATGAGCAGCCAGCCAAACCAAAACAAGATGAAACACATGCTTCAAACACCACCACTGATCACAGTCACTGGTGACATCAAAACCTTTGAAACTGAAGGAAAACAAAGTAACACACACAAAAGCATTAACACTTGTAGTAACCGCAAAAATCCAATGCCTCACACACAAACAGGAGTGACTGACCATAAAACCCAAAGGCAAACAATTATAACTGTGAAGGCAGACAACAGCACTGTGTCAACAGGTATGTTCAAACCTACCAGGGTTTGCTGTCACTGCTGTTTACGGTAGGCACAGAGCAATAATGCATCATTTTCGTCTGTACTGTACCAGTTCACTTAGGATTCATTAAATGAGAACAGTTACAAGAACATTGGGGCGTTTCTATCATGCTTTGGATTCATTAAATGAGAACAGTTATAAAAACATTGGGGCATTTCTATCATGCTTTAAGACATCTCAAAATTCTTTACAGTACAAGCTGAATTCACCTTCCCATATCTGCAAACAAACAAACACACAGACATACAAACAAAAATTCATACATACTGGTGGCATATCCCTTGCTCTTCCGACACCTCTTCTTTTCCCTATCTCCCTTCCATCCCTCACACACATGACCAGATGTAGCGAAAACGCACCCCCTTCTTGTAATTCCTACTTCCTTAACAAACACACACGCACACATACACACACACACTCACATGAGACCACAGAAGGTATGAAAGGCAGCGGTGCAGAATGGGGTGCCTTAAACCAACGACTGCTTGAAAAGTTACAAGGAGCAGACATGAAATTATGGAGCCAGGACAAACTAATGACATCATTGCTATATACTGTAGGTCATTTTGTAGACCAATTTCTACAGAAATACTAATTTAAAGAAAATAATTTCATCCCATGATACCATTTCTGTTCCATGTCATTAAATATTTGGTATAGGCGATGGTTGTTCCTTCAGTAGCGTTGACCTTTTGTGAAAGACCTTTCAAACCATTTGTTGTTACTATTACTGGTTGAGAAATCTTTAGCACAACGCTTTCACAGTGTACCACAGTGTGTGGAGACCTGTCTCTATCACAGGCCACAGTTTTCAGGTGGTTCAGACAGTTCAAGTCCTGCCACACAACACTGGAAGACGACGATCTCTGAGGTCCACTGGCAATGATCATTACCACAGACAGCGTCTAAAAAAAGAGTCCCTAATAAGGGAGAGAATCACTGAGAATCACACACAATGAAATGCAGGACAGCATGAAGACCCTGCCTGCAACAGTGGAAGTGTCACTCATATTCTTCTTGACCGCCTTGGTTGGAGAAAACATTACATTAACTGGCTGCTCCCTAACTGAGTGAAAAACATTAGAGGAAACATTAAATTAACTGGGTGCCCCCTGACCTAAGTGACGAACATTGACTGAAGGAAACATCAAATTCTGCCCCCTGACCTAAGTGACGAACATTGACAGAAGGAAACATTAAATTCTGCCCCCTGACCTAAGTGACGAACTCTGACTGAAAGAAACATTAAATTCTGCCCCCTGACCTAAGTGAAGAACATTGGCTGAAGGAAACATTAAATTCTGCCCCCTGACCTAAGAGAAGACCAAAACCTGAGCAGGATGGTCTGATGCACCCTTATGTTACACCACTGGACAGATGGAGGTCAGAGAGTGGGGCAGGAGTACAGGGGGACGGGAGCGGAGACACGCTTACCATTCCTGAGTGCTGGCAGTCTTCTCCTCCTCCAAGAAGTCCCTCTGACTCATCCAGTCATCGCTCAGGAACTTGGTCCTGTGGATGAATGACAAAAAGAAAAGAGACTTTCCCAGATCATCTGAGACGTTCTGTGCCCTGCATACACACCAATAAATGCCATTACCAGCCACAGCCATTTAACACTAGTCACCCATCATACACACCAATAAATGCCATTATCAGCCACAGCCATTTAACACTAACCACCCATCATACACACCAATAAACGCCATTATCAGCCACAGCCATTTAACACTAGCCACCCATCATACACACCAATAAATGCCATTACCAGCCACAGCCATTTAACACTAGTCACCCATCATACACACCAATAAATGCCATTATCAGCCACAGCCATTTAACACTAACCACCCATCATACACACCAATAAACGCCATTATCAGCCACAGCCATTTAACACTAACCACCCATCATACACACCAATAAACGCCATTATCAGCCACAGCCATTTAACACTAGCCACCCATCATACACACCAATAAATGCCATCATCAGCCACAGCCATTTAACATTAACTACCCCATCATACACACCAATAAATGCCATTATCAGCCACAGCCATTTAACACTAACCACCCATCATACAATAATTGCCATTATCAGCCACAGCCATTTAACACTAACCACCCATCATACACACCAATAAATGCCATTATCAGCCACAGCCATTTAACACTAGCCACCCATCATACACACCAATAAATGCCATTATCAGCCACAGCCATTTAACACTAACCACCCATCATACACACCAATAAATGCCATCATCAGCCACAGCCATTTAACATTAACTACCCCATCATACACACCAATAAACGCCATTATCAGCCACAGCCATTTAACACTAACCACCCATCATACAATAATTGCCATTATCAGCCACAGCCATTTAACACTAACCACCCATCATACACACCAATAAATGCCATTATCAGCCACAGCCATTTACCACTAGCCACCCATCATACACACCAATAAATGCCATCATCAGCCACAGCCATTTAAAACTAACCACCCATCAAACAAAAAGACAAAATACAAATGAACATATATAATACAGTTCAAAGTAACGCTTATGTCTTAAACAATACAAAAGAGAGAAATGAGACTTGGTAATGGTCTTACAATAGGCAGAGTACAACCTAGAAATGATCTACCAATAGACAGAGTACAACCTAGTCATGATCTGACAATAGGTAGAGTACAACCTGGTCATGATCTGACAATAGGTAGAGTACAACCTGGTCATGATCTGACAACAGGTAGAGTACAACCTGATCATGATCTGACAACAGGTAGAGTACAACCTGGTCATGATCTGACAATAGGTAGAGTACAACCTGGTCATGATCTGACAACAGGTATACAACCTGGTCATGATCTGACAATAGGTAGAGTACAACCTGGTCATGATCTGACAATAGGTACAGTACAACCTAGAAATGATCTGACAACAGGTAGAGTACAACCTGGTCATGATCTGACAATAGGTAGAGTACAACCTGTCATGATCTGACAATAGGTAAGAGTACAACCTGGTCATGATCTGACTATAGGTAGGGTACTTGTTACTGCTGGTTGCTGCGTACTCTCTCTGCTAACATATCACTCGGGATGTTGTGGATGTGTGTGTTTATGTGAAAGGTGTGTGAGTGACAGAGAGAGAGAGAGCGTGTGTGTGGGAGGGGAGGGGGTGCACATGCGCGAACATGCATGCTTTTCTCTGTGTGTGTGTGTGTGGTGTGTGTGTGTGTGTGTGTGGATAGTGTGTGTGGGGGAGGGGGGAACAGGGTGGGGGTAGGTGAAATAGTTGGAGGAGGAGGAGGAGGAGGAGGGGGGGGGGGCTCTGGGGAGGGAGAGAAGTGCTACGGCCAGAAAAAGCTCTTGCAGATACAGACAGACATATACAGAAAAACACAGATGTGTATGTGTATATGTATGTAAATAAAATATTCATATGTATTATAAATCAATAAATAAATGATCTATCTGTCTACCTATCCCTGTCAACCCTGCTTCCTTTGCTGTTACACCCCCCCCCCCCCCCCCATCTCCTCTGTCCCCTCCTCTCTGCTTTCCATTCCCACTCATGACTCTCCTTCACACTGCTTCCTTATTGCTCTCCTACTTCTACCTGTAAACTGGCTCTACACCACGTCCATATCCTCTGTTAAACCCTTGTATCTGACAGGTCTAGCACAGGAACTTCAGTTTTAGCTCTAGCTGTTTAAAGACGGCAAGTTTCATTCATATTTCATTCATGAATGATATGCGACTGCTCCTGTCAGTTAATATTCCACTGACAAAGACATTAAATGTCAAATCGTGGAAAACTTTTTTCTAATTTGCTGTGGTTTTTAAGACTGACTTTTTACACACACACACACACACACACACACACACACAAACACACACACACACACACACACGTGTATGTATGTTTAGCACAAATGAAACTACTGAAACATCTGTGTTATCATCACTGAAAAACAAACACACAAACTAGAACTAGACAGGAAAATAAAAAGTACACACAAAACAATACCGTGAAGCACAAGTGCTGGTTCTTTTTCACCTTATATGTCAGAAGCTATGGACGTCAAGTTCAAGCTCAAGCTCAAACTGTTTATTACGTAAGAGCAACGATCACTGAGATAAGGCAGGTCGAGTGAAGAAACAAGGATCATCACACCATGGAAGGCAAACTACACATCAGTGAACGACTGCCACCTACATATAGTTCCTGACGGAGTCTGGCAAAATGACGACGCAGCGCTGTCCCGCCTTCAGGCCAAAGTCTCTGATAGCTTGTATGGCACAGTACATTGCCGAACCACAGCTGCCCCCTAGAGGACACAGACACATACAGGGAGATAACACTGCAACACTCTTCTGACGGGGACAGAGTGAACGAAACAGAAAGGATTCTGAGAAATGCAACATCCAAAAACAACCAAACCGTAAAAGGAAAAAAAGCAAAAAGAGCATATGTACTTTAATCCCTAATTGTCTCTGATTATACAATCATCAATGTTTAAAATTTCACAAAAGCTTTCTGTACATTGTGATCAGCAACATTTAGTGTCAACATTTTTTTGTAATATCATGCAGGCTGCCATAATATGTACGGTCATAAATAAAAAGAAAAGTCTGCACGCTGATATACAAAGGCCCACACCGAGCGCTCAGGTTTTCCTGAGGCCTTATTTCTAATTCCATAATCACAACACCATTACTTCATTTATTTTCAGACCAGGAAAATTACTTTCCATGACCTATACAGACCCTGTCCTAAAGCACAAGCAAACAGAATCCCGAGTAGAATTGGGTAAGAACATTTGATTTTAAAACAAATCAAGGCTATTTTTCCATTCCCTTCTTCCTGTCATTCTACCCCTGCATCCGCTTCTTTTCCCCTTAAACAATCAATGAACTCAAGAAGGAATTTGTTGAGAGATTTGAAGAAAACAAAAATCAGAAAAATCGACAGTGGTCTGAAATATGCATCTTTTGTAAAAGACAGACGGCCAGGATAGCCACATGAAACAATGCACGCACTGAATGGCAACAGGAGAAGACAAGACACTGAACCAGCGTCAACAGAGCTTACCACACAAAAGTCCTTCTTCTTTGATCAATCGTCTGGACATGCGGAATGATTCCTTATCCTTTGACTTGTACCATCTGTCCACGTACTACACAGACACATGTCAAAGCCATGTACACATTTTCTGTCCTTCGACTTGTACCATCTGTCCACAAACTACAGAGACACATGTCAAAGCCATGTACACATTTTTCTAACTAACCAAACACAAATACAATGGGCACTTGTAATCGAGCAGAGTAGAACAAAGGAACAGGTATGAAATTGACAAGCATGAGACACTTGCAAGGCGGAGCGGAAAGGGAGGACATTATGTCCATGACCTTGAGTGGTGCCTGTTGCAAAGTCTCTCTCTCTCTCTCTCTCTCTCTCTCTCACTCACAATGGTGCAGCATCTGCATGTTGAGAGTCGAGCTATCAGAAATCAGAGGCTGACAATGCTGTTCATCAACAGAGCACATGCCACTTCAAAATAGGGTTCTAAATAGTATATGTACACACACAACACCACACACACACACACACACACACACACACACACACACACACACACACAGAGAAATACAGATACTTTCAAAAGCAACACAAACATATTGTCATGTACAAGCAGAAACTCACTTTGACAACACACACACACACACACACACACACACACACACACACACACACACACACACACACACAGAGAAATACAGATACTTTCAAATGCCACACACACTTTGTCATGCACAAGCAGGAACTCACTTTGACACTTCTAATTTTACAGTTCTAGAACTAAACATTAAGACAGTAGATCATCTAGCTTCTCAAATTTAAGTCAAACACACCTCATTTTTAATTTAAAGGACCTGGGTTTCTCAAAACAACAAACATTTTCTTGGTCGTGATTTTCATTTTCATTTTGATTTGATCTGAACAATCCAGAAACTGCTGGACATGCAGAATCACTCTGACCGATCCCTCCCTCCCCACCCCCTTCCCCCTCACACCCACACTCCCCCACTCTTCCTCAGCACACAGCATTCATCACCTCCCATTCTGTGAACATTCGCGAACAGACGAAAGCCCTGAAACCCCCTCCACCATCCCTGAAAAAAAGGTTCCCAAACCATCTTTCACATTATTAGTAATGTGTTGTAGAAGTTCAACATCAGAACAGATGTTTCTGTATGAAATCTGAATGCAAGCCCTTAGGACAGCATGTCAATACAACACTGCACTATGCATAGATCTAAGTATCTCTGTGGCAATCTATCAATCAAAATATGTCTATAACCGTCCCCTTAACCACCCCCCCTAAAAAAAAAGAAGAAAAAAAAAAGTCTTTTCCCCACATATGTTTTTGCAACCGATCACGGCTGATTTTTTGTCAGGATTATTTCCAGGATGACAGCTCTTTTACCATGCATTCTGTGCATATGTTCATACGTGCTCTAAATGCACGATGTGCACAGGACCTCGTCTGACCTGTTACTGCAACGGCCTGTACACCAACACATGTTGCAGGAAGGTCTTTGTTTTGACCTGTGACTGCACCAACCTTTACATGAACCCATGCTGCAGAAAGGACCTTTTCTTAACCCCTCACTGCATGGCCACACATGGACAAATGGAAGGGCCTTGCCTAACCTGTCACTGCATGGCCCACATGGCAACGAAGGCTGCCTAACCTCACGCATGGCCACACATGGCCAAATGGAAGGGCCTTGCCTTAACCTCTCACTGCATGGCCACACATGGACAAATGGAAGGCCTTGCCTTAACCCTCACTGCATGGCCACACATGGACAAATGGAAGGGCCTTGCCTTAACCCCTCACTGCAAGGCCACACAGACAAATGGAAGGGCCTTGCCTTAACCCTCACTGCATGGCCACACATGGACAAATGGAAGGGCCTTGCCTTAACCTCTCACTGCATGGCCACACATGGACAAATGGAAGGGCCTTGCCTTAACCATCATTGCATGGCCACACAGACAAATGGAAGGGCCTTGTCTTAACCTGTCACTGCATGGCCACACAGGGACAAATGGAACGGCCTTGCCTTTAACCTCTCACTGCAAGGCCACACATGGACAAATGGAAGGGCCTTGCCTTAACCTCTCACTTGCATAGGCCACACAGGGACAAATGGAAGGGCCGTGCCTTAACCCGTCACTGCATGGCCACACAGGGACAAATGGAAGGCCTTGCCTAACCTCTCACTGCAGGCCACACAGGACAAATGGAAGGGCCTTGCCTTAACCTCTCACTGCATGGCCACACAGGGACAAATGGAAGGGCCGTGCCTTAACCTCTCACTGCATGGCCACACAGGGACAAATGGAAAGGCCTTGCCTTAACCTCTCACGGCAAGGCCTGTACCCAAACAAACGTTGCAGAAAGGACCTTTTTTTGACTTGCCATTACATGGGCCTTCACATGAACATGTGTGCCAAAACACAAACAGCACATCAGACCACATGAATATCTCTTAACATGAAGAGTTCAGAAAAGAAACCTGCATAGGTAGAGCCATGTAACAACATTTCATTCAACAGCCTTGCTCAAGCTATCACCCCAGAGAACTGTCGAGATAATGGAGATGGAGATGAAGACAAATAAATAAAATGGATTGACAACAGTGCAGAGTGCAAAGGAAAACCATCTGCAGAGACCCACAAATCAGCACACAACTGACAGAGCTTGACGTACCTGATGAACTGTTCTTCAGTGTGATGTCCAAAGGACTCCACATAGGGTTAAGGCAGGAAAAGACGAAGAAGGAAAAGGATATAATATATCTCCATTGAAGGTTGGATACGCTGAGAACAGTAGGAGCTACATCTGTACTCCTTGCTTGAAAGTTGAAGCCCTGATGTAAGGCCAAGCTTGAGGTAACCTGACTTGACCCAGTAAAGACTAAGTATATCTGTGACAGCAACAGCCCCTTCGGAATGGATACTTCCATTGCGAAAGAACAAAACATGGAACACTGCTGTCAAATTCATTCATAACTGAAATAAATCAAACCACTTTATTCAAAAGGACATCTTGTGACAAAAAAAGTTAATTTGTAACTTAGAACCTAATTTTACTGTCTTCAGTAATGTCAATATCGACAGTCAATATTTACACATGTAACAGCTGTGCACAGATGATGAAAATTCTTTCTGTCCTGCTTTGTGACCATATGGAAGCAAAAGATTTCCTTTTTCCCTCTTTCCTTTTCTTTTCCTGGGAGAAGAGTCTCTATTTGATGAATAGAGTCTCTCTGCCACTCAAAGGATGAAAGATAGACTGAGCAGAAAGAGGGGAGGAGGAAGACTGTTCAATGATAGGACTTTGTTGAAGAATTTTAGTTTACATCACATCTAGTGGTCCAGGGCAGTCAAAAACCCAGCACAGACTACCTCGGCAACAACTTTCGGTTTTACTTTCTTTGACACCATGGTTTGGAATAGACTGTCAGAGTTAGCTCCCTTGAAAAGAAGGGGTCTTCCCATTAAGGCCCTGTACCATATACATGGGTCTAATACTATTAGGGCCCAAATCATTTGAGCCCAGTATGATCAGGGCCTGGTTCCATCAAGGCCCAACTGCTACATGGCCCCAAACCAACAAGGTTCAGATCCATCACACCCAAGTAGGTTCCAGTGCAGACTGGTAAAAACTTGCTCCTCTCTGGTATGATACATAGACTGAGAGCAAGAGAGAGGGGGGGGGGGGGGGGAGAGAGAGAGAGAGAGGAGGAGGGGAGGACAGGAAGAGGAGGAGGAGAAGGAGGTGGAGGAGGGAGAGACAGAGACAAAAAGCAGAGAGACAGAGAAAGAGATGGACAGACAGAGACAGACAGAAAGAGTGAGCAAGAGACAGAGAATGAGGCAAAGTCAGACTAGTGGACAGACCAAGAGATAGAATGAGACCAGACAAGTTGGTTGACAGAGAATGAGAGACTGAGACAGACTAAGACAGAGACAGGGAGGGAGGGAGGGAAGGAGGGGGGGAGAGAGAGAGAGAGAGGGAAAGAGAGAGAGGGGGGGGGAGAGAGGGACTATGCAGAAATACTCTACCCTCACTCTCTTTTTCTTTGCACCCGATCTCTACCCCTTCCAAATATTCTTTCTCTCTAACAGTCTTGTTTCTGTATTTCTTTTTTGTGTCTCTTCCCCTCATCAGATGAGTAAATGGAAGAGTAAATGTTCTGGTCCCTAATTGTGCTGTGCCCTATTGGCAGTTGGCCCTGTCACAACTAGGCTCTATATGGTTCTATGCCCCATTGGAAATGGGCCCAATCAGAACTAGGCTCTATTGGTTCTATGCCCCATTGGAAATGGGCCCTACCAGAACTGGGCTCTATTGGTTCTATGCCCTATAGGTAATGGGCCCTTTCAGAACTAGGTTCTATTGGTTCTATGCTCCACTGGAAATGGGCCCTTTCAGAACTGGGCTCTATTGGTTCTATGCCCTATAGGTAATGGGCCCAATCAGAACTAGGCTCTGTTGGTTCTGGGCCCAGCTGATAATGAGCCTTATCATAACACTTCTCTAAAGGTTCTGGGCCCTATCAGAACTTGGCTCTATTGGTTCTATGCCCTATAGGTAATGGGCCCAATCAGAACTAGGCTCTATTGATTCTATGCCCTACAGGCAATAGGCCCGATCAGAACTAGGCTCTATTGGTTCTATGCCCTATAGGCAATGTGCCCAATCAGAACTGGGCTCTATTGATTCTATACCCTATAGGTAATGGGCCCAATCAGAACTAGGCTCTATTGGTTCTATGCCCTATAGATAATGGGCCCAATCAGAACTAGGCTCTGTTGGTTCTATGCCCTATAGATAATGGGCCCAATCAGAACTAGGCTCTGTTGGTTCTATGCCCTATAGGTAATGGGCCCAATCAGAACTAGGCTCTGTTGGTTCTATGCCCTATAGATAATGGGCCCAATCAGAACTAGGCTCTGTTGGTTCTATGCCCTATAGATAATAGGCCCAATCAGAACTAGGCTCTATTGGTTCTATGCCCTATAGGTAATGGGCCCAATCAGGACTAGGCTCTATTGGTTCTATGCCCTATAGGCAATGTGCCCAATCAAGACAAGGCTCTATTAGTTCTGTGCCCTATAGGTAATGGGCCCAATCAGAACTAGGCTCTATTGGTTCTATGCCCTATAGGTAATGGGCCCAATCAGAACTAGGCTCTATTGGTTCTATGCCCTATAGGTAATGGGCCCAATCAGAACTAGGCTCTATTGGTTCTATGCCCTATTGGCAATGGGCCCAATCAGAACTAGGCCCTAGAGGGACTGGAACTTCATGGATTGACTGTGAGGTTGATTCCCATATGTTCCAGTTCCAATAAAGTTCTATTCAGATCCAGTTCCAAAAGGGTCCAGCCCTGAGATGTAATGGCAACTCAGTCATACTAGAAGGGTGATTCCACTAGGTCCAAAAACTATTGAGGGAGGACAAGACTGGGCCTTACTGTAACTGAGTCCTACTACTACCACAGACTAAGGAGGTTACACAGACCCGTCAGTAAAGAGAAATTGTGAAGATTTTGACAGAGTAGTGTCCCTTAGACTTGGGTGGTCAAACAGCATGGCTACGAAAATAAAGAACGGCGGACATCATTGTGCAGCAATAAACTGCACAAATTCGGTATGGAAAAAAAGACTGTAGACAAACATCTTTTTACTGATTTCCGAAAGACCAAGCAAGGTATAGTTATGTTCAACATGGGAATTAGTAGATTTATACACGCATAGACCATGTCTGTTTCTTAGCAAATGAAAGTTTCGTTAAAGGCTACCTTTTCTGATATAGATCTGAATATATGAAATAAGCTTTTGTGTATGCACAGTAATACAAATGCAAAAATGCTTAAGTGTGCACACACAAAATTACATGTGTGCATGCATGTATACACAGGATATGGGTAAGAGGGTGGGTGAAATGAATGGGTGAACGAATTGGGAAGGAGAAAGAAGCACTATGTAGAGAGATATGTTCACAAATAGACTAGGTCTAACGACACTGACATAAACATACGCGTATGCCTGAGCACATATCAAGATATAATGTATGTATGTGCATGCGTATATGTGTGTGTGTGTGTGTGTGTGTGTGTGTGTGTGTGTGCATGTGTGTGTGCGTGCGCGTTTGTATGTCCGTGTGTTTGTCCGCCCATATGTGTGTGCCTCTGTGTATGTGTGTATGTGTGTGTGTGTGTGCCTGTGTGTGTGCGTGTGTGTGCGTGTCTGCCTCTGTGTGTGTGTGTGGGGGGGGGGGGGGTTGTTGTCTGCCTCTGTGTGTGTGAGTGTGCGTGTGTGTGTGTGTGTGTGTGCGTGCGTGTGTGTGAGTGTGTGTGTGCGTTTGTATGTCCGTGTGTTTGTCTGCCCGTGTGTGTGTGTGTGTGTGTTTGTGTGTGTGTGTGTGTGCCTCTGCGTGTGTGTGTGTGTGTGTGTGTGTGTGTGTGTGTGTGTGTGTGTGTGTGTGTGTGTGCATGCGTGTGTGCGTGTGTGCGTGCGCGCGCACGCGTTTGTACACCCGTGCGTTTGTCTGCACGAATGTGTGCGTGTGTGTGTGTGTGTGTGTCGGTGTGCGTCACACACATCACATGTGCACACACGCACACACGCACACACACACACACACACATTATACACGTCTGTGCAAGTAGGCCTTCTGCAACATGCACAATGGGAGTTAATTGTCAGCAGGGCGGGTTGTCAGGGGTAATGTCCAGAAGTGAATTGTCTACAATGGGTGAATTGCCTGGGGTGAACTGTCCTGTTCCAAAACCATGCTTGCAATTGTGCATACATGTCTGCGCATGCACATGTGTGTATGTGTGGGTGTACCTTTGTGTATTTGTGTACTTGCATGCACATGTGTGTGCATGTGTGTAACTGTGTGCATGCATGTGTTTGTGCACGTGAGTGCGCATATGCATGTTTGTGCATATGCATGTTTGTGTGTACAGCCCTGATGTGGCCCTTTGCGGTCAGCTGGGCTATAAGCAACATTACCTTACCTTGTGTGTGTGTGTGTGTGTGTGTGTGTGTGTGTGTGTGTGTGTGTGTGTGTGTGTGTGCATGAGTGTACCTGTGTGTGTGCGCGTGCACTCATGTGTGTATGTATTTGTGTATGCATCTGAATGCATGTGTGCATAACATGCATGCATATGTGTATATGCGTGCGCACACGTGTGTGAACGTTTTTTGTTAGGTGTGTGTGCATGAGCTTCAGTGTGTGTGCGCGCACATGTGTGAATGCATATGCATGCGGTTAAATGAGTGCAGTTTGTATGTGTGTTCATTTGTGTACATGCGTGTGTGCGTGCATGTGTGTGTGCATGTGTGCGTGCGTACGTGCGTGTGTGCGTATTTATGTACATGCATGTATGTGTATGAGTTGTATGTGAATGTGTCTGTGTGTTTTAAACCTGAAATATGCAACTTTGAATGCAACAGCAAATACTAAACCTGAATACTTTGACCACCCAGAGCAAAGGGAAGTAATCAAAATTTTGGCTTGTAACAAGAAAGTAAGGGAAAGAAGGCAGTGAACTGTCTGTGCTACTACTGTATCCTATTAGTATTCTCAGCGCCGTAGAGCAATAAGCTATGTTCTTGCTGCTTTGAATCATTTCAGTGATGCAAGTCCATAAAAAAGTGTAATTTAATGCTGCTCTGCTGACACCAAATTCATTAAGACAAGGTGCCAATTTGATTTAAAATGTTTTGGTTATTTTCATAAGCAATCAGTCCAGCGTCTGATGTCAAACACTCAGATGAATCCCTGTGTAGATGAAAAAACTAAAGAGATCATTTTGTCATTGACCTGATGGGGGTATGAGACCATTTTCGGACAGTAAGTTACGCAAAAGAATTCTGTTGAAAAGGACCTTTTGCCTGACGTACATGTGGATGAATGAGGCCCATCAAAAGTGTATTGTTTTTGTTTTGTCTTTAACAGCTGCAAATTTTAAAAAAAACTATTAATGTGTAATCACTTCTTTATTATGAACTTGAAGTTTCCTTTTTTCAATCTGTAAAAGTGCACTTGTGAAATCTTTCGAGAAATATTCTTTAATGCCCTTGTACATTTATCTAGTAGTTTTTTTTTCTCCTTATTTATGTCTGAAATCAAATAGTTTGAACTGACTCTAAAACTGATGGACACACATCGAATGCATTTACTAGATCTACCTGATGAAACTTTTTGCCCCTGAAAGCAATGGCCTTTCTGGTATAATAAAGAAGCTTACCTAAAGTTAATAATACCAATAACAATGCAGTAAATTCACACACAGCTGCTATTCTTACAACAATAAAGTTGACCATTAAATTAAGCTGAGGGAGGAAAAATGACACTCACGGGAATGCAACGTGCACAGACCAGAAACCAACTTCCATCCAATTTCTCCAAGAGTTTTTGAGAGAGTTTCTTGTAACCAGCTTGCACGATGCCGCGCACAATCGGTGAAACAATGTCATATAACAAGCGAGTTATATACAACACTGATTTTAAACTAAAATCAAACGTTTTCGCTACTGCAAAGAAAGCTGCCAGACTTATTTCGAGAGAATCCATTTTGCTATGGAAGCAAATCGGTATCAGCAGACGACTCGACTCTAGCAGACGACACCGTAGAAGTGGAAACAAGGCCAAAGGTCAGAGACCTGGGGAGTGGATTTTGTTTGCTTTTCCTTTCACAGAATCAAGCAGCTCTTTTATGTTTTCAAACAAATCAACACATTCGTTATGTCTTCATTTTGATTGCGTATTGTCAAACTTATGTCTACTCCAAGGGATTGTAACATCAGCAGAAAACTATCAGAGGACTATTTTGTTCCACGCGCAGACACACCGGTTGAGTTCGACAAAAGCCAAGGTAGGCCCTAGCAGACGGACGTGAAACAGAACTGCCCACTGGGCATGGCTTTGAGCTAAGATACGATTTTGAGACGGTCCCCGACACCTTTTTCATTCACGGCAAACGTTTTGCGATTTGCTTTGTTTTTAATGATGATCAGACTCCCAGCGTGCCACACGAAAAAAAACAAAGCATGTTTCTATGGACGTAAAATGACATCCAATCCACCTTATTAAATTATTTCAATTCCAGTTAAGAGGTCGCTGACCGCTGGAGATCGCTGACCGCTGGATATCGCAGTTCGCTGCTATCATTCAGCGGGGAGAGAGCGAGGCCGTCACACTAAACTGATAAGCTGGGAGATTGGGTCTGTTGTTGGAGTCTTGGTTTACATCGCCAAACGAGTAGATTTCTCATTGCAGATTTCTTTCTTGTGCGCGCGCACGTGTGTGTGTGCGAGTGTTGGTGTGGGTGTGCGCGCGTTTGTTCGTGTGCTTGCAGCCGCACGTCATGCACATTTTGCTAAGACTTCATGATAAATAACATATTTGTAAAACACAAAAAAAAATTACAATGCCACTCTTCTAATTTTCGGCCACGTGGCCTTTTTCAAGAGAAAAAACAAAAGCAATGCAACTACAATGCCGTTGCCAAAGATGGACATCACGCAGTTGCATCGTTTTCGTTTTTTTCTCTTGAAAAAGGCCACGTGGCCGAAAATTAGAAGAGTGGCATTGTGATTTTCTATACTGTTTTCTTCCCTGTGGAGGACTATTGCTTTTGTTTCTGATAAAACAAAACAACAAAAATGCTCTTTTTTTTTTTTTTTTTTTTTTTTTAAGTTTTGTGACATAAGGTGGGTAAAAAGTTACGGGAGACAACAGAGGAGATGAGACGAAAAAATGAAATTAAAAACAATAGTCAGGAACTGTGTCTGGTGGTTTCATGTGTGTTTATTTGTGAAGTGAATGTCGATGGAAAACACACATCGCTTGTGGAAGGTTTCCAAAAAAAAAAATAATAATAATAAAAAACTGAAGGATTTTAGAGCCTTGTGCCTTGGCCCACCTAGTGATGGAAACCGCGCAACATGCAAGCCACACGTGTAATAAACAGATAACAAGATGACTGGTTTATCTCCTGTAGGACGGTCAGTAGACTCAGAGGTCAAACTCGTCCCACGACGTCACACAGATGCTCTGGCGAGGCCGCAGGCCTCATTGTATATCAAATTTGTTGTTGTTTTTTCCCCTAGGAAAAACATCAAAAGTTAATGTAAAGGCCGTGGCTTGCCTATGACAGGCTTGGTGGACCTTCTGACAAGATGTGAACAGAAATGAAAAGAGACAAAGGAATGAAGAAGAGTAATATTCTTCAGATAAAAATACTTTCGAAAAATGATTTCTTCTTCTTATAATTATTTTTTTTTCTGGACCTTCTTCACCGGATAGTGCTTGGGCCGGTAGTCTTCTTTTCTTTTCCTTTCCTTCGGTTTTTGTTTTGTTTCGTTTTGTTTTTGTTTTTGAGAGGAGTACAAACACAAAGCCTTCAAGAGGTTGGGGAGGTAGGCAACATTTTGTGGTGGGCTGAAGCCAAAACTGGGAAAGAAACTTACAAGTCTGTGGAGACCAGGGAACTCTTTAAAAAAAAAAAAAAAAATTATGTGGCACTGTTGATGCCCAAATTTCATGTGGCACTGTTGATGCCCAAATTATGTGTGACACTGTTGACACCCAAATTTTATGTGGCACCGTCTATGCCCAAATTTTGTGTGGCACTGATGATGCCCAAATGTTGTGTGGCACTGATGATGCCCAAATGTTGTGTGGCACTGATGATGCCCAAATTTTGTGTGGCACTGTTGATGGCCAAATTTTGTGTGGCGCTGATGATGCCCAAATTTTGTGTGGCACTGATGATGGCCAAATTTTGTGTGGCGCTGATGATGCCCAAATTTTGTGTGGCACTGTTGATGCCCAAATTTCATGTGGCACTGTTGATGCCCAAATTTCATGTGGCACTGATGACACCCAAATTTTGTGTGGCACTGATGATGCCCAAATTTCATGTGGCACTATTGATGCCCAAATTTCATGTGGCACTGTTGACACCCAAATTTTGTGTGGTACTGTTGATGCCCAAATTTTGTGTGGCACTGTTGATGCCCAAATTTTGTGTGACACTGTTGATGCCCAAATTTTGTGTGGCACTGTTGATGCCCAAATTTTGTGTGGCACTGCAGATGCTTGAAAGGTATTTTCAAGTCCATGCTGACCTGTTAACGTCTTAAATTGTACACATTTTTGTATGATTATGTGAGGTCATAGTGGAAAGAATTTAAAGTAAGTAATGTAAGAGTTTAGTTACTGATTAAAAGGGGAAATCTCTTTTGTACGACTGGTTGGTTGTTGACGTGGCAATATAGTGATTGTAAATCGAAAGGAGTGCTCCAATTCCTCTGTTGAGAGGAGGCGGGAGAGGGTTGGGGGGGGGGGGGGGGGGGGGTGATGAAGTGCAACAGGCAAAAACATTTGTGGGAAAGTAGTGAAGTTGACGGGGTGAGCCTGTGCACCTTGGAAGCAAAGGGGGAAACAGGCTGATGGCCAGCTGTGAAATCCACATGAAAACAATCTTGACCCTTCCGAGTTCACAGCCTTCAACCTCTCCTGCCTGGGCAGATTGGGCTGATCTGCTTGTACAGACGAGACACTTCACTTACAATCAGGGATCTCAAAAACTATTCCTACCGAGATTTCAGTGATCTCAAAAACTATTTCTACCAAGATTTCAGTGATCTCAAAAACTATTTCTACCAAGATTTCAGTGACCTCAAAAACTATTTCTACCAAGATTTCAGTGATCTCAAAAACTATTTCTATCAAGATTACCATGTGATTGTGCTACAACATACTACAATTTCATGTAATATGATGTGCTTTTGGACTTCATTGAAAAAAGAGAGCGACAGAAATGTCTTACCATTTCATTAATGGATGGTCTGGGTTCTTCATGTGAACTCTTAAGTATGTGGAAACTATTCAACCAAGATGTGAAACAGTCCACATAGTTATGTGGAAACTATTCAACCAAGATGTGAAATAGTCCAAATTGTTAAAACAAAATAAATTTCTTGGCAACATACTAAAATTCCATAAAATATTATTGTGGCGAGTCATCTGAATGTTCTTGATTCTTTAAGCAAATTAAGGGTAATTTTGCTGATGTTGAGATAAGTTTCCTTGGGTCCTTTATGTGGGCGAACCCTGGCATCACTGGTGGGGGTGCCCCCAGTGGGATTCTTAAAGAGGGAGAGCAACTGGGAAGTAATTCGCATGTCCAAGGGGAAGTAACCAGTACAAGTACATATCAAACTGCTGGTCCTGGGTGAGGAAGACATCCAGCCTCCACCAACGGCTATTCACTGGTTTCTCCAGTGAGCTTGAGGAGAGGCAATCGTGACAGGTGATCGTTGCAGTACAGTGACCGTCAGCCTGCAGGTGACCATTCAGCCATGCTTGTCCTGAGGGTTGAACACCTTTGGGAAGGCTTCAGCCTATAAGGTTACTAAACACTTGAAGCATCAGTCCTGGCTTGTGGAGAACTCTGGGCTGTTAGTGCAATGGGTAATTTCGGGGAATCAAACATGACTTAGAATTGGATAATATGCATTAACCACATAGTACGCAACTCTTTGTTGTCCATGTGTAGGGATGCACTAGTGATTCCATTGGTTGAACCAACATGATTCGGAGATTCACTGGTTGAATCTCACAGTTGTTGGTGCTAGTCACTGTGGTGTGTGTGTGTGTGTGTTTGTGTGTGTTGTGTGTGTGTGTGTGTGTGTGTGTGTAGGTGACTAATGATTCCATTGGCTGAATCAAAATAATTCAGAGAATTATTGGTGTAAATCGTTGTGGTGTGTGTGTGCCAGCGATTCCATTGGTGAATCAGTATAACTCAGATTCTCTTTATTTGAGAATGGTTATAAGAGGCTCGGAAAACTAGGAAAAGTATGACTCGCTTGGCGAACGTGAATTCATCCTGTCTTGAAGAGGGCTCAGGAAAACACAGCGAGGAAGACTTCACGTGAAGCGGAGGTTTGCTGTCACCTCAAAGCCAACGACAGTCGAGAATTGTCTCCTGGGTGGGGATGTAAGACAGTGGAGGTTTGCTGTAGCCTTGGAGCCAACAACAGTAGAGAACTGTCTCCTGGGTGGGGACATAAGACAATGGAGATTTGCTGCAGCCTCAGAACCAATGACAGGAGATAATGCAAGATGTGTTGACCTGTTGGGGCCTAGACAGGGAGCTGCCATCCAACGGTGGGGTGTCTGCAGCAACAGAAGACCTGGAGAGGCCGACAGGAGCCCTTTCTGTGGAGAGGGTGAAGTGCAATGGAGTCCAGGAGACTGGGTCCGAGAGTTCAACCTTAGCTACATTGCCAGAGTCCCCCAACTGGGATTCGGCCAATCGGGCGGACGTAACAGTGTGGCAGCTTCAGCGATCGTAGTACTGACTGGTCAACCAAGGGAACGCTGGCATGTTCTGAACGTTTCTTTCTTTCTTGTGTTTATAAGTGTGTAACCAGAAGAGTGGAATGTCTTTCCTGGTTAATCGAGAGTAACTGAAGAAAAGGGGATGCGATTATGAGATTATCTGTGTGATGTTTACATTTTTGTATGATACAGATAAATGTGTTGTGTAGTGACGGGTGGGGGCTGAGAGTCAAGTTAAATAAAAAAAATTTTTTTTTTAAAGAATAAAAATAATAATAATAATAATAATAAATAAAGAATTCCACTTTTTTCAATGAAATGTTATTAGTTTCCCGACACCTTTATGTGGGCCCGATGTGAGTGACAGGGAGCATGTGCCTATGTGAGAGCGCAATTGGTGTGCAGACATATGCATGCTTCTGTCCATACTCCCCTGCATCCCTGCAGATGATCATCATATTTCAATAACATGGTGGGGGCGGGGAACACAGGAGTCCCATCACAATTATGTATCTTTGGAAGATGAATGAAGATCCACATAAACGCTGACTCCTTCCTAAGAGAGACGGGACTGACAGCATTACAGCTGGGGCGTGGGTGGTGGAAGAGAACAATTAAGTGAGAAAGATGTCAGACTTACAAACGGAAATTAAGTGAGAAAGATGTCAGGCTTACAAACGGAAAATAAGTGAGAAAGATGTCAGACTTACAAACGGAAAATAAGTGAGAAAGATGTCAGGCTTACAAACGGAAAATAAGTGAGAAAGATGTCAGACTTACAAACGGAAAATAAGTGAGAAAGATGTCAGGCTTACAAACGGAAAATAAGTGAGAAAGATGTCAGGCTTACAAACGGAAAATAAGTGAGAAAGATGTCAGACTTACAAACGGAAAATAAGTGAGAAAGATGTCAGACTTACAAACGGAAAATAAGTGAGAAAGATGTCAGACTTACAAACGGAAAATAAGTGAGAAAGATGTCAGACTTACAAACGGAAAATAAGTGAGAAAGATGTCAGCTTACAAACGGAAAATAAGTGAGAAAGATGTCAGACTTACAAACGGAAAATAAGTGAGAAAGATGTCAGGCTTACAAACGGAAAATAAGTGAGAAAGATGTCAGACTTACAAACGGAAATAAGTGAGAAAGATGTCAGACTTACAAACGGAAAATAAGTGAGAAAGATGTCAGACTTACAAACGGAAAATAAGTGAGAAAGATGTCAGGCTTACAAACGGAAAATAAGTGAGAAAGATGTCAGGACTTACAAACGGAAATTAAGTGAGAAAGATGTCAGACTTACAAACGGAAAATAAGTGAGAAAGATGTCAGACTTACAAACGGAAATAAGTGAGAAAGATGTCAGACTTACAAACGGAAAATAAGTGAGAAAGATGTCAGACTTACAAACGGAAAATAAGTGAGAAAGATGTCAGACTTACAAACGGAAAATAAGTGAGAAAGATGTCAGACTTACAAACGGAAAATAAGTGAGAAAGATGTCAGACTTACAAACGGAAAATATGTGAGAAAGATGTCAGACTTACAAACGGAAATAAGTGAGAAAGATGTCAGACTTACAAACGGAAAATAAGTGAGAAAGATGTCAGACTTACAAACGGAAATTAAGTGAGAAAGATGTCAGACTTACAAACGGAAAATAAGTGAGAAAGATGTCAGACTTACAAACGGAAAATAAGTGAGAAAGATGTCAGACTTACAAACGGAAAATAAGTGAGAAAGATGTCAGACTTACAAACGGAAAATAAGTGAGAAAGATGTCAGACTTACAAACGGAAAATAAGTGAGAAAGATGTCAGACTTACAAACGGAAAATAAGTGAGAAAGATGTCAGACTTACAAACAGAAAATCAGCAGGACTTACAAACAGAAAATCAGTAAGTGAGAAAGATCTCATACTCAGAAACGGAAAAATCATCATCAAATCAGACCTATCAATTAAAACCCCCAAAGAAGATGGCAACATGAATGGCAAAATGCAGGTGCAAAACATGGTTTGACCAATCCTGAGCCTGATGTGCACAATGCACAGACATGGTTTGACCAATCCTGAGCCTGATGTGCACAATGCACAGACACAGACTTTAACCAATCCTGAGCCTGATGTACACAATACACAGACATGGTTTGACCAATCCTCCTGAGCCTGATGTACACAATGCACTACATGGTTTGACCAATCCTGAACCTGATATACACACTGCACAGACATGGTCTGACCAATCCTGAGCCTGATGTGCACAATGCACAGACACAGACTTTAACCAATCCTGAGCCTGATGTACACAATACACAGACATGGTTTGATCAATCCTCCTGAGCCTGATGTACACAATGCACAGACATGGTTTGACCAATCCTGAGCCTGATATACACACTGCACAGACATGGTTTGACCAATCCTGAGCCTGATGTGCACAATGCACAGACACAGACTTTAATCAATCCTGAGCCTGATGTACACAATGCACAGACATGGTTTGACCAATCCTGAGCCTGATGTACACAATGCTCAGACATGGTTTGACCAATCCTGAGCCTGATGTACACAATACACAGACATGGTTTGACCAATCTTGAGCCTGATGTACACAACGCACAGACATGGTTTGACCAATCCTGAGCCTGATGTACACAATGCTCAGACATGGTTTGACCAATCCTGAGCCTGATGTACACAATGCACAGACACAGTCTTTGACCAATCCTGAGCCTGATGTACACAATGCACAGACACAATCTAGTTTCGTTTCGTCCAATTCTTTAGATAGTTGAAGAAAAATAACTTTAAAAAAAAAAAAATGACTCAATTACTAGAAAGAAAAACTCCACAAAAATGACTCAATTACCAGAAAACAAACACTCCACAAAAAATGACTCAACTGCTAGAAAAAAACCCACCACAAAAAATGACTCAATTACTAGGAAAAAAAACTCCACAAAAAGGACTCAATTACTTCTGTATGCCATTATCTGTACTGGTTTTTGAACAGAAAAGTGAGCTATGGAGCCAAGCTGGGGATATCAATCCAGGTATCAGTGGCATAACAGAAACCACATCAAAAGGCAAAGGACAGACTGATACTTCTAATCCTAGTGATTCAAAAATACTAAACCATACAGTCTATACAGGAATGGAAAATCCAACAGAGATGTGGCACCGTTCATTGAAACTCAATGCAACTCAATGCATGGATTTTTCATTAAATCTGTTTCAAAGTAAAGAATATGGTGCAAATTTGAAAGCTAAAATGTCTGAATAAGATGTGTATACATCAGTCCAAAATTCCAGCAAAGAAAACACTGGCAAGTTGTGTCAAATTCTAAAGTCAAATATATGTCACATTTTAAAGTCAAATATGCAGGAAAGTACTATTAACCAGGAGTAAGTCTAGCATGCTACATTTTTTACCTGATCTATATGCTATGTCTAGTTGGGTACTTTGTTGTTGTTGTTTTTTTTCAAAGCATCATAAAGACATTCATATTCAATATTTTCATCATTGGTTCACTGTCCTTTCAAAGTGATATCTGGATTGTTAAATTCCACAAAATATGCCTACTTTGTCAGACTTTGATGATATATCTACTTCAAAATTTGGCACATCTCAGTGTTTTCCTTGCTGGAATGTGGGTTCATATATTCATGTCTTTTGGTGATGAATTACTGGTGTACCTGTGCACACAAACATTACTTTGGCAGTAGTTCTCATAAGCAAGTATTTTCCTGAAAACCAGCATATTAATAGTAAACTTCTTTGCTCTTTTGAGTTTCTGTACACCAACATTCCTTCACTGAAAGCAGAAGAGGACTTGCCTTTGAGCAAAAGCAAAAACAGAACTCTTAGTCCAAGATAATTTAGGCATTCTAAAACACACCCACTGTGTAGCCATCAACAAGCAAAAAGAACACGGCTTTCACATTAAATGTGAATACACTCCATAACATTGTAAGTGGACGTATTTGTAGGCATATTTTTTATGGTGTATTAGGCGTAGTTTTTGTTAATCAGTCTATAACATACGCCTCAAATGTAGGGCTACCAAGGCCGCACTGTTTTCTTCTGTCTGCAGTCTAGATCATACAGGATACACTGACAATGGAGACAGGAGGGCGGAGGGAACTTACACTGACAGGTGAACTGAATGAACAAACAAACAAAAACACCTTCACAAAGAAAAGTCTATATTAAACAGGTGTAACCTGTATGAACACACAAACAAAAACACCTTCACAAAGAAAAGTCTATATTAAACAGGTGTAACCTGTATGAACAAACAAACAAAAACACCTTCACAAAGAAAAGTCTATATCAAACAGGTGTAACCTGAATGAACAACAAGCAAAAACACCCTCACAAACAAAAGTTCACATTAAACAGGTGTAACCAGACAGTTATCCTGAAATAAGATGCTTACATCAACATGCATTAGATTTTGTGAGAGAGAGAGAGAGAGAGAGAGAGAGAGGGAGAGAGAATATAAGAGAGAGAGAGAGAGTGTGTGTGTGTGTGTGTGTGTGCGCGCTTTTGTGTGTACAGTGCATGCACACACCAAAGTCCCACCTGGGACACATGGACATGGCCAAAGAGCTTCCTTTTATGAAAGGCTGACCTGAACCAAACTGACCAGGACAAAAAGGTCAGACGTCTTCACCATGGCTGCTTACCTGGACACATGTCCGTCCGTCCACACAAAACACAACTTCTCTGATACTCGTTAAACCCCCCCTCCCCTGCACCTCTCCTCCCACTCCAGATTTTTTTGGTCTCATTTCTTTCAAAAGGTCATTTCTAATTTTTTTTTTTTTAAAAAGGTCTCAAATTCTGTGGCCTTTCATACCCTGGTGTTATGGTGACCCTAGTTCCAGTGTCCTCTCTAGTGGTGGCTTTGTTTCTAGGTTGCTGGTTCAACGAAGTTCATGAAGACTGTCACCGAATGGATGTAATGATGCCCCTTAGGAAAGAATTCTCACTCATGCTGGCTCCGACGCTAGCAAACACAGTCTACAGGCTGGGGCTTAACAGGCGATGATGTGCGTTATGTTGAATCCTAGCGGTCACAACTAAATACCACCCAAAATGACTGGGCAGCAGTGCAGCCTACAGGCTGGGGCTTAACAGGCGATGATGTGCGTTATGTTGAATCCTAGCGGTCACAGCTAAATGCCACCCAGAATGACTGGGCAGCAGTGCAGCCTTTCTTTTGCTGGGTTTCCTCATGACACCTGATAGAAGTTCTGAGCGGAGGAATATGGAACAGTCTGTGTATGAGCAGCTTTAAGACAGTGGTTTATAATGAATGTCACAGAAAGGATACATAAGATGAAACAGCTCTCTCGCTCTCTTTTTTTTTTTTTTGGGGGGGGGGGGAGGGGTTGTGGAGGAAGAGGGTGGTGAGGGAGGAATATCACAATCCAGTCAACTGACGGCTGAGAGGGGAGATAATTTCACTTGAGAGGAGGGAGAGAATAGCACAAGAGAGCAGAAGTGGCCTCCCTTCCTCTGATGTGAATGGGCTTTTATTTCACGTTTCTTTTGGTGCAAGTTGTGTCTGATGACAGGGGTTAACAGAAACCGTTCAAAACAGACACAGACTGGGTTTTACCGCAGTATTTTGTGCATGAATCTTTGTAGGAAATGACTCACATGCACTCAAACTAACAACATCAAATATTACATGTTTCATGCAAAAGCCTTTTTTTTTTTTAAACAAAAAACCTTGTGTCACTCCATGTACTGACGTTTTAGCTTTTTTTTCTTTTCTTTTAAGCAGAACTATTTTCATGGATGTGAGAGGGGTCTAAGGAAAAATACTCAGGGCGGGAGGGATTTACGCCTTTACTGTCCTCAGACAACAACAACACACATTGCGGGCCAACTGGTCAGGGCGGGAGGGATTCACACCTTGACTGTCCTCAGACAACGCACACTGCAGGCCAACTGGTCAGGGCGGGAGGGATTCACACCTTGACTGTCCTCAGACAACGCACACTGCAGGCCAACTGGTCAGGGCGGGAGGGATTCACACCTTGATTATCCTCAGACAACAAACACACTGCAGGCCAACTGGTCAGGGCGGGAGGGATTCACACCTTGATTATCCTCAGACAACGCACACACTGCAGGCCAACTGGTCAGGGCGGGAGGGATTTACACCTTGATTATCCTCAGACAACAAACACACTGCAGGCCAACTGGTCAGGGCGGGAGGGATTCACACCTTGATTATCCTCAGACAACGCACACACTGCAGGCCAACTGGTCAGGGCGGGAGGGATTTACACCTTGACTGTCCTCAGACAACAACACACACCATGGGCCAACTGGTCAGGGCGGGAGGGATTTACACCTTACAACACACACTGCGGGCCAACTGGTCAAAGCTGACTAAGCAAAACAAAGCTTACAACAGCAACAATACGCCCATGGGATCGGGAATGCACCATGTTTGAACTGCTATCCCTTCACGCTAAGGTGGTCGGTGTTGAAGTCGACACAAAGAAACCACCTTTTGTTGCTGTGTTGAAGTCGACACAAAGAAACCACCTTTTGTGGCTGTTGTTTGTTTTCTATCATGCAAAGTATGTTTACACAGGTTCTCGCTGTTTTCACAACAATGCATTTGTATGGAAATAAACAACCCCCCTCCCTCTCTCTCACAATACTTATGTGTGACATGCTCAATACCTATCAAAATACAGACACTCAATTCACATTGTTTATAACCTGGATGACGACAGTTTCAGCTTCCTCAAAGAGGTGTCACTGAGTGCAGACCAGTCCATATACACTACATATACACTACACACCTGGTAAGCTACGAGACCACTGTGCAAATGATCTACAGCTGATGAATAAATCTATAAGCTGAAAGAATTTAAGACAAGGGTCTCGTGGATATGACTGGGCAGATGGATGACCTGCTCATCACCTCAGTGCTCTGGTCAGACCTTGGTATATTACACACCTGGGGTACCTTACACACCTGGGGTACCTTACAGACCTGGGTACCTTACAGACCTTGGTAACTTACAGACTGGTACCTAACTGACCTGGGTACTTTACAGACCTGGGGTACCTTACACACCTGGGGTAGTAGAAAGAAACTCGTGGACAGCGTGGCAGCAGCGAGTCCTCAGAAGAGAAGCCCCCTTCAAGCAAGTGTTTCGGCCCTTATCTCCTGACACTCTAGGGGGGTTGGGCCACACCCGGTTCATGACTCCGGATGTCCCTCTGCTGCCCCTTTTTTTTTCCATCTTGGGACGAGCCATGGCTGGGATTCGAACCCATGACCCTCTGGACATGCTCATTTTCCACTTAATGACTCGCGCTTTAACCACTGAGCCACAGGGACACCTGATATTTGTAGGGAAATTAAGCCTTATGAAGTTCACTTTTGTTCCTCCTTGACCAGATCCAGCTTGAACACCTCTCTGCCGCTTCTGCCATTGCTTTCAGGGCTCTGGTTTTTTCCTTCCCTGCAACTGAGAGCTGTTTCATGAGGCTGTATGCAGACGTTCCTACAAACCCCCTAGCTCCAATTTCTGCAGCGAGGACTTTGACCTGATAGCCTTCTCTCCTCAGGCTGTTTGCCAGATCAGCATACTTTTCAGCCTTGTAGATTTGAGCTGCCTCCATTCTGTTCTCATATGGCACCGTGAGCTCGATCATGATCAGTTGCTTGATTGACTTAGAGTGGACTACTATGTCTGGTCTCATGCCACTCTTGCTGATGATCTCTGGGTAACTCTTCCATTCTGGGAGGTCTGCAGTGCACTCCCAGTCATCTGCCCCGTCCAGCAGACTCTGCCTGCATGTTTCGAGTGGCACTGTTGTTCTTGGCCATGATTTGCTGCCTCCTGCCGTGAAGAATGTTGCGGGTGCTTTGGAGTCCTGATTTTCCCTTTTGTGGTGTTGGTACTAGCCCCGACTACTTGTACAATCTCTTTGAGCACTTGGTTGTGCCTCCATGTGTACCTTCCTTGAGCCAGGGCTACTTTACATGAGCTTAGGACATGCTCCACTGTTTGTTTTTCATGGCAGAGGGGGCATGCAGGATCGTCTGTTTTCCCCCACTTCACCAGGTTTGCATTTGAGGGCAGAAGGTCATATGCAGATCTGAGAATGAAGCTGATCCTGAGAGGGGCCATGTGCCAAATGTCATTCCAAGTGAGACTTCTTTGGAGTGCATTCTCCCACGTTGTCCATTGCCCTTGCTGGCTCTGCTGGACTGCTTTTTGGAGTCTTTTTTGGTCTTCTTCTTTTCTCATCTCCTGAATCATCATGTCTCTTTTGGCTTTTCCTTTGGCCTTTGACCACCATTCAGTTTTGGTCACCCCCAGTCCTTGTCTGTTGGTCTGTGTGTGTCCTGTTATTTCTCTGATCTTGAGACTTTCTTTTGCAGAATCCATCGCCTCTTGAACTTTCCATTTTCTGCCTGTCTTCAGCTGGGGCTTGATTGCTTCTACCACCTTGTCTCCTGAGTCCTCCAGCATGCTTTGAAGTCTGATCTTCCCTGCTTTGTATTCCTCCAGGATGGATTTCAGTGGTAGTTTCAGCTTTGCTTGGCGACAGTACAGCGCTATGTCAGTCAGACAGGGTGGGACACCAAGCCATTTCCTTGTGAACTTGTTGATTTTGGCTTCCATTGCCTCCACTATGCTGGTGCAGATGTCGTATATCATCAGAGGCCATAGGAGCTTTGGTATCAGCATGAACTGCAGACACCAGACCTTGTATTTGCCAGGGAGCCCACACTGGTCAATGGTCTCCAAGCCTTCCTCCGCCATCTGCTTGGTTTCTTTTGCTCTTTGTGTGTCTTTCAGCGTATCATCATACCATCTTCCAAGGCTCTTGACTGGTTCTTCTGTGACTGTTGGAATGGCCTGGTTGGCAACACTGAAGACCACAGATCCGGCCACTTTTCCTTTCCTCAGTGAGAGACTCCGTGATTTCTTTGGCTTGAACTTCATTCTGGATGAGGCAACTATGTCGTCCAGCCTCTTCAGCACATGACATGTCTCGTCTTCTCTGGATGAAATCACTGTAGTGTCATCCATGAAGGCCTTGAGAGGAGGCATCTTGTATCCATCGCCAAGGTCCGTTTGTCTCGCGTTGTTTGTTGCTGCTTTCAAGATGAGTTCCACTGCCAGCACGAACAGTACTGGGGAAATTGCACAGCCCATTGCAATACCCACTTCCAAGTTGATCCAGTCTGTTGTGTACTCCTTGGTAGAGAACCGCATTGAGAAGCCATTGAAGTACTTCTTGAGCATGTCGCGGATGTTCTTTGGCACATGGTACATCTCAAGAGCCAACTGTATCATCTCATGGGGCACAGATCCATATGTGTTTGCCAGATCAAGCCACACTACGTCCAGGTCTCTCTTTTCTGTTTTTGCTTTTTGGATTGCGTCCCAGATCATTGTGGCGTGTTCTACACAGCCAGCCACGCCTGGGATGCCACCTTTCTGGACTGACACATCCAAGTACTTGTTTTCCATCAGGTACTTGGTCAGCCTTGCTGCCATGACAGAGAAGAAGATTTTCCCTTCGACGTTCAGTAGTGATACTGGCCTGAACTGGCTGATGTCACTTGAGTTTTGCTCTTTGGGGATGTACACACCATCTGCCGTCATCCACTGGCCGCTGATCTTCTGGTTTCTCCAAGCTGATCGCAGCAGCCTGTGGAGCCACTCCAGCACCTTGGGACATTTCTTGTAAAGCTGGTAAGGTATTCCGTTTGGCCCTGGTGATGATTTAGCTCTGGCTTTGTCGACCACCTTCTTGATTTCCGCCAACGTTGGAGGCTTGCCATTGAACTGTTCCTCAGGGTTGGTTGGCCACACCAGACCTTGAATGTCGAGTGGTGCTTTGCTCTGTGGGTCAGAGTATGTTTTCCTCAGATGCTGCTCAAGAACTCCTTTGTCCACACTTAGGGTCCCAGATTTTGGCTGCTCAAACAGTGTTCTGGCAAACTGGAAGGGGTCTCTGAAGAAGCGCTCTTGTGTCTTCTTCTTTTTGCTCTTCCTCTTCCTCGCAGATTCCGCTTTGCTGAGGGCGCTGTGTTTTTCTTTCAGGTCTTTCCACAGTTTTTCCAAGCCTTGTTTTTCAGCTGGCAATGCGGTCTTCATTTGCATCTTGAGGTTTTTCTTTTGGACCCTGATCTTGTCCATCTTTTCTTGGCGTCTGGATTTCTTTGGAGGTGTTTTCTCTTTGGGTAGTTTTGCTCCATAGGCGTCTCTACATGTGGCATACACAATGTCCCCATATGTGGCTAGTTTGTGTTCCAGGGTGCTTTTCCCTATCAGTGCATCGAGTCTTTGGACGATTTTTGCATCCAGTTTCTCCCAATCTTCAGTTTCGTTTGCTCGTGGCAGGTTGAGTTTCAGGCGCCTGGCATCGAGGGCATGTGCAAATTCCTCATCCGAACCAACAGCGTGGATGTCCTTGGCACTGTGGTTTAAATCCTGGCCTTGGTCTTCCGACGTCTTATCTGCTGATGCAGTGCGCTGCTGCTCATTCAGATGAGTCTTCACACATCCCATCTTTGTTCTGTGGATCTTCATGCCACGGGTGGTAGCGAAACGCTTTCCACAGACACATGGATATTCCATTTGGTCCATGTTCATAGTCCGTTTGGGATTTGCAGTCATGATTGGTACCTTACAGACCTGGGGTACCTTACACACCTGGGTACCTTACAGACCTTGGTACATTACAGACCTGCGGTACCTTACACACCTGTGTACCTTATAGACCTTGGTACCTTACAGACCTTGGTACCTTACAGACCTGGGGTACCTTACACACCTGGGGTACCTTACAGACCTGGGTACCTTACAGACCTTGGTACCTTACACACCTGGCGTACCTTGCACACCTGGGTACCTTACAGACCTTGGTACCTTACAGACTGTGGTACCTTACAGACCTGGGGTACCTTACCAACCTGGGATACCTTACAGACCTTGGTACCTTACAGACCTGGGGTACCTAACAGACCTGGGGTACCTTACAGACCTGGGGTACCTTACAGACCTTGGTACCTTACAGACCTGGGGTACCTTACAGACCTGGGGTACCTTACAGACCTTGGTACCTTACAGACCTGGGGTACCTTACAGACCTGGGGTACCTAACAGACCTGGGGTACCTAACAGACCTGGGGTACCTTTACAGACCTTGGTACCCAACAGACCTGGGGTACCTTACAGACCTGGGGTACCTTACAGACCTTGGTACCTAACAGACCTAGGGTACCTTACAGACCTGGGGTACCTTACATACCTGGGTACTTTACTCACCTTGGTACCTTACAGACTTGGGGTTACCTTACTGACCTTGGTACCTTACAGACCTGGGTACCTTAAGACCTTGGGTACCTTTACACACCTTGGGTACATTACTGACCTTGGTACCTTACAAACCTCGGGTACCTTACAGACCTCAGGTACCTTACAAACCTTGGTACCTTACAACCTCAGGTACCTTACAGACCTGGGTACCTTACAGACCTGGGGTATCTTACAGACCTGGGGTACCTAACAGACCTGGGGTACCTTACATACCTGGTACCTAACAGACCTGGGGTACCTTACAGACTTTGATACCTAACAGACCTGGGGTACCTAACAGACCCGGGGTACCTTACAGACCTGGGGTACTTTACAGACCTTGGTACCTTACAGACTTGGGATACCTTACAGACCTTGGTACCTTACAGACCTTGGGTACCTTTACACACCTTGGGTACATTACTGACCTTGGTACCTTACAAACCTCAGGTACCTTACAGACCTTGGGTACCTTACAGACCTTGGTACCTTACAGACCTGGGGTACCTTACAGACCTGGGGTACCTTACACACCTTAGACCTGGGGTACCTTACAGACCTGGGGTACCTTACAGACCTGGGGTACCTTACACACCTTGGTACTTTACAGACTGGGGTACCTTACAGACCTTGGTAACTTACAGACCTGGGGTACCTTACAGACCTGGGTACCTTACAGACCTGGGGTATCTTACAGACCTGGGGTACCTTACAGACCTGGGCACCTTACAGACCTGGGTACCTTACAGACCTTGATACCTAACAGACCTGGGGTACCTTACAGACCTGGGGTACCTTACAGACCTGGGGTACTTTACAGACCTTGATACCTAACAGACCTGGGGTACCTTACAGCCCTTGGTACCTTACAGACCTGGGGTACCTTACAGACCTGGGGTACCTACCTGACATCATCTGTGCCACTAGTATCACAGTTGCAGGTGCTTGCACACGCATGTTCATGCATACGTGAGTGTGTGTGCATTAATGGCTGAATACATGTGTATATGCTGCTTTTTTAAGGTGCATATGTATGTATGTGTGCAAGAACGTGTGGGTATATGCATGTGTGATCTGTAGGCTTGTACAAGCATGCTCATGCATGCATGCATGTACATGCATACATGCCCATACCTGTAAATATGTCTTTATACATGGGTGTACACACATACATGTATGTGTGTGTGTGTGTATGAGTGTGTCATTATTCATATTATAAAAACTAATAGTACCAGTCTTTATTTCAGGTGTGTTATGTAACCTTTACATTTTCACACCTTTAATTTTCTTTATTGTGTAGATGGGCAAAAAACTACAGATTTTGCTCATCAAATGTATAATTTCAAAATAAAATTTTGACTGGACGCTTGCATGCATACACACGTACATTGGTCACAACAAAAACACACAACACACGCACACATACATTTGCAGGCCCGCATACACACACACACACACACACACACACACACACACTAACACACACTAACACACACACACACACACACTAACACACACACACACACACTAACACACACACACACACACACACACACACACACACACACACATGCACACACACTAACACACACTAACAACTCATAGAAAACATCTAGCATTTTTTCCTTTTTCCAGCCACCTCACTAGTCAGTTTGTCCTCAGCACCAGCATTCTGATCTGCATCTTACAGGGATCAATAAAGTTCCCACAATAATGCCAACAACCTCCACAACAACATCACTGTGATCCTTCCACATCATTGTGCTGCATCAACACCACCATCACCATCAGGGGCAGCTCCAGGACCAATGGACCAGGGAGCTCCCAACTGAGGTCAGGGTCACCTAGAAGCAGATCTTTCACAGCAGGGAAGGGGGAGAAAGGTGGGGGGGGGGGGGGAGGGAAGGACAAGGTGCAGACTCTGTAAAAGCTGGGGTGGGGTAGAGGGTATGGTAAACATGGTGCCGATGTAAGAGGAAGGAGATTTTGAGAGAAAAAAAAAAGAAAAGAAAAAAAAAGGGAGAGCGAGGATGCGGAGTTTTCCATCAAAGTGCACAAGGTGCATTGGAGGCCTCTCCCACCAAGTAATGAGTTTCCATCCACTTCATATACGTAAATTTTTTTGTTTGTTGCCTGATTCAACTCTCTGAACACCAACTTAATTCTTCGGTTAAGGCTTTCGAAACTATTCAGCTTCCTCCACAATGCCATCTTAATCTCTCCGAATGATTCAGCTTCCACGGTGACATCTTCATCCCTACACTGGTCACCATGACACAAGCTGCGCTTTCAAACACTGCAGCTGGCTGTTGCCATGGTAATATCACAAACACCAACATGAAGAACATGTCCCTCTTCACCTTTCAGATCAGATCTCCTTGACTGGAGAAGACCAGGTATCAGGCTAGGAGCTGACCCCAGTGGACAACAGAAGGTCTGTCATTTACAGCATTCCAGTGTGTGTGGCAAATTACCCCCTAAACAGGCCACAACTAGCACTGTGGCCACAGGGCTGGGAGGAGAGAAAAAAAAAAAAAGGGCATCACTCTGGAGCCAAGAAATGATGGTAATCTGGTAGTTTGGCCCATTTTGCTAACGACAACTTGGCAGTGAACAGCTTCAGAAGCGCTGCCTTCAGGACCCAGCTTACATCCAACAGTCACCAAGCTGTGGACCAAACAAGAAAGCCGCCATTCAACACTGGCATTCAGTGGCAGTGCAGTGTCTCCTCTGGATGGTTGTCTCATGTCAAACAAAGCTCTGCCTCCACAATGTCATACAGTACAGAAGAGTGAGGTGATGAGCCCTTGCTTTCAACAACCAGCTGCTCCATTCCAACACCCACCCCCCTCCCCCCCCCATTCCCCTTACCCAACCCAACTAACCCCCCCGATTCCTTAAAAAAAAAAAGGCAAAAAAGACAAAAAAGACCAAAGGAGAGAAAAACATAATGTAGACAGGGTTTCAGCACATGAACAGAAATGAAGAGCAAGGACTGGATTAGGCCTGCACAGACATGTATGAAGAGAAACGGAGATTCCTCTACGACAATTTCATTCCAAACCCACGTATTCAGGATTGACATCACACGAAGAACAAAAAAATTTCTACTTTCAGAAGAAACCCGAGGTAACCTTACAATGCCATCCTTCCATCTGCCGAACATGTCCAGCCAGATCTTTCCTGGCCATGCCACACCACTCCAGCGTTTGTTACCCACACCGCACCACCTGCAGTTCTTTCACAGGGAAAGAACCGGCGTCACCCCACCAGGACTGCCGACCCAATGTCAAGACCTTGCAGGCCTTGTACACTCCCCCACTCTCCCAGTCACATGCCTACTCAGGTTTATCAGCCCTGTGGTGAAGTCAACCCTCACACTTTACAGCACTGACATGCCCACGCTGGTTTATTCACCCTATGGTGTAGACAGTCCTCAGCGTTTACACTTCTGACATGCCCACGCTGGTTTATTCACCCTATGGTGTAGACATTCCTCAGCGTTTACATCTCTGACATGCCCACGCTGGTTTATTCACCCTATGGTGTAGACATTCCTCAGCATTTACACCTCTGACATGCCCTCGCCGGTTTATTCACCCTATGGTGTAGACAGTCCTCAGCGTTTACACCTCTGACATGCCCTCGCTGGTTTATTCACCCTATGGTGTAGACAGTCCTCATCATTTACACCTCTGACATGCCCACGCTGGTTTATTCACCCTATGGTGTAGACATTCCTCATCATTTACACCACTGTCAATCCCACTGTACAGCTGACATGCCAGGCACCCAACAGCTGTCCCAGCAAAGCTGCTGACTCCAGAGGCCTTGGGCAGACACCAGGCACACAGGGGACAGACACCAGGCACACAGGGGACAGACACCAGGCACACAGGGGACAGACACCAGGCACACAGGGGGCAGACACCAGGCACACAGGGGGCAGACACCAGGCACACAGGGGACAGACACCAGGCACACAGGGGACAGACACCAGGCACACAGGGGACAACAGGGGACAGACGTCAGGCACACAGGGGACAACAGGGGACAGACGCCAGGCACACAGGGGACAACAGGGGACAGACGCCAGGCACACAGGGGAAAACAGGGGACAGACGCCAGGCACACAGGGGACAACAGGGGACAGACGTCAGGCACACAGGGGACAACAGGGGACAGACGTCAGGCACACAGGGGACAACAGGGGACAGACGCCAGGCACACAGGGGACAACAGGGGACAGACGTCAGGCACACAGGGGACAACAGGGGACAGACGCCAGGCACACAGGGTACAGACGCCAGGCACACAGGGGACAACAGGGGACAGACGCCAGGCACACAGTGGACAACAGGGGACAGACGTCAGGCACACAGGGGACAACAGGGGACAGACGCCAGGCACACAGGGGACAGACGCCAGGCACACAGGGGACAACAGGGGACAGACGCCAGGCACACAGGGGACAGACGCCAGGCACACCAGACACACAGGGGACAGACACCAGGCACACCAGACACACAGGGGACAGACGTCAGGCACACAGGGGACAGACACCAGGCACACAGGGGACAGACGCCAGGCACACAGGGGACAGACACCAGGCACACAGGGGACAGACATCAGGCACACAGGGGACAGACACCAGGCACACAGGGGACAGACACCAGGCACACAGGGGACAGACGCCAGGCACACAGGGGACAGACGCCAGGCACACAGGGGACAGACACCAGACACATAGGGGACAGACACCAGGCACACAGGGGACAGACACCAGGCACACAGGGGGCAGACACCAGGCACACAGGGGGCAGACACCAGGCACACAGGGGACAGACACCAGGCACACAGGGGGCAGACACCAGGCACACAGGGGACAGACACCAGGCACACAGGGGACAGACACCAGGCACACAGGGGACAACAGGGGACAGACGTCAGGCACACAGGGGACAACAGGGGACAGACGCCAGGCACACAGGGGACAGACGTCAGGCACACAGGGGACAACAGGGGACAGACGCCAGGCACACAGGGGACAGACGCCATGCACACAGGGGACAACAGGGGACAGACGTCAGGCACACAGGGGACAGACGCCAGGCACACAGGGGACAGACGCCAGGCACGCCAGACACACAGGGGACAGACACCAGGCACACCAGACACACAGGGGACAGACGTCAGGCACACAGGGGACAGACACCAGGCACACAGGGGACAGACGTCAGGCACACAGGGGACAGACGTCAGGCACACAGGGGACAGACACCAGGCACACAGGAGACAGACGCCAGGCACACTGGGGACAGACGCCAGGCACACAGGGGACAGACGCCAGGCACATAGGGGACAGACACCAGACACACAGGGGACAGACACCAGGCACACAGGGGACAGACACCAGGCACACAGGGGACAGACACCAGGCACACAGGGGACAGACGTCAGGCACACAGGGGACAGACACCAGGCACACAGGGGACAGACGTCAGGCACACAGGGGACAGACACCAGGCACACAGGGGACAGACGTCAGGCCACAGGGGACAGACACCAGGCACACAGGGGACAGACGTCAGGCACACAGGGGACAGACACCAGGCACACAGGGGACAGACGTCAGGCACACAGGGGACAGACACCAGGCACACAGGGGACAGACGTCAGGCACACAGGGGACAGACACCAGGCACACAGGGGACAGACGTCAGGCACACAGGGGACAGACACCAGGCACACAGGGGACAGACACCAGGCACACAGGGGACAGACGTCAGGCACACAGGGGACAGACGTCAGGCACACAGGGGACAGACGTCAGGCACACAGGGGACAGACACAGGCACACAGGGGACAGACACCAGGCACACAGGGGACAGACGTCAGGCACACAGGGGACAGACACCAGGCACACAGGGGACAGACACCAGGCACACAGGGGACAGACGTCAGGCACACAGGGGACAGACACCAGGCACACAGGGGACAGACACCAGGCACACAGGGGACAGACGTCAGGCACACAGGGGACAGACACCAGACACACAGGGGACAGACGTCAGGCACACAGGGGACAGACACCAGGCCACAGGGGACAGACGTCAGGCACACAGGGGACAGACGTCAGGCACACAGGGGACAGACACCAGGCACACAGGGGACAGACGTCAGGCACACAGGGGACAGACACCAGGCACACAGGGGACAGACGTCAGGCACACAGGGGACAGACACCAGGCACACAGGGGACAGACACCAGGCACACAGGGGACAGACACCAGGCACACAGGGGACAGACGTCAGGCACACAGGGGACAGACACCAGGCACACAGGGGACAGACGTCAGGCACACAGGGGACAGACACCAGGCACACAGGGGACAGACGTCAGGCACACAGGGGACAGACACCAGGCACACAGGGGACAGACACCAGGCACACAGGGGACAGACGTCAGGCACACAGGGGACAGACACCAGGCACACAGGGGACAGACACCAGACACACAGGGGACAGACACCAGGCACACAGGGGACAGACGTCAGGCACACAGGGGACAGACACCAGGCACACAGGGGACAGACGTCAGGCACACAGGGGACAGATGTCAGGCACACAGGGGACAGACGTCAGGCACACAGGGGACAGACACCAGGCACACAGGGGACAGACACCAGGCACACAGGGGACAGACGTCAGGCACACAGGGGACAGACACCAGGCACACAGGGGACAGACACCAGGCCCACAGGGGACAGACGTCAGGCACACAGGGGACAGACACCAGGCACACAGGGGACAGACACCAGGCACACAGGGGACAGACGTCAGGCACACAGGGGACAGACACCAGGCACACAGGGGACAGACACCAGGCACACAGGGGACAGACGTCAGGCACACAGGGGACAGACACCAGGCACACAGGGGACAGACGTCAGGCACACAGGGGACAGACGCCAGGCACACAGGGGACAGACGCCAGGCACACAGGGGACAGACACCAGGCACACAGGGGACAGACGTCAGGCACACAGGGGACAGACACCAGGCACACAGGGGACAGACGTCAGGCACACAGGGGACAGATGCCAGGCACACAGGGGACAGACGCCAGGCACACAGGGGACAGACGCCAGGCACACAGGGGACAGACACCAGGCACACAGGGGACAGACGCCAGGCACACAGGGGACAGACGCCAGGCACACAGGGGACAGACACCAGACACACAGGGGACAGACACCAGGCACACAGGGGACAGACACCAGACACACATGGGACAGACGTCAGGCACACAGGGGACAGACACCAGGCACACAGGGGACAGACACCAGGCACACAGGGGACAGACGTCAGGCACACAGGGGACAGACGTCAGGCACACAGGGGACAGACACCAGGCACACAGGGGACAGACACGGGGACAGACACCAGGCACACAGGGGACAGACACCAGGCACACAGGGGACAGACACCAGGCACACAGGGGACAGACGCCAGGCACACAGGAGACAGACACCAGGCACACAGGGGACAGACACCAGGCACACAGGGGACAGACGCCAGGCACACAGGGGACAGACGCCAGGCACACAGGGGACAGACACCAGACACACAGGGGACAGACACCAGGCACACAGGGGACAGACGCCAGGCACACAGGGGACAGACGCCAGGCACACAGGGGACAGACACCAGACACACAGGGGACAGACACTAGGCACACAGGGGACAGACACCAGACACACAGGGGACAGACACCAGGCACACCAGGCACACAGGGGACAGACACCAGGCACACAGGGGACAGACACCAGGCACACAGGGGACAGACACCAGGCACACAGGGGACAGACACCAGACACATAGGGGACAGACACCAGGCACACAGGGGACAGACACCAGGCACACAGGGGACAGACACCAGGCACACAGGGGACAGACACCAGGCACACCAGGCACACAGGGGACAGACACCAGGCACACCAGGCACACAGGGGACAGACACCAGGCACACAGGGGACAGACGCCAGGCACACAGGGGACAGACACCAGGCACACAGGGGACAGACACCAGGCACACAGGGGACAGACGCCAGGCACACAGGGGACAGACACCAGGCACACAGGGGACAGACACCAGGCACACCAGGCACACAGGGGACAGACACCAGGCACACCAGGCACACAGGGGACAGACACCAGGCACACAGGGGACAGATGCCAGGCACACAGGGGACAGACGCCAGGCACACAGGGGACAGACACCAGGCACACAGGGGACAGACACCAGGCACACCAGGCACACAGGGGACAGACACCAGGCACACCAGGCACACAGGGGACAGACACCAGGCACACAGGGGACAGACGCCAGGCACACAGGGGACAGACACCAGGCACACCAGGCACACAGGGGACAGACACCAGGCACACAGGGGACAGACACCAGGCACACCAGGCACACAGGGGACAGACACCAGGCACACAGGGGACAGACGCCAGGCACACAGGGGACAGACACCAGGCACACAGGGGACAGACACCAGGCACACCAGGCACACAGGGGACAGACACCAGGCACACCAGGCACACAGGGGACAGACACCAGGCACACAGGGGACAGATGCCAGGCACACAGGGGACAGACGCCAGGCACACAGGAGACAGACGCCAGGCATACAGGAGACAGATGCCAGGCACACAGGAGACAGACACCAGGCATACAGGGGACAGATGCCAGGCACACAGGAGACAGACACCAGGCATACAGGAGACAGACACCAGACACACAGGGGACAGACGCCAGGCACACAGGGGACAGACGCCAGGCACACAGGAGACAGACGCCAGGCATACAGGAGACAGATGCCAGGCACACAGGAGACAGACACCAGGCACACAGGGGACAGACACCAGGCCCACCAGGCACACAGGGGACAGACGCCAGGCACACAGGAGACAGACGCCAGGCATACAGGAGACAGATGCCAGGCACACAGGAGACAGACCAGGCACACAGGGGACAGACACCAGGCCCACCAGGCACACAGGGGACAGACGCCAGGCACACAGGAGACAGACGCCAGGCATACAGGAGACAGATGCCAGGCACACAGGAGACAGACACCAGGCACACAGGGGACAGACACCAGGCCCACCAGGCACACAGGGGACAGACGCCAGGCACACAGGGCAGCAAATTCATCACCAACAAGGCAGTCAGCATGTGCTCAGCACAGACCCCAGTATCCTCCACCCTATGCAGAAGGCATCCAGACTGGCCGGGTCATGTGGCTTGTCTCCCTGCTCCTGTTGCACAATGATGTCAGTTTTGTGTCTGGCTATGGGGGAACGTTGAAGCAGGTAATGAATATGAGAGCCCCACGGGGGAGCCCTGTGAACACTATACAGCAAGTCATGAATGGGGGAGCCCTGTGAACACTATACAGCAAGTCATGAATGGGGGTGCCCTGTGAACACTATACAGCAAGTCATGAATGGGGGAGTCCTGTGAACACTATACAGCAAGTCATGAATGGGGGAGCCCTGTGAACACTATACAGCAAGTCATGAATGGGGGAGCCCTGTGAACACTATACAGCAAGTCATGAATGGGGGAGCCCTGTGAACACTATACAGCAAGTCATGAATGGGGGAGCCCTGTGAACACTATACAGCAAGTCATGAATGGGGGAGCCCTGTGAACACTATACAGCAAGTCATGAATGGGGGAGCCCTGTGAACACTATACAGCAAGTCATGAATGGGGGAGCCCTGTGAACACTATACAGCAAGTCATGAATGGGGGAGCCCTGTGAACACTATACAGCAAGTCATGAATGGGGGAGCCCTGTGAACACTATACAGCAAGTCATGAATGGGGGAGCCCTGTGAACACTATACAGCAAGTCATGAATGGGGGAGCCCTGTGAACACTATGAACTGTCTCCTGGACGAATCATGATCTGGGTGAAGTGATATCGTCCAGACAGCTGTTAGACAGGTGCCCTCCATGGTGCCTGTGAAGCTTTGTTCTCCAACCCCTTAGTCTCCCTCTGCCTTGCACAGCCACAGGCAGGACTTCCCACCCATGTCCCAGAGCCATCGCTCCACAAGGAGCTGTCACTACAGGGTTACTTGACAGCGGACACACTGCTCCGACACCTCTCTTTTGTATGGACTCACCTTTCTTTCACAGACGGTGGGGACGAAATCGTAGCCGATCCCCTCCACCTCGTAAAACGACGTGTCGCTCTTGTTGAGGTCATCAGGCTCGGCCAGGATAGAGCCCAGAGGGTCCACACCGATGATCTGTGCACACACGCACACGCACACGCACACACACACACACACACACATGCACACGCACAACACATACACACACAATTTTAAGGTACCATGACATCACGGACAAAACTGGTCAACAAAATTTGGACCACTGCACAAACTATAGGGGGTGGGGGAGTGGGGAGATAGGCGACTGGGTGGGATGTGGATGGGTGTGGGGATCCAATTACACAGACAGAAGCAAAAGCATCAAACCCTGACACAGACAGAAACAAAAGCATCAAACCCTGACACAGACAGAAACAAAAGCATCAAACCCTGACACAGGCAGAAACAAAAGCATCAAACCCTGACACAAACAGAAACAAAAGCAGTAAACAAGTTGGGTATTTTTTGCTCCCATAAGAAAACCTAACACAGAGTAACTTTTATTCAAGACTGTGCCAGTCTTGAATAAAAGTTACTCTGTGTTAGGTTTTCTTATGGGAGCAAAAAATACCCAACTTGTTTACTGTTTATCGTTTACTGTTCCCTGCCTCATTTCATTTCAGAAACAAAAGCATCAAACCCTGACACAAACAGAAACAAAAGCATCAAACCCTGACACAAACAGAAACAAAAGCATCAAACCCTGACACAGACAGAAACAAAAGCATCAAACCCTGACACAGGCAGAAACAAAAGCATCAAACGCTGACACAGACAGAAACAAAAGCATCAAACCCTGACACAGACAGAAACAAAAGCATCAAACCCTGACGCAGACAGAAACAAAAGCATCAAACCCTGACACAGGCAGAAACAAAAGCATCAAACGCTGACACAGACAGAAACAAAAGCATCAAACCCTGACACAGACAGAAACAAAAGCATCAAACCCTGACGCAGACAGAAACAAAGAAAAACTTCAAACTCCTTAGGACGGGTAGAGAGAGGAGATTCAAATCAATGTCAATTACACACACGCACGCACGCAGACAGACAGACACAGACACAGACAGACATGCACTCACCTTGCAGTTAGGACACTTCTCTCTGATCTTTCTGGCAATCCCTGTCAGCGTTCCCCCAGTCCCTGCGCCTATCACCACCATGTCCACCTTGTCTGCAACATCCCAAGCCCTGGTTTACTTCTCCGATTGTCATATACAGTACAACCATCACACAAACACCACCCAAATCTCTGTCCGATTGTCATATACAGTACAACCATCACATGAATACCACCAAAATCTCTGTCTGATTGTCATATACAGTACAACCATCACATGAATACCACCAAAATCTCTGATTGTCATATACAGTACAACCATCACATAAACACCACCCAAATCTCTGTCCGATTGTCATATACAGTACAACCATCACATAAACACCACCAAAATCTCTGTCTGATTGTCATATACAGTACAACCATCACATGAATACCACCAAAATCTCTGATTGTCATATACAGTACAACCATCACATAAATACCACCCAAATCTCTGTCTGATTGTCATATACAGTACAACCATCACATGAATACCACCAAAATCTCTGTCTGATTGTCATATACAGTACACCATCACATGAATACCACCCAAATCTCTGTCTGATTGTCATATACAGTACAACCATCACATGAATACCACCAAAATCTCGGTTTGTTTCCATCTCCTATGGTTCATGCACGTAAAAAAAAAAAAGGCTGAACATTCAAAGCTTAGTTCATTTACTCTTCTGCATTACCTAAACACCTAAACTCTGTAACAACATGTAGTGCGACTAGCCTTTTCTTTATGTGAGTCTGTCTGTGTGTACAGGTGTGTGTGTGTGTGTGTGAGAGAGAGAGAGAGAGAGAGAGAGAAAGTGTGTGTGTGTGTGTGTGTGTGTGTGTGTGTGTGTGTGTGTGTGTGTGTGTTGTGTGTGTGTGTGTGTGCGTGTGTGTGTACATGTGTGTGTGTAGGTGTGTGTGTGTGTGCATGTGTGTAGGTGTGTGTGTGTGTGTGTGTGTGTGTGTGTGTGTGTGTGTGTGTGCAAGTGTGTATATGTGTGTGTGTGTGTGTGTGTGTGTGTGTGTGTGTGTGTGTGTGTGTGTGTGTGTGTGCGTGTTCGTTCGTTCTTTAATTTAACGTCTATCCACCTAACAGTGATCTTAGACAGTATGTAAGTGTTATGTGTGTATGCATGTGATGTTTTTGGGTGTATGCATGCGAACGGTTGGTGTTGATTTTGGGCGTACGTAGGTATGTATAATGCAATTAGACCTAGATAAAATAAATAATAATTTTTTTTAAAAAACAAAAAAAAAAACAAAAAACAACCCCCCCCCCTCCCCAAAAAAAAAAACTCCACATAAATGAATCCAAAACTTTGAAAGAAACACTAAATAAGCAACTAACACCAGGAGAGGGAAAATAACATAGACGTTAAAGTAAATGTCCAACTGGGCTCTTAATCAGTCCATGAACAACTTCAAAAATGTTTGATTCGTTGGAGATGACGTCTTCAAAGGCTGACATCGACGGTTCAGTGTTCAACAACCAAGCAGGTAAGTAGGGCTTCATTCTATTGCACAAAAAGTAGATGGAACGGAGTGATTTGCTGGCCACAAATACAAGTCACATGTTTACAGAATTTGGTTTTAAAGGCATCAAGCCTCAATCTAAAAATCAAACTTTTTAAAATCCACTCTTGGTAGAGATTCCTGATACCTGTTTTATTGTCTGATATCTTGTTAAATAATATCCCCTTTTTGTTTCTGGTGCCTTTTCGCTTATTTGAAATAGAGGTCCAGGATACGTCTTTTAAAAGACAATAACTCTCATGTAAGGATAAAGGAATGCATATCTTTGTTAAATCAGTCTCAGTGATAGCAGCCTTTTTGGCTAATTGGTCTACCCTTTCATTCGCAGATAATCCACAGTGTGATGGAACCCAACAAAAATCGACATAGGAACCACGTAAATGCAAAAAATGAATTAAGTGGTAGACTTCTGATATGAGTTCTGCTCTCACACTTGTATTCGAAAATTATGTGTGTGTGTGCAAGTGTGTGTGTGTGTGTGTGTGTGTTGTGTGTGTGTGTGTGTGTGTGTGTGTGTGTGTGTGTGTGTGTGTGTGTGCGTGCACATGTCTGACATGTCTGACAGAAAGATGACTGCCTCGGTGGTCTGCTGGGCCAGAGCGGCGGTGAACGTGGGGGCAGTGCGTGTGGACAGAGGGCAAGGTAGGGAGTGTGACAGCAGAACAGAAAACCATCACAATGTTATCATGTCCAGTCAGTGTGACAGTGTCCATGTCAGCGGTCAGCCACACACAATGCCACTGCACCACTGACAAGCCTCAGGACATTATTGTTGGATGCGTTTTTAATGTCTGTCATATGCTGAACATTAATTTGTATCCTGCTGTGTGTTACATAAGCAAGACCACTCACCACCCATCTACAGGAACACCAAAACCAATCTACTTCTGCCATACATGAACACCTACAAGCCACAGGCCACAGTTTCAGCCCCCAAGAAACCAAGATCTTATCTACAGAGCCCTTCCTTATGAAAAGAAAAGTTAAAGAAGCCATCGAAATCAAGACCAGACGCCCCAGCCTGAACAGAGATCAAGGCTTTGAACTTCCCCCCATCTACAATCAGATCCTGACAACCGTTCACCCCACACAACAGTCGCCCCACCAGGCCTTGCTGCCACAACAGCAACAGTGAGCTGATGAAAACAGGGCAACCCTGTCGAAATATTCTCCAAGTAAGTTTTGATTCTGAGTCTAACTACTTTTCTAATTAGATTAACTGGTCCTAACCAAATAGCTATGCTATAGCTAGTCCTAAATTTGGATCACCTGAAGAGAAAATCTGAGTCTGACAACTGTGAGTTATATGCCTCTGACTATAAGACAAAGCAGGCAGACTTACTGTCAACTGTGAGTTATATGCCCCTGACTATAAGACAAAGCAGGCAGACTTACTGTCAACTGTGAGTTATACGCCCCTGACTACATGACAAAGCAGGCAGACTTACTGTCAACTGACAACTGTGAGTTATATGCCCCTGACTACAAGACAAAGCAGGCAGACTTACTGTCACAGGCTGTCAAAATCTCCTCCGCCGTGCCGTCGTAGTGGGCCAGAGGGTTGCTGGCGTTGCGGTACTGTCAACACACCATTTCCACATCCTTTGACAACTTTTCTTTTTTTAAACAGTATCTTTTCATTTAACATGTATTTCAGAGCGCAGGTCTGCACGAACAGAACGGGAGCAGTTCTGCCCCTGGGGTGACAAAGGAAAATGCTGTACCAGTACCAGGAACTAGCTTCGGAACTTCTCATTCTGCTAACACTTCTTCTGTCCTTTCATATATATACACTGGCTATAAAGGCTTCTTCTGTCCTTTCATATATATACGCTGGCTATAAAGGCTTCTTCTGTCCTTTCATATATATACACTGGCTACAAAGGCTTCTTCTGTCCTTTCATATATATATATACACTGGCTATAAAGGCTTCTTCTGTCCTTTCATATATATACATTGGCTATAAAGGCTTCTTCTGTCCTTTCATATATATACATTGGCTATAAAGGCTTCTTCTGTCCTTTCATATATATACACTGGCTATAAAGGCTTCTTCTGTCCTTTCATATATATACACTGGCTATAAAGGCTTCTTCTGTCCTTTCATATATATACATTGGCTATAAAGGCTTCTTCTGTCCTTTCATATATATACACTGGCTATAAAGGCTTCTTCTGTCCTTTCATATATATACACTGGCTATAAAGGCTTCTTCTGTCCTTTCATATATATACACTGGCTATAAAAGCTTCTTCTGTCCTTTCATATATATATGTGTATATATATATATATATATATATATATATATATATATATATACACACACACACACACACACACACACACACACACACACACTGGCTATAAAGGCTTCTTCTGTCCTTTCATATATACACTGGCTATAAAAGCTTCTTCTGTCCTTTCATATATATATGTGTATATATATATATATACACACACACACACACACACACACACACACACACACACACACACACACACTGGCTATAAAGACTTCTTCTGTCCTTTCATATATATACACTGACTATGAAGGCTTCTTCTGTCCTTTCATATATATACACTGACTATGAAGGCTTCTTCTGTCCTTTCATATATATACACTGACTATGAAGGCTTCTTCTGTCCTTTCATATATACACTGGCTATAAAGGCTTCTTCTGTCCTTTCATATATACACACTGGCTATAAAGGCTTCTTCTGTCCTTTCATATATACACACTGGCTATAAAGGCTTCTTCTGTCCTTTATGTACCTACAATGGCAGTTATGGTTTTATCACTTTTCTCCTTACCAGCCTCCGTTCTAGGTGTCACAGCTAAGAGAGTCCAAATCATTTGTTTTGACATACAATGTCAGATGCAGATGAAATAATTGTTTTATGTCACTCTTCCAGTGTAAACTCATAGGCCTCCACCTAAGAGCTGCTAATCGTAGTATTGTGCATCATCTTTCCCTCTTGAATGCTGGGACTGAGCAATGCTGGCATCATCAGGGTGCAAGGGTGACGCAGCGTTGATACACGACTTCACCTGTCAGGTAGGAGTAAAACTGCCACTGCTCTCCTAACTTAGTCAAAACACATCTTTAGGACACGATTAAAACATGTTTTGTAGCACTTGTCTTCTGATTAAAATTACAGTCATCATAATAATAAATAATAAAATTAGCAATAATGATGATGATGATGATGATAAAGACCTATCTATTACAGATTCAGAGATATTTAAATTGTAAGTTTAGTTTCTCTCCATACTTTGGAATATTGTTTTGAGAAGCACATTTTGACAGCCCCTGAAATCAAATTTTAACTGCAGCTACCCTTCTAACTCACAGGGCTTTTTTTTTCTTTTTTGAATAGCATGCTAGGTATAAGAATGAGGAAGAACAATCCCTCAAATCAAATCTTACCTCAGTTAAGTTGCCCTTCAAATTCATGGGGCTTTTAAAACAAATAGTACACTAGGTATAAAAACATAAAAGAACAATCCCTGACATCAAATCTTACCTCAGTTGCCCTTCAAATGCATGGGCTTTTTTACCAGCTTACTAGGTGTAAGAATCTTGAAGGAAAGGGCTGACATTCAGATATTTCTTTTAAGCACTTATGGGTTAATGGGCTGACAGTGAGTTACATGTTACATCAGACACCACTGGGGGTCAGCCACGAGGTTGATGACTGACAGAAAGGTTGATGACTGACAGAAAGGTCAGCCACTGGATTGATGACTGACAGGAAGGTTGATGACTGACAGAAAGGTCAACCACTGGGTTGATGGCTGACAGAGGTCAACCACTGGGTTGATGGCTGACAGAGGTCAACCACTGGGTTGATGACTGACAGAGGTCAACCACTGGGCTGATGACTCACAGAGGTCAACCACTGGGTTGAGAACTGACAGAGGTCAACCACTGGGTTGATGACTGACAGAAAGATCAACCACTGGGTTGATGACTGACAGAAAGGTCAACCACTGGGTTGATGATTGACAGAAAGGTCAACCACTGGGTTGATGGCTGACAGAGATCAACCACTGGGTTGATGACTGACAGAGGTCAACCACTGGATTGATGACTGACAGAAAGGTCAACCACTGGATTGATGACTGACAGAAAGGTCAGCCACTGGATTGATGACGGACAGAAAGGTTGATGACTGACGAGGGGTCGCTCACCTGGTCCAGGATGTGGGAGTTGGGGATCTCCTCCATCAGGCGTCGCGCCACACCGATGTGAGATTCTGGAGAATCAAATGCCGCAGAGGTTGGCGTCCGCACAATCTCTGCTCCCAGAGCACGCAATACGTCCACCTGTCAGAACACAAACACACCGACCAAGACAATCACTACAGGGATACAAAGGAGGGAGGGTACCCTCTTCTGACACTGGACACTGGCCATCTCTCCAGTCTTGAAATTTGGACTGTGGCTATCCCATCCACCCCATCTATCATTATTTTGGACTGTGGCTATCCCCTCCACCACATCAATCATTATTTTGGACTGTGGCTATCCCCTCCACCCTATCTACTATTATTGAGGACTGTGGCTATCCCCCTCCACATCAATCATTATTGAGGACTGTGGCTATCCCCTCCATCCTATCTACCATTATTGAGGACTGGGGCTATCCCCTCCACCACATCAATCATTATTGAGGACTGTGGCTATCCCCCTCCACCACATCAATCATTATTGAGGACTGTGGCTATCCCCTCCACCCCATCAATCATTATTTTGGACTGTGGCTATCCCCTCCATCCCATCAATCATTATTTTGGACTATGGCTATCCCCTCCATCCCATCAATCATTATTTTGGACTGTGGCTATCCCCTCCGCCCCATTAATCATTGTTTAGGACTGTGGCTATCCCCTCCATCCCATCAATCATTATTTTGGACTGTGGCTATCCCCTCCATCCCAGTCATTATTTTGGACTGTGGCCTTTCCCTCTATCCCAACAATCCTAAAACATTTATCACGTTCTGTGACAAGATCCTTAAACTTTTTCTGGTGACTTTATACAAAGAGAGAGAGAGACGGTGACAGATAGAGAGAGAGAGATTGATTGTCAAGAACTAATATTAAAGAATTCTGACACAAAACTATTAAAATACATAAATGCATTTTCAAGAAAAATCAAGAAGCAATGCAAACGTCTGCAAACCTGTCCCTCTGTCTTTTGACTTGTTACTAAATCAGCGTTCATAGGGACATCCATTCAAAAAAATTCCAGGATTTCTTAATGACTCTTAAAAGCAACTTTACACATTAAATTCAAGCCCTGTAACATAGAATGTATGGTCCCAAGGCACGGTGACACAGTGGCTTCATGCCGTCACTTCACTGCAGCAGAACCCAGTTAGAAGCAAACAACAGATAAGTGGGCACTTTGGGCAGGCACGAAATGAACTTGCTTTTTTTTTTTTAAACCATATTTTTGTTAATTCTCTGTATAATTTTGTTATTTTCTCATCAAAACATAACTTGCTCCATAGAAGTCTTCATTTACAAGTGCTTTCAAGCACTCTGAGGTATATATAAGCACTGAAATCCTAATTTCCACCCTCCACTGTACCCTGTAGAATGGTCATGGACTGGGAGTCATGGGGAGGTACATGTGCACCCTCCACTGTACCCTGTAGAATGGTCATGGACAGGGAGTCATGGGGAGGTACATGTGCACCCTCCACTGTACCCTGTAGAATGGTCATGGACAGGGAGTCATGGGGAGGTACATGTGCACCCTCCACTGTACCCTGTAGAATGGTCATGGACAGGGAGTCATGGGGAGGTACATGTGCACCCTCCACTGTACCCTGTAGAATGGTCATGGACAGGGAGTCATGGGGAGGTACATGTGCACCCTCCACTGTACCCTGTAGAATGGTCTTAGACAGCGACTAAAGGGAGATACATGTCCACCCTCCACTGTACCTGTAGAATGGTCATGGACTGGGAGTCATGGGGAGGTACATGTGCACCCCCCACTGTACCCTCTAGAATGGTCATGGACTGGGAGTCATGGGGAGGTACATGTGCACCCTCCACTGTACCCTGTAGAATGGTCATGGACTGGGAGTCATGGGGAGGTACATGTGCACCCTCCACTGTACCCTGTAGAATGGTCTTAGACAGCGACTAAAAGGGAGATACATGTCCACCCTCCACTGTACCAAGTAGAATGGTCATGGACAGGGAGTCAAGGGGAGATACATGTCCACCCTCCACTGCACCCTGTAGAATGGTCTTAGACAGGGATTCATGGGGAGATACATGTTCACCTTCCACTGTACCCTGTAGAATGGTCTTAGACAGGGATTCATGGGGAGATGCATGTCCACCCTCCACTGTACCCTGTAGAATGGTCTTAGACAGGGATTCATGGGGAGATGCATGTCCACCCTCCACTGTACCCTGTAGAATGGTCTTGGACAGGGAGTTATGGGGAGATACATGCTGGTGCCAGCTAAACTCACTGTTCCAGCCAAACTGGGAGCTGCGGTCTCATCATGAGTGTGGCCTGGCCAACCACACAGCACCTTTTCAGGGCTGTCTACATACAGGAAAAAACACAGTGAAGACAGTCCTGTCACAGGGAAAAAAAACACAGTGAAGACAGTCCTGTCACAGGGAAAAAACACAGTGAAGGCAGTCCTGTCACAGGGAAAAAAACAGTGCAGATAGTCCCGTCACAGGGAAAAAACACAGTGAAGACAGTCCTGTCACAGGGAAAAAACACAGTGCAGACAGTCCTGTCACAGGGAAAAAACACAGTGCAGATAGTCCTGTCACACGGAAAAACCACAGTGAAGACAGTCCTGTCACACGGAAAAAACACAGTGCAGATAGTCTTGTCACAGGGAAAAAACACAGTGAAGACAGTCCTGTCACAGGGAAAAAAAAACACAGTGAAGACAGTCCTGTCACAGGGACAAAAACACAGTGAAGACAGTCCTGTCAAAGGGACAAAAACACAGTGAAGACAGTCCTGTCACAGGGACAAAAACACAGTGAAGACAGTCCTGTCACAGGGAAAAAACACAGTGAAGACAGTCCTGTCACAGGGAAAAAACACAGTGAAGACAGTCCTGTCACAGGGAAAAAAACACAGTGAAGACAGTCCTGTCACAGGGAAAAAAACACAGTGAAGACAGTCCTGTCACAAGACGTCAACACAGAGGGAAACAAGCACAGTGCAGACAGTCCTGTCACAGGGAAACATGCACAGTGAAGACAGTCCTGTCACTGAGAAAAAACACAGTGAAGACAGTCCTGTCACAGGGAAACAAGCACAGTGAAGACAGTCCTGTCACAGGGAAAAAAAACACAATGAAGACAGTCCTGTCACGGAGAAAAAATACTTACACACAGCAGATATGTTTGTCCACAACAGAGTTAACAAACTGATTTCTTAACTCAAATACAGCTATGCCTTACTCGGAACGTCCATTCTACCATTCCAACCAGCTTGTTACAATGATGTTCAGACATGACAGTCCACCTGTACCCCAACCCGGCAGCATCCATGCTCAGCCCCGACCCTCTCTTTCTCACCTTCTCCATGCTCATCTTTTCCGGCATGACAATGATGCATCTGTAGCCCTTCACGGCGGCAGCCAGCGCGATACCAATGCCAGTGTTGCCCGACGTTGGCTCAATCAACACATCCCCCGGCTTCAGGATCTTCCTGGCTTCGGCATCCTCTATCATGCGCAGGCCAATGCGGTCTTTGACGCTTCCTCCCGAATTGAAGAATTCACATTTGGCCACTGCACACATCAAACATCCTCTATCATGCGCAGGCCAATGCAGTCTTTGATGCTTCCTCCCGAATTGAAGTATTCACATTTGGCCACTGCACACATCAAACATCCTCTATCATGCGCAGGCCAATGCGGTCTTTGACGCTTCCTCCCGAAGTGAAGAATTCACATTTGGCCACTGCGCACATCCGACAACAGCACATAAAGAAGGTGAAATGAACAGTGTGAAACTGATGCCTCCTTAATTTAAACAAAATAAACAGCGTTGGAACTTTGTTCTATGCGCTGCTGCTTAGACAACAGTACAAGATCACTGACCGACATGGAAGTGTTGAGAAAAAAAGAACTGCTAAGCAAGTTCTGATTACTATTTAGGTTTGAACCAAGGAAAGATAATCATGCAGAGCAAAGCTCTGACTATTATTTAGATTTGTACAAAGGAAAGATAATCATGCAAAGCAAAGCTCTGATTACTATTTTGATTTGTACAAAGGAGAGATAATCATGCAGAGAGTACTTCTGTGGCAGACAATAATTTGTGGTTGGCCTAATCAAGTAGCAAATGTGGAAATTAAAATGTTGAATTCTCAATTCTGAACACAAGAAATCTTTCATTTGGCACAGCTACAACATCAAGGTTCACAGTACTTTAAAACAAATAAATTTGAAAAGCATATGAGATATTGCTCAGGGTTTGCATTTACCACTAATTACCGGCATTTAAGCTGGTTCAAATGTTGAATTATTGACAAACATATTATACATAGTACCTTGATGTAAACACTTGTAAAGTCTTACACAGGAATTTCAAACTGTCAGTAGTGGTAAGGACCTGTAAGGACCTTGATGTTAACATTTGTAAAGCTCTACACTTGACTTTCAAACTGTCAGTAGCGGCCATGACCTGTAAGGACCCACAAAGTTTGTCACCATGACATTGAAGCTTTCTGAGGAGTGAACTGACAAAGAATTTTGCTTACCTTCCATGCATTTACACAACTGTTACATGATGGTAGGCTGTAAGTATTGTGACTTTGGTCACCTGTGGGTAAGTCTACCTCCCTGTACTCACCTCTCTACACACACTGAATTGCAAGGATATTATCTTGCTCAGCCACTTATCGGCTAGTCCACTTCTCTGTACTCACCTCTCTACACACACTGAAATTGTAGGACCATATCATGTTTGGTGACCTATCACACCTCATTACACATACTGTTTCAGTTTCAGTTTCATCAAGGAGGCGTCACCGCATGCAGACTAGTCCATATAGACTACACCACATCCACTAAGTTTTGAGACCACACTACGCATGATTTTTAGCTGATGGATAAATGAATTAACAATTAAGATACAGTGAACAGACAAAGTTTTAAGATACACAGACTGAAAGTGTGGGACCATGTCATGTTTGGTGACCAAACACACCTCTCTACACACACTGACAGTGCCAGGACATGTCATGTCTGGTGACATAACACACCTCTCTACACACACTGACAGTGTCAGGACATGTCATGTTTGGTGACCCAACACACCTCTCTACACACACTGACAGTGTGGGACCACGTTATGTTTGGTGACCCAACACACCTCTCTACACACACTGACAGTGTGGGACCATGTTATGTTTGGTGACCTAACACACCTCTCTACACACACTGACAGTGTGGGACCATGTTACGTTTAGTGACCTAACACACCTCTCTACACACACTGACCGTGTGGGACCATGTTACGTTTAGTGACCTAACACACCTCTCTACACACACTGACCGTGTGGGACCATGTTATGTTTGGTGACCTAACACACCTCTCTACACACACTGACAGTGCCAGAACATTTTCAAAGCCCCTGAAGACAGTCTCCAATGTATTTTCTAATGTGTAAAGAATTAAAAAAAAACTTTCAAACAGCTATAAAGATTTATGACAGTCTTTCTCATTCCCAGTGCCTGCACACATGATCACAGCTTCATTTCCACGGCCTTGTAATGACATGAACGAAAAAGTTGATGCACAAGGCAATAAACACAGGCTGGAATCTCAATGATACAAACTAACAAAGACTGTAAGCCTGATTTATATGGTGAAAGTTATGACCTCTGTGATTATGCCACTTTGTTTCCAAGACTGATTACCACTGTTGTTGTCTGTTGGAATTTGTAAACCGTTACTTCATCATACTGGGTAGTCTTGTATTCCATTTTACCCAGTTTTTACTACGCACAAAACGCATGCATGCATGCATGCACACGCGCGCACACATACACACACATTCTCTCTCTCTCTCACACGCACACACACACGCACGTGCACACACACACACACACACACACACACACACACACACACACAGACTCACGCATACACACACACGTCACACCCACCCACCCCTTACATTCTAACTTACATACACACGCAAGCATACAACAAACACACACAGGCACACCTAGACATATACCTGCCCCCTCACCCTCTCACTCACACACACACACATAATGTTAGCACTGACACACTACTACTGCTACAGCTGCTGCTTTACCCCAAACTAAGGTCAAAACTCTTGGACTTCACATTCAATCTCACTCTGTGTGATGGGGTAGGTGTAAACCAGGGGAGTCTCTCTCTCTCTCTCTCCTCTCTCTCTCTCTCTCTCTCTCTCTCCTCTCTCACGCACACACACACACACACACACACACACACACACACACAGACTCATAAACACAACATACACACAAGCACACACATACACACAGAGACTCATAAACACAACACACACACACACAGAGACTCACAAACATAATACAGAAACACAACACACACACACACACACACACACACACACACACACACAAACAAAACACACACACACACACAACACACACAAACATAACACACACACACACACACACACACAGAGACTCACAAACACAACACACACATACAAACACACACACACACCACACACACACACACACACACACACACACACAACACACACACACACAGTGTAACTCACAGACTTCACATTCGATGTTTTCTCTCTCTGTGATGCGGTTGATGCGGACGAGTGGTGTGTTACCAATATTCTCCAAAATGGTCGACATAACCTTGGGTTTCTTCACCCTGAAAAATAACACGCAATCCAACACAACGAACTGAGAACTCCACCAAAATATAATCCTACTCTTACACAATGGGAAAAGATAACTTGATGGCCAAACCCAAACCCTTTTCCCTGCATCTGAGTGTTACTGTCTCCAGGTCAGGCTATTTATAGCTCAGCCAGCCGTGGGGGGGCATCAGACCAGCGTGCAAGTTACAACATAAAACTAGAAACAAACCAAAGACTAACATTCAACACCAAGTCAGATCCCAAACCTTTAAAAAAAAAAATTACCAAAAAAAAAAAAAAATTACGGAAGGCATGTTCACCACCCCAGCCCCAGCTGACCCAGCCCCAATACAAGACCTTCACCTGTAAACCCGTGTAAAATCTCATCAGATGAAACCTGTGGAAACAAAGCTCTGCAAAGTGTCAGCAGAAAAACGCTTGTGCCTGTTGTGGCCTACATCCCAGCCCCCCATGAGATGCCGAGCGTTTCATCCTCTCTTTCTCTCTCGCTGTCTCTCTCTCTGTGCATGTTGAGGCCTACATCCCCCCCCCCCCCCAATGAGATGCCAGGCGTTTCATCCTCTCTTTCTCTCTCACTGTCTCTCTCTCTCTGTGCATGTTGAGGCCTACATCCCCCCCCCCCCCCCCCCCCCCCCCCCCCCCCAAATGAGATGCCAGGCGTTTCATCCTCTCTTTCTCTCTCGCTGTCTCTCTCTCTCTGTGCATGTTGAGGCCTACATCCCCCCCCCCCCCCCCCCCAATGAGATGCCAGGCGTTTCATCCTCTCTTTCTCTCTCACTGTCTCTCTCTGTGTGCATGTTGTGGCCTACATCCCAGCCCCCCATGAGATGCCGAGCGTTTCACCCTCTCTTTCTCTCTCTCGCTGTCTCTCTCTCTCTGCATGTTGTGGCCTACATCCCAGCCCCCCATGAGATGCCGAGTGTTTCATCGTCTCTCTCTCTCTCTCTGTGTGCATGTTGTGGCCTACATCCCAGCCCCCCATGAGATGCCGAGCGTTTTATTCTCTCTTTGTCTCTCTCTCTCTCTGTGCATGCATGCCTGTGCGCATTCTCCCTGCATCTTTCCCTGGGCTACCCCTCCTCCTTCCACGACCCCACCTTTCTGCTCACTGTTACCCCCAGCTTCTCTATCCCCTTGCTTATTTCTACTCCCACGTCACCCCAAACCCTCCCCCCTACACTCCATTCTTTTCGTCTGTTCTCTCTCTCTCTTTCTCCCTCCCTCTCACTCTCCCTCCCTCTCTCTCTCCCTCCATCCCTTTCTCTCTCTCTCTATCTCTCTCTCTCTCCCTCCCTCCCTCTCTCTCTCTTTCTCTCTCTCATTTTTATGCCTCTCCCCAGTGTCCACACTGTCACTCCCTTCCCTTCGGAATTCCCCTTCCCTATGATGTGCCCCTGATGGACATGGCCGTGGTGATAATGGAACAGGTCATCCCACATACTAAGTTTAGCCGTTAAAATTCTGACAGTAAAGGTGCTCATGTTTATTTGCTATAGTTAATAACGCTTTTCTAAAAATTGGCACAAGAATCTAAATGAATGATTTGCGTAACCTGACGTGTTTTATTTACTTTGTCAACAGCACCTCTTTTATTACAAATTTCTGTCTCCTTCTCTTTCTCAGTCTATTCATGTGTGTGACCCTATCAGAATGTCTTCACACACACACACACACACACACACACACACACACACACACACACACACACACACACCACACATATATATGGGTGGCAGGGCCAGGATTCAGGGTTTGGACATCAAAAGAAAACGTGAGAAGGCCCTGAACAGCCACAAGGTGGAGCGGGGGACCGCCAGTCAGGGGAGAAGACCTGCATCCTTTGAACACAAGGCTGGCCACAGGAATTACAAATGAACAAAACATGCATCGCCTCAGCCACAAAGGGAGGGAACCACACTGACCGGCAGGGCCTTGGTCTTTTGTGAAAAAATGGCCAGCAGAACAAACCTGTTGGTCGTAGCTTGCACAGGTTTAAGACTGTGTAGTATATGATGCCAATTCTATTTGTACTTTTCATGAGGTTGTGTCTGTCCAAGCCATGACATATACCAGAGACCTGTACTTCCACCTCCACAGAGACCTGTACTTCCATCCTCCTCCACAGAGACTGTACTTCCATCCACCTCCACAGAGACCTGTACTTCCATCCACCTCCACAGAGACCTGTACTTCCATCCTCCTCCACAGAGACTGTACTTCCATGCACCTCCACAGAGACCTGTACTTCCATCCACCTCCACAGAGACCTGTACTTCCACCTCCACAGAGACCTGTACTTCCATCCTCCTCCACAGAGACCTGTACTTCCATCCTCCTCCACAGAGACCTGTACTTCCATCCACCTCCACAGAGACCTGTACTTCTACCTCCACAGAGACCTGTACTTCCATCCACCTCCACAGAGACCTGTACTTCCATCCTCCTCCACAGAGACCTGTACTTCCATCCTCCTCCACAGAGACCTGTACTTCCATCCACCTCCACAGAGACCTCCATCCACCTCCACAGAGGCCTGTACTTCCATCCTCCTCCACAGAGACCTGTACTTCCATCCTCCTCCACACAGACCTGCACTTCCATCCTCGTCCACACAGACCTGTACTTCCATCCTCCTCCACACAGACCTGCACTTCCATCCTCGTCCACACAGAACTGTACTTCCATCCACCTCCACAGAGACCTGTACTTCCATCCTCCTCCACACAGACCTGTACTTCCATCCTCCACACAGAACTGTACTTCCATCCACCTCCACAGAGACCTGTACTTCCATCCACCTCCACACAGACCTGTACTTCCATCCTCCTCCACAGAGACCTGTACTTTCATCCACCTCCATAGAGACCTGTACTTCCATCCTCCTCCACAGAGACCTGTACTTTCATCCACCTCCATAGAGACCTGTACTTCCATCCTTGTCCACACAGACCTGTACTTCCATCCTCCTCCACACAGACCTGCACTTCCATCCTTGTCCACACAGAACTGTACTTCCATCCTCCTCCACAGAGACCTGTACTTCCATCCTCCTCCACAGAGTCCTGTACTTCCATCCTCCTCCACAGAGACCTGTACTTCCATCCTCCTCCACACAGACCTGCACTTCCATCCACCTCCACAGAGTCCTGTACTTCCATCCTCCTCCACAGAGACCTGCACTTCCATCCTCCTCCACAGAGACCTGTACTTTCAACTCCACAGAGACCTATACTTCCATCCTCCTCTGCAGAGACCTGCACTTCCATCCTCCTCCACAGAGACCTGTACTTCCAACTCCACAGAGACCTGTACTTCCATCCTCCTCCACAGAGACCTGCACTTCCATCCTCCTCCACAGCGACCTGTACTTCCATCCACCTCCACAGAGACTGTACTTCCATCCTCCCCCACAGAGACCTATACTTCCATCCACCTCCACAGAGACCTGCACTTCCATCCTCCTCCACAGAGACCTGTACTTCCAACTCCACAGAGACCTGTACTTCCATCCTCCTCCACAGAGACCTGTACTTCCATCCTCCTCCACAGCGACCTGTACTTCCATCCACCTCCACAGAGACCTGTACTTCCATCCTCCTCCACAGAGACCTGTACTTCCATCCACCTCCACACAGACCTGTACTTCCATCCACCTCCACAGAGACCTGTACTTCCATCCTCCTCCACAGAGACCTGTACTTCTTCCATCCTCCTCCACAGAGACCTGTACTTCCATCCACCTCCACAGAGACCTGTACTTCCATCCTCCTCCACACAGACCTGTACTTCCATCCTCCTCCACAGAGACCTGTACTTCCATCCACCTCCACAGAGACCTGTACTTCCATCCACCTCCAAGCCTGTAATAGTTTTCTCCTGACAGACCAAAGACACCTTACTCCTCACCCACCTCCCACCCCCACCCCTACCCCTCACGCCAGCATGCACGCTAGCATGGGAACGTCACTCACACAGGCACATGACGATAACCCCCCACCCCTGCACAACACGCCAGCATGGGAGCGTCACCCACGCAGGCACATGACGATAACCCTCCAGCCCTGCCCGTCACGCCAGCATGGGAACGTCATTCATATAGGCACATGACGATAACCCCCCACCCCTGCACATCACGCCAGCATGGGAACGTCACTCACACAGGCACATGACGATGGGGCGACTGCTCCAGAGACATGCCCAAGGCGTAGGAACATTTGCTGGGCAGATCAGGACTCTTCCACTGTCGGAAGGGACTGCTAGATGCATCAGCTGCCATTTCGTCTTGCGGAAGGGAATAGTTGACGAGTGCTGAAAGAAAGCTGAAACAGAAAAAAATAAGAAAGTTAATACACCGACAGCAATACAATCGCACATGACATATCAAATGTTGAAAAAGTATGGATTCTCTCATTGTTGGTTTCATTATTTTTCATGTTTCCATTTCTCTGGGGTTCTTTTTTTCATATCTAGATCTTTACTTGCAAATTCTCATTTCTCCATTCTTCCCTTATTTCTTTTAAGCATTTCTTTTTATTTATTTTTTTTTTAATTTCTTGACGGTTTTTCTTCTCCTTACACTGTTTTTTGTTTTAACTTTCTTTGTGTCTCTTTCTTGTTTGACTACTTTTCAGTCTTTCGTATGCCCATAAGACAGAGCAAGACACACAGACAAACAGATGTACAAACTGAAACACAGACAGAAAAAGAGGGAATGCACAAACTCTGACTCAATGACAAACAGAAAAAGAAAACAACCAACCACAAGCATTGAGCAAATGAAATCTGAAAAATGAAATGTTTTCTTCCCAACCAATACACCACAGTAGTACCATGAACCTAAATAATGCAAACTCCTTTGATGTAATAGAATGCCAATGCCCTAATGAAAAAAAAAAAACAACAGAAAATCAAGCCCCTGAGATTAAAAAAAAATATGGGGCAGTTGAGGGTGGGGAAGAGGGTGAACCAATGGGGAGGGGGGGGGGGGTTAGTAAAATCTACGTCTTAACAAAAAGAAAAAAAAAAGGTGGGAGAGAAGAGAGGTGAGGGGGTAAAAGAGGGGTTGAAGGGGGTGGGGGTGGGGGATCTGAGAAAGTGAAAACATCTGCGTTGACATACCACTGAGACCAAACCTAGGATGTGGAAACACATCTACAGACAGATGAACCAAGAGGGACAGAAAGCAATGGGGAAAGAAGAGGAGAATGATGTGGAAACACATCTACAGACAGATGGACCACGAGGGACAGAGAGCAATGGGAAAGAAGAGGATGATGTGGAAACACATCTACAGACAGATGGACCACGAGGGACAGAGAGCAATGGGGAAAGACGAGGAGAGGGGCAGAAGGGATGAAGGAGACGAATACAAACACTCCTGCCTGTACAAACAGGTGGAGGGGCAGACAGGCGATTCCTTGGTCACTGTGTCCCAGTACAATCCTGGGGAGTGGACACCCCAGTAGTTTAAAGACAGATCCACACACCAGACATCTACAGCTGCCTTTCAACTCGCCGCCGTTAGATCCAACTGAGAGTGGAACTACTTTGGAATTCTATCCTTGGTTCTTACAGCAAAATGGCTGAGCTCTTTGTTTTGAGGACAAGAATTCCGTTTTGACTGGGGTTTTTTTTTTGGGGGGGGGGGAGGGGGGGGGGGGGAAGAGAGATCAGCGAACAATTCAACTTCTGAAGAAATTTATTAGGAGAAACAAATGAAGCATACCAAAACACATCTTTTTTATTACATTAAACAACATAACAGACTGTTACTCTACAACCATGTGTGCTCAGTCTTGTTCCTGGGGTTCTATTTTGCCTACAGTACATCACAATGTCGGAAGGTTGTGACAGAGGAACACACAGCCTTTCTCTCTCTCTCCCTCAGCTTCCTCCTGCGTTCTTGGAACTTCTCACGCCGTTTCTCAATCACTTCTCCATTCTAAAAGTCTTTTATCTGAAGGTCTGGCACTGCTGGAGGTCTGATGCCTTGACCCGCTCTGGGGGTGGTGGTGGGGAGGGGCGGGGGGAGTGAGTCAGTAAGTGCCAGCCACTCCTCTTTCCGCCTCTACCTCATCCACCTCATCCTCATCCAGGACTGTTCCCGCTGCCTCTGTTTCAGCTCTCCTCTTTCCGTCTCTACCTCATCCTCCTCGTCCCCCTCATCCTCATCCAGGACTGTTCCCGCTGCCTCTGTTTCAGCTCTCCTCTTTCTGTCTCTACCTCATCTTCCTCATCCACCTCATCCTCATCCAGGACTGTTCCCGCTGCCTCTGTTTCAGCTCTCCTCTTTCCGTCTCTACCTCATCCAGGACTGCTCCCGATGCCTCTGTTTCAGCTCTCCTCTTTCTGTCTCTACCGCATCCACCTCATCCTCATCCAGAACTGTTCCCGCTGCCTCTGTTTCAACTCTCCTCTTTCTGTCTCTACCTCATCCTCCTCATCTTCATCCAGAACTGTTCCCGCTGCCTCTGTTTCAACTCTCCTCTTTCTGTCTCTACCTCATCCTCCTCATCCCCCTCATCCTCATCCAGGACTGTTCCTGCTGCCTCTGTTTCAACTCTTCCGATCCATTGATGCCATACACACAGCCATTTGGCATGGTTCTGCTCCAGGTGCTGGTCATATCTGACAGGGTCATTGGCCTTCAGTCTGTTTGACCAATCGCGGTCTTCCGCCACTTGCTGCTGTTGGGGTCAGTGGGGGGTCAGGGTGGGCACTGGGGCTGGCAGTTCTGGCAACAACTTGGTTCCAGAGAGGCTTTCTGTTTTTCTGCGATACGGTTACTTTGTTTCAACATGGCCGAGAGCTGAAAAAGAGAGAGAGAGAGACAAAAGGCTGTTTAGGTGAATTACAATGATGGGCAGCTCAAATCAGCAGAGGTGTGAGTGAGTGTGTGAGTGTGTGTGTGTGTGTGTGCGTGTGCGTGTGTGTGTGTGTGTGCGTGTGTGCACGCGTGCATGTGCATGTGTGTGTGTGTGTGTGTGTGTGTGTGTGTGTGTGTGTGTGTGTGTGTGCACACATGCGTGTGTGTGTGTGTCCGCGTATGTGTGTGTCTTTCAGTTTGTATCTATGTAGGTGTGAGTGTGCGTGCGTGCGTGAGTGTGTGTGTGTGTGTGTGTGTGTGTGTGTGTGTGTGTGTGTGTGTGTGTGTGTGTGTGTGTGTGTGTGTGTATCAAATGTCTGTGTCTGTGTGTCAGTGTATATGCATGTGCATGTGTGTGTGTGTGTGTGTGTGTGTGTGTGTGTGTGTGTGTGTGGGTGTGTGTGTGAAAGACAGCATGAATGCATTCCAGGCAAAACTTAGAGACTATCTGCACTTTCAAGTCTATCCATGAGTCAAATAAAAATGTATGTATAGACAAATTTCAGTAAAAAAAAAAAAAAAAGGTTTCATCTTTGTAACAATGAAGAGTTGTAAATAATCCTCACACACACACACACACACACACACACACACACACACACACACACACACACACACACACATACACACACACAATCGTTTTCTGTTTGGAATTTCATCTCTCCCTTACACACCCAACATGGAGTCCAACTGACGGGCCAGGGCCAAGAAGTCACTGTCTGGACCCCATCCAGGCTTCAGGAGAGATATACCACAAACAGAAACCTACCAACCCTATCCCCCCTGATTATGCCCTACTCCTGGGGACAGGAAGCCGAGCACTGCAGGGGTTACCTAGGCCAGCCAGGAACGACCTGTCCTGACCCAGCCCCATGCAGGGGCAGCCGATGAATACACCTGGGTCAGTGTGTACCTCCTGTTCTTAAGAGGTCTGAGCCACAGAGATGTGTTGGCAGCACCTGCCCTCTCAATCACCAGGATCTCATTCCCCCCTCCACCACAAGTCACACCACACAGCAAACGTGGCGGATCCTACGAAGACCACAGAGAAAAGAAGAATGCGAAAAAGAAGATTTGAAGGGGAGAACAAGACAGAACAGATCCACTGAGAAAGGCAGAAGATACAATAGGAAAAAGGTGGGTTACCCTACGTCAGGGCCCTCGTCCTTCACCTGACGGACATGGAAGACCCTACACAGGGCATCAAGTCCTACCACGTTGTTTTAGCGTCAGCAACTTGGCGATACAGGCCTAGAAGTGTTTCCAACAACAAGCCTTCCTTTCATGTTGCAAGCACGGTAAAGTTGCAGCCCCCTGAAGGTCCACACACAGTCCCTGTGATAGGGCCCACACCAGCCCAGTCTACTGCCTGCAGCATTACACTTCACAGCACAAACTGTTGTATCATAATTAAATATCTCTCTTTGCAGATCCACATGTGCTGCTCACATACTGCTAATAATCTGAACATCAAAGTGATCTACAGTTGGAAATTACCTTGGACAGCTTTGAAATTCGATGAGGTAAGCCATCGCTAAATAATTGTTAATTTACTAAAAAGAAACAATTTACTGCACTGAAGTTATGGTATGAATAGAGAATGCCTTTCTCTGATTCTCTCTCTTCCCTCCAATTCCAGCACACGTGTGTGTGTGTGTGTGTGTGTGTGTGTGTGTGTGTGTGTGTGTGTGCGCGTGCGTGCATGTATATGTGTGTGTGTGTGTGTGTGTGTGTGTGTGTGTGCGTGCGTGCGTGCATGTGTATATGTGTGTGTGTGTGTGTGTGTGTGTGTGTGTGTGTGTGTCTATGAGTGTGTGTGTGTGTGTGTGTGTGTGTGTGTGTGTGTGTGTGTGTGTGTGTGTGTGCGCGCGTGTTTATGAGTGTGTGTGTCTATGAGTGTGTGTGTGTAAGTGTGTGAGTGTGTGTGTGTGTGTGTGTGTGTGTGTGTGTGTGTGTCTATGAGTGTGTGTGTGTGTGTGTGTGTGTGTGTGTGTGTGTGTGTGTGTGTGTGTGTCTGTCTGTCTGTCAGTACAACACTATGTTAATCTGACAGTAAATGGTTTCAGTCAGTCAGTCAGTCATGTGTGTGTGTGTAGAAAAAAAAAAGAAAAAGAAATTAATGTTTCACAAGAACACCAAAACAAAAATTTGTCTTTAATCATCCAAATGACAGGGCAGGTTGGCTGGTATAGGTTTCAGGCTAGATTTGGCTCCTTTGTGTTGTTTGAAATGGTTTTGAAAAGTTGATTAATCCGTTTAATGCCTTTTTTTAGCAACGTTTGTAATGATGTGAAAAGAGCTAGCTGACACAAACAGTTTTCCACTCCGCCCACACCCTTACCTCACACCCCCTCACACCGCACATGGACATATCCAACATCAAACACATACAACCAAGTGCTTGCAGGCATGCGCGCACACACACACACACTTACACATGCGCGTGTGCAAGCATGCACACACACACACACACACACACACAAACACATACATGCGGATGTATGCACGCACAGGAGCGCACACACACACACACCACACACACACACACACACGCATGCACATATACACACAGAAACACACACACAGACACACACACACACACACACGTGTGCACGCGCACGTGCACATGCACAAGCACGCACGCACACATACACACACACACACACACACACAGAGGCTGTGGAATGTAATTTCAAATGAGCTTGATCAATGATGAATCACATATCAAGCTAATGTGCAAGGCTATCGCACATCTGTTGCAACGGTGCGCAGGAGTGAAGTGATCCTTCTCTTTCTTGCGGAAGAATATCGTAGCATCCCTTTGCATTACTGCCACTATTGGCCCCAAACACACCGTGTTCACTGCACCTTGCAGTTAATGCAGTGTGAAAAACACCACCAAAGGTGAGATGGGGCTGACATGGACAATATCGCAAACTGATCTACAGAGCTTTAAACAAGGATTTTTTTTTTCAAAGCAAATTAAACATTATTCACTTGTAACTGATCTGGATGCATTACATCCTCTCTTCCTCTCTCTCTCTCTCTCTCTCTCACACATAGTGACACACTTTCATAGAAAAAACCCACACCAAACACACACACACACACACACACACACACACACACACAGTATATATACAGTGACTCACACACACACAGCATATACACGCACACCCGCACGTCTGCATTCGTGCATGCACACACACACACACACACACACACACACACACACACACACACACACACACACACACACACCACATGCGTGCGCACTCTCTCAATCACACAAACACAGGAAAATCTATACAAGCAATATTGCACTAACACACACACACACACATACGCACACACGCACGCAAACACACACATCTCATACATCAGCCTCACTAACACAAATGCACTAACACATACACACACACAAAGTTTCATGTGTATAAAGAGAAACGCACACACACCTACATTTTCGGCCACTGTCATTTCAGTCAATCATACAGCTGTTTGTACAGCTGCGTACAGCGTCATAGGTTAATGCTAGGAGTGGGAAGGCAGAGGTAGGAGGGGGGACATGGCACCGGGAGGACACTTTGGACTGTTCTTGACTGTCTGCACTGAAGCAGACATCATGGCCTGGCCTGTACTGTCCTCACAGTATGGCCTGGCCTGTACTGTCCTCACAGTATGGCCTGGCCTGTACTGTCCTCACAGTATGGCCTGGCCTGTACTGTCCTCACAGCATGGCCTGGCCTGTACTGTCCTCACAGCATGGCCTGGCCTGTACTGTCCTCACAGTATGGCCTGGCCTGTACTGTCCTCACAGTATGGCCTGGCCTGTACTGTCCTCACAGCATGGCCTGGCCTGTACTGTCCTCACAGCATGGCCTGGCCTGTGCTGTCCTTACAGTATGGCCTGGCCTGTACTGTCCTCACAGCATGGCCTGGCCTGTACTGTCCTCACAGCATGGCCTGGCCTGTACTGTCCTCACAGCATGGCCTGGCCTGTACTGTCCTCACAGCATGGCCTGGCCTGTACTGTCCTCACAGCATGGCCTGGCCTGTCCTCACAGCATGGCCTGGTCTGCGCTGTCCTCACAGCATGGCCTGCGCTGTCCTCACAGCATGGCCTGGCCTGCGCTGCCCTCACAGCATGGCCTGGCCTGCGCTGCCCTCACAGCATGGCCTGGCCTGCGCTGTCCTCACAGCATGGCCTGGCCTGCGCTGCCCTCACAGCATGGCCTGGCCTGCGCTTTCCGCACAGCATGGCCTGGCCTGCGCTGCCCTCACAGCATGGCCTGGCCTGCGCTGCCCTCACAGCATGGCCTGGCCTGCGCTGTCCTCACAGCATGGCCTGGCCTGCGCTGCCCTCACAGCATGGCCTGGCCTGCGCTGTCCTCACAGTATGTCATGGCCTGCGCTGTCCTCACAGCATGGCCTGGCCTGTACTGTCCTCACAGCATGGACTGGCCTGTACTGTCCTCACAGTATGGACTATCCCGTACTGTTCTCACAGCATGGACTGGCCTGTACTGTCCTCACAGTATGGACTATCCTGCACTGTCCTCACAGCATGGACTGGCCTGTACTGTCCTCACAGTATGGACTGGCCTGTACTGTCCTCACACCATGGCCTGGCCTGTACTGTCCTCACAGCATGGACTGGCCTGTACTGTCCTCACAGTATGGACTATCCCGTACTGTTCTCACAGCATGGCCTGGCCTGTACTGTCCTCACAGTATGGACTATCCTGTACTGTCCTCACAGTGTGGACTATCCCGTACTGTCCTCACAGCATGGACTGGCCTGTACTGTCCTCACAGTATGGACTATCCCGTACTGTCCTCACAGCATGGCCTGGCCTGTACTGTCCTCACAGTATAGACTATCCTGTACTGTCCTCACAGTATGGACTATCCTGTACTGTCCTCACAGTATGGACTATCCAGTACTGTCCTCACAGTATGGACTATCCAGTACTGTCCTCACAGTATGGACTATCCAGTACTGTCCTCACAGTTTGAACTATCCTGTACTGTCCTCACAGTATGAACTATCCTGTACTGTCCTCACAGTATGAACTATCCTGTACTGTCCTCACAGTGTATGGGCTGGCCTTTACTGTGCTCAGAGTATTGGCTATCCAATGCTGTCTGGAATCAGCATGGGGAGGAGGAGGTGGGGGGTCATTCTGTGTGTGTTTGTGTGTATGCATGACAGAGGGAGAGAGAGAGAGACAGAGAGAGAGAGAGAGAGAGAGAGAGAGAGAGAGAGAGAGACTCTTGACACTTTGATATTTTACTGTCATTACCAAAGAGGTGTTTTGACAAGGGGGGAGAGGGTAACAGAACAATAACATTTCCCTCTTCCTTTCCCGCAAACAAATAGTACACATTCATTCCTAGTGTGTATCAAATCAAAGGTTAACAAAAACAAATAAAATCGTAACATTTTCTTATGTCCTCACACGAGAGAGAGAGGGAGAGAGAGCGAGAGAGTGAGAGTGAGAGAGAGAGAGAGAGAGAGAGAGAGAGAGAGAGGGAGAGAGAATGAACAAATTTTTTTTAACAAGGGATAAAGAATAAGCACAATACATGCTTTTTTTTTTACATCTTGCCCTCAATGAAGTAGAAAAAATAATAATAATATGTGACTTCAAAACTAAATGAACTATCTAAATAGTGAAAAGAATACTAGACTGAAATACAAAAAGCAATCCAAAAATAAGACAATCAACCTTTCACACACACACACACACACACACACACACACACACACACACACACACACACACAAGAAAACAACTTTGCAAATACATTTTTTTTCAAAAAGAAAAGAAAAAAAAAAGTGAAGGGCTCAATGACAGGTGGAAAGGTGAAGAGTATCTTATCAGAAGAGACAGAGAAGGGTAAGGAAGGAACACAAATGAACATTCACATACATTTAAAGATTACTCGTACTTGAATCCATACAAATAAGCATGTGTTGCGCTTCAAATGCTGCAAGTACATGCATGTGTGTGCGTGCGTGTGTGTGTATGCATGGTGTGTTTACACATGCACTCACTGCCATGTATTTTGCATCAAATTCTGTGTGTACATGCAAACGCATGTGCATGTGTGCATGTGAGTGTGTGGCTATTCTCGTGGCGACCGTCATACTGATTTGCTGTCACAACAAAACTCACGCCATGCCAACACTGAATTGTCTTGGCAGAAAGGTCTAACTGTGCAAAAAAATCAATATAAATTGAAACAAAAATAAACTTACCTCTTCGTTGCCGATAATCTGGAAGATCACAACTGGGCTCAAAATCATAACGTTACGCCAGCATTGTACTCAGCGCCGGTAGCAACTTCGTCTTACCATTAGTCGCACAAACTTCTTTTACTGGAGATACCCACTACAATTCTTAAGGATTTTTTTTGCTTTGTTTCGGTCTGTTGCATCAATTCATTTAAGATCAGTCAACATCAATGTCTGCAGCATCTTCCTTATCATTCATTTCAATCCAGAAAATGAACTGCTGGCCAATATCATGAAAGCGTGTACAACTTCCACGCATCGTTGAAAAGTTCTGTCCACAGAACCGTACGGTAACTATCCCTGTGACAGTTCGGTCTTCTGGTGTCTGAGTGTACGTGACCAACGCATTACGACATAACCATCGCAAAACCACCAGGCTTCACTTTAAAAACAAATGTGAAGACACAAATCTGACGAGGGAAACTCGAATGGTTGGTATATCACGACATAAACTGGCAAGTTTCTCTTTATGAGCAATTGATAACCAAACACATTGAACACATACTGAGGTCAACATATCACACACACACACACACAACACACACACACACACACACACACACACACGTACACACACTCTCGCTCACACACACACACACACACACACACACACACACACACACACACACACACATACACACACTCTCTCTCTCTCTCTCTCTCTCTCTCTCGCTCACACACACACACACACACACACACACACACACACACACATTGACAGTCACACTGTGGCTGTACAGTGGGACAATGCACACTGGGTGAACAGTGGGACAATGCACGCTGTGGCTGTAAAGTGGGACAATGCACACTGTGGCTGTACAGAAGGACAATGCATGCTGTGGCTGTAAAGTGGGACAATGCACACTGTGGCTGTACAGAGGGACAACGCACAGTGTGGCTGCAGAGTGGGACAATGCACACTGTAGTTGTACAATGGGACGATGCACAGCATGGCTGTACAGTGGGACAACACACACTGTGGCTATACAGTGGGACAATGCACACTGTGGCTGTACAGTGGGACAACGCACACTGTGGCTGTGCAGTGGGACAATGCACGCTGTGGCTGTGCAGTGGGACAACGCACGCTGTGGCTGTACAGTGGGACAATGCACGCTGTGGCTGTACAGTGGGTCAATGCATGCTGTGGCTGCACAGTGGGACAATGCATGCTGTGGCTGTACAGTGGGTCAATGCATGCTGTGGCTGCACAGTGGGACAATGCACAGCGTGGCTGCACAGTGGGTCAATGCATGCTGTGGCTGCACAGTGGGACAATGCACAGCGTGGCTGCACAGTGGGACAATGCACAGCGTGGCTGCACAGTGGGACAATGCACAGCGTGGCTGCACAGTGGGACAACGCACAGCGTGGCTGCACAGTGGGACAATGCACAGTGGGACAATGCACAGCGTGGCTGCACAGTGGGACAATGCACAGCGTGGCTGCACAGTGGGACAATGCACAGCGTGGCTGCACAGTGGGACAACGCACAGCGTGGCTGCACAGTGGGACAATGCACAGCGTGGCTGCACAGTGGGACAACGCACAGCGTGGCTGCACAGTGGGACAATGCACAGCGTGGCTGCACAGTGGGACAATGCACAGCGTGGCTGCACAGTGGGACAACGCACAGCGTGGCTGCACAGTGGGACAACGCACAGCGTGGCTGCACAGTGGGACAACGCACACTGTGGCTGCACAGTGGGACAACGCACACTGTGGCTGCACAGTGGGACAACGCACACTGTGGCTGCACAGTGGGACAACGCACACTGTGGCTGCACAGTGGGACAACGCACACTGTGGCTGCACAGTGGGACAACGCACACTGTGGCTGCACAGTGGGACAACGCACACTGTGGCTGCACAGTGGGACAACACACACTGTGGCTGCACAGTGGGACAACGCACACTGTGGCTGCACAGTGGGACAACGCACACTGTGGCTGCACAGTGGGACAACACACACTGTGGCTGCACAGTGGGACAACGCACACTGTGGCTGCACAGTGGGACAACGCACACTGTGGCTGTACAGTGGGACAACGCACACTGTGGATGCACAGTGGGACAATGCACACTGTGGCTGTACAATGAGCGAAGAGGGAGCAATGGCACTGGCGTGGTGTGGAAGATGAGATAGCAAAAAAAAAAAAAAGAAAAAAAAAAAAAGAAAAAAAAAAAAAAAAAAAGAAAAAAAAAAAGAAAAAGAAAAGCCAAAAAGAAATTCTTTACATTTGTAGTAAACACTTATACTTTGGAGACACGACCCCAAACGAACAGAGAGGGCAAACAGGTCAGGTTAGTCTGAACGGTTCAGTCTCACTACTGGACAGAAATAACCTTGCTCTACAACTTGGGAAGATTTCAAGAGGGGTTTTGACTGGAGGGCCCCCACACTCCGTATTGCCTTTATGTACATGTTACCCATAGGAGTGGCCATTAGGATTACTTAAAGGACTCTAACCTCCATGGTCCAGTGTTAAGCCTCACAGAACTGAAGGCTGGGAGACTGTGGGTTTGATTACCTTCCAAGACTTCTACCTACAGGATTCTTCAGCCCTGGCAAACTGTAACCCAGAGCTGAATGTGGGGTGGGCTAGCCCAGAGTTGAACGTGGGGTGGGCTAGCCCAGAGCTGAATGTGGGGTGGGCTAGCCCAGAGTTGAGTGTGGGGTGGGCTAGCCCAGAGCTGAATGTGGGGAGGGCTAGCCCAGAGTTGAGTGTGGGGTGGGCTAGCCCAGAGTTGAATGTGGGGTGGGCTAGCCCAGAGCTGAATGTGGGGTGGGCTAGCCCAGAGCTGAATGTGGGGTGGGCTCACATGGGAAGACTGGAACCCCATGGTCAACTTTCATCCTACAGTGTTACTCAGGGAAAAAAAAAAAATAAATAAATAAAAAAAGAGGGGCAAGTACACAGCACTAAGCAGCTAAACCTATGATGGCCAGTATCTGCACAGTGACCCTTGCTGGAGGGGCAGGGAAGAGTTCAGAAAAGGGGGAGATAAACAGTTACCTGCTAGATACAAACTCAAACAGTGCACAATAATATTAATACTCAGCCACAAATTTAATAAATATACAAAACCTGTAAAACACCAATTACATTTGTTTAATTCTCTCGTATGACTACTACATATGGTGGGGTCCCCTCATCTCAGGAACTTCATCTGGATTTGAAATGGCAGATGAATACATATGCTGTGAGGATTGATGACACTCAACTGTACTGCCTGGAGGATTGAAGCACAAGAGCTGATATACTCCAGACAATTCTACATCAATGACTATTGTTAAGTCAAAATATCTGGCGACCTGTTTACATTGAATAAACAAAAAGTCAAAGGGCACTCTATGAAACGGTTTAAATGAAACAGTTAAAAATCAAACCTTGAACTTTTCACTCATAAAGTGACAGTTATTCATAATTGGAATTCTTTCCCAGCTTCTATTGTTACAGCAGGAACACTTTACAGTTTGATAAAAAAAAAAAATTATGTGTGTGTGTGTGTGTGTGTGTGTGTGTGTGTGTGTGTGTGTGTGAGACCTTTCCAACCCCGCCTTTTTTCTCCCCTTCCTTTGAATCTTTACCAAGTCATTAATATAACGATGGAGGAATTGTTAGTCTGCACCTGTTTTCTCCCACTATGAATTGTTCAACATATTATTATTGCTTGGTCAATCAGTGGGAGTCTTACGAGATCCAAGTAAAGGTTGTTCTGCACAATTCTTAGCTGCTGAAAATGCTTGGGTTATTTAACAGCAGAGCTGACCACTCGGACTGTTGACACTTTTTGATCTCCACTGCATCCTTAAATGGATCCTCAAGTATAGGCTCAAAGATTTACCCTTATATTTCATACATGATTTTAGTTCTTAAGCAACTTATTTCTTTACCACACTTTCTTTTTGTTTCTTTTATTTCTTTCTTTCTGCGTACGCAGGCTGATACTCCTGCGGACACTGCCTGTATAGACAGGCGGTGGAGTTTTGTGTGTATGACCGTTTTTTATCCCGCCATTAAGGCAGCCACACTCCATCTTCAGGGAGGGTGCACGCTATGTGTAACATGTCATCCATACCAATGGCCAAACTGGCCTTCTCTTCCGAAAGTTGGTGATGGGATTTTACATGTGCGCAAGATGTTGTGCGTGCGTTCACACACGGAACCTTGGTTTATAGTCTCACCAATGTTAACTCCGACGGAAAACCCCTCCGTATCGAAATTCGAACCTGCAACCCCAGGATCACAAGTCTGGCGCTCTGAGCTATTCCGGCCCCCCTCTTTTTGTTTTACTTTTCTACCCTTCTCCGGCTGCTCTGGGTTACTGCTGGATTCCGTTTTTGAACCCTTGGTGGTGAGAATACTGTGGAATTGTAGACTGTGGTATGTCTCCATTTGATGCCAAGGGACTACTTATACAATCAGCCGTGCCTCCCTGACAAGTCTGAACCAGCAGATGTAAGGCCTCAGAGCAGGTAGTATGAATGAATATGCCTTCAAGATGGGTTATGATGATCTCCATAGGCTACTTATTTCATGTTTATATTTTCCTGACTTTTCATTCTCATTTTATCTCCCCACTCCATTTTCTTTTCTTCCTTGGAATCTTTGCAAAGTCATTTACATACCGATGGTGACATTGTTAGCTGCACTTGCTTCCTCCCATTATATATTTACATACAAAAATATATACTGAATAAACATTAGGAGGAATTTTGTTTCCAGATACACCCCAATACTCGTGACACTTGATAGAGCTGGTCAATACTCGTGACACTTGATAGAGCAGGTCAATACTCGTGACACTTGATAGAGCAGGTCAATACTCGTGACACTTGATAGAGCAGGTCAATACTCGTGACACTTGATAGAGCAGGTCAATACTCGTGACACTTGATAGAGCAGGTCAATAACAAAAACGGTATGTTGTGACACAATGGGATAAAACAAAACATAATATTATGAATGTCCTGACTGACACAAATAATGTCAAAGAATTTCAGGGGAAAAATAACAGCTCTCATCAAAGGGACAGCTACCTACCGATGAGCCTTGAGAATTTTGAAAAGAAAGATGAAGAGATGATGAACGAGAAACTTTCAACAACAACAAAAAAGTAAAGAAGAAAAGACCCAGGAAAACGAAGAAAGATGACGTTCATTGTTGTTGGACTGACGATGAGCAAAAAGAATTGGAATCCAACAGTTTTCAAAATAAATGAAGATGCATTGCAAAGAAGATCAGCGGCCAGTGGATGACGGCAGATGGTGTGTACATCCCCAAAGAGCAAAACTCAAGTGACATTAGCCAGTTCAGGCCAATATCACTACTGAACGTCAAAGGGAAAATCTTCTTCTCTGTCATGGCAGCAAGGCTGACCAAGTACCTGATGGAAAACAAGTACTTGGATGTGTCAGTCCAGAAAGGTGGCATCCCAGGCGTGGCGGGCTGTGTAGAACACGCCACAATGATCTGGGACGCAATCCAAAAAGCAAAAACAGAAAAGAGAGACCTGGATGTAGTGTGGCTTGATCTGGCAAACGCATATGGATCTGTGCCCCATGAGATGATACAGTTGGCTCTTGAGATGTACCATGTGCCAAAGAACATCCGCGACATGCTCAAGAAGTACTTCAATGGCTTCTCAATGCGGTTCTCTACCAAGGAGTACACAACAGACTGGATCAACTTGGAAGTGGGTATTGCAATGGGCTGTGCAATTTCCCCAATACTGTTCGTGCTGGCAATGGAACTCATCTTGAAAGCAGCAACAAACAACGCGAGACAAACAGACCTTGGCGATGGATACAAGATGCCTCCTCTCAAGGCCTTCATGGATGACACTACAGTGATTTCATCCAGAGAAGACGAGACACGTCATGTGCTGGAGAGGCTGGACGACATAGTTGCCTCATCCAGAATGAAGTTCAAGCCAAAGAAATCACGGAGTCTCTCACTGAGGAAAGGAAAAGTGGCCGGATCTGTGGTCTTCAGTGTTGCCAACCAGGCCATTCCAACAGTCACAGAAGAACCAGTCAAGAGCCTTGGAAGATGGTATGATGATACGCTGAAAGACACACAAAGAGCAAAAGAAACCAAGCAGATGGCGGAGGAAGGCTTGGAGACCATTGACCAGTGTGGGCTCCCTGGCAAATACAAGGTCTGGTGTCTGCAGTTCATGCTGATACCAAAGCTGCTATGGCCTCTGATGATATACGACATCTGCACCAGCATAGTGGAGGCAATGGAAGCCAAAATCAACAAGTTCACAAGGAAATGGCTTGGTGTCCCACCCTGTCTGACTGACATAGCGCTGTACTGTCGCCAAGCAAAGCTGAAACTACCCCTGAAATCCATCCTGGAGGAATACAAAGCAGGGAAGATCAGACTTCAAAGCATGCTGGAGGACTCAGGAGACAAGGTGGTAGAAGCAATTAAGCCCCAGCTGAAGACAGGCAGAAAATGGAAAGTTCAAGAGGCGATGGATTCTGCAAAAGAAAGTCTCAAGATCAGAGAAATAACAGGACACACACAGACCAACAGACAGGGACTGGGGGTGACCAAAACTGAATGGTGGTCAAAGGCCAAAGGAAAAGCCAAAAGAGACATGATGATTCAGGAGATGAGAAAAGAAGAAGACCAAAAAAGACTCCAAAAAGCAGTCCAGCAGAGCCAGCAAGGGCAATGGACAACGTGGGAGAATGCACTCCAAAGAAGTCTCACTTGGAATGACATTTGGCACATGGCCCCTCTCAGGATCAGCTTCATTCTCAGATCTGCATATGACCTTCTGCCCTCAAATGCAAACCTGGTGAAGTGGGGAAAACAGACGCTCCTGCATGCCCCCTCTGCCATGAAAAACAAACAGTGGAGCATGTCCTAAGCTCATGTAAAGTAGCCCTGGCTCAAGGAAGGTACACATGGAGGCACAACCAAGTGCTCAAAGAAATTGTACAAGTAGTCTGGGCTAGTACCAACACCACAAAAGGGAAAATCAGGACTCCAAAAGCACCCGCAACATTCTTCACGGCAGGAGGCAGCAAATCATGGCCAAGAACAACAGTGCCACTCGAAACATGCAGGCAGAGTCTGCTGGACGGGGCAGATGACTGGGAGTGCGCTGCAGACCTCCCAGAATGGAAGAGTCACCCAGAGATCATCAGCAAGAGTGGCATGAGACCAGACATAGTAGTCCACTCTAAGTCAACCAAGCAGCTGATCATGATCGAGCTCACGGTGCCATATGAGAACAGAATGGAGGCAGCTCAAATCTACAAGACTGAAAAGTATGCTGATCTGGCAAACAGCCTGAGGAGAGAAGGCTATCAGGTCAAAGTCCTCACTGCAGAAATTGGAGCTAGGGGGTTTGTAGGAACTGTCTGCATACAGCCTCATGAAACAGCTCTCAGTTGCAGGGAAGGAAAAAACCAGAGCCCTGAAAGCAATGGCAGAAGCGGCAGAGAGGTGTTCAAGCTGGATCTGGTCAAGGAGGAACAAAAGTGAACTTCATAAGGCTTAATTTCCCTACAAATATCAGGTGTCCCTGTGGCTCAGTGGTTAAAGCGCGAGTCATTAAGTGGAAAATGAGCATGTCCAGAGGGTCATGGGTTCGAATCCCAGCCATGGCTCGTCCCAAGATGGGAAAAAAAGGGGCAGCAGAGGGACATCCGGAGTCATGAACCGGGTGTGGCCCAACCCCCCTAGAGTGTCAGGAGATAAGGGCCGAAACACTTGCTTGAAGGGGGCTTCTCTTCTGAGGACTCTCTGCTGCCACGCTCTCCACGAGTTTCTTTCTACCAAAGCAAAAAGATGATCATAAATCTAGATTATGCTCCAGCTGAGACTTCAAAACAAAAAAAAGTGAAGAGCAGAGCTACGAAAGGTATCATTAAGAAATGAATGAAAGGAAAAACAGGGAAAGGGATCTGGGACAAAACACTGTCAATAAAGCTATCACCCACAATTGTGCTACAAAACACTGTCAATAAAGCTATCACCCACAATTGTGCTACAAAACACTGTCAATAAAGCTATCACCCACAATTGTGCTACAAAACACTGTCAATAAAGCTATCACCCACAATTGTGCTACAAAACACTGTCAATAAAGCTATCACCCACAATTGTGCTACAAAACACTGTCAATAAAGCTATCACCCACAATTGTGCCACAAAACAAACCAACAACTATCACCATACTTGTACGGCAAAACAAACTGACAATTATTGCCATACTTGTGTCACAAAACAAACTGACAACCGTCACCACACTTGTGTCACAAAACAAACTAACAACTGTCACCACACTTGTGTCACAAAACAAACTAACAACCATCACCATACTTGTGTCACAAAACGAACCAACAAATGTCACCACACTTGTGTCACAAAACAAACTGACAACTGTCACCACACTTGTGTCACAAAACGAACCAACAAATGTCACCACACTTGTGTCACAAAACAAACTGACAACTGTCACCACACTTGTGTCACAAAACGAACCAACAAATGTCACCACACTTGTGTGTCACAAAACAAACTGACAACCATCACCATACTTGCGTCACAAAACAAACTGACAACTGTCACCACACTTGTGTCACAAAACGAACCAACAAATGTCACCACACTTGTGTGTCACAAAACAAACTAACAACCATCACCATACTTGCGTCACAAAACAAACTGACAACTGTCACCACACTTGTGTCACAAAACGAACCAACAAATGTCACCACACTTGTGTCACAAAACGAACCAACAAATGTCACCACACTTGTGTTACAAAACAAACTGACAAAATCTGTCACCACACTTGTGTCACAAAACAGGAAATAAACCAGCAAGAAGTGAAAAACAAAAGTGTAAATTGAACTGATGAACACATGGTAGTACCGTGTATGGTGTCCAGAACAAAAACAAAGAATTCTTGCTTTTAAAGAAGATCACCAACCTAATGTTCAGAACTACAACCTTATGTTGTTGCCATTACTGATGTCAAGCTGCAAAAAAAAAAATCAGAGATAAAGCTAACCCAAAGTATGGCTTTTTTACAACTGCATGATCAAAAAGAAGTGTTTTGCTATTGCAAGGGCAGTAAGCCAGGGCTGAAAATCCACTGGCATATAGTGTTGGAAAGCCGTCCGTTACACACACACACACACACACACACACACACACACACACACACACACACACACACACACACACACACAAACACAACAAAAAACTTTCAAAACTCATTTAGACGAAGGAGATGAAGAAGAAGAAGAAGAAGAAGAAGAAGAAGAAGAAGAGGAAGAAGAAGGAGAAGAAGAAGAAGAAAAGAAAAAAAAAAGAAGGTTGAAGAGTGAGAGAGTAAGGAGCAGTTTCTGAATGTTCAGGGAAGAACACCATAATGTCATATGCCCAAAATAAATGGGCAATATTTCATTTTAAACAGTGCTGAAACTTTTTCTTTTGCATCACCAGCAGCCTACTGCAGCAATGTGGACCAGTCAGACTGAAGGAAGAAACAGTCCTCACTTCCTCCATTCCCATCCCATTAACCTCATTTGAACTGTTACTGTACCCCATCCGATCCCTTTAACCTCATTTGAACTGTTAGTGTACCCCATCCCATCCCTTTAACCTCATTTGAACTGTTACTGCACCTCATCCCATCCCATTAACCTCATTTGAACTGTTATTGCACCTCATCCAATCCCTATAACCTTATTTGAACTGTTAGTGTACCTCATTAGATCCCTTTAACCTCATTTGAACTGTTACTGTACCCCATCCGATCCCTTTAACCTCATTTGAACTGTTACTGCACCTCATCCCATCCCTTTAACCTCATTTGAACTGTTAGTGTACCTCATTAGATCCCTTTAACCTCATTTGAACTGTTACTGTACCCCATCCCATCCCTATAACCTCATCTGAACTGTTACTGTACCTCATCCCATCCCTATAACCTCATTTGAACTGTTAGTGTACCTCATCCAATCCTTTTAACCTCGTTTGAACTGTTAGTGTACCTCATCCCATCCCTTTAACCTCATTTGAACTGTTAGTGTACCTCATCCCATCCTATAGTATAACCTCATTTGAACTGTTAGTGTACCTCATCCAATCCCTATAACCTCATTTGAACTGTTAGTGTACCTCATCCGATCCTTTTAACCTCATTTGAACTGTTAGTGTACCTCATCCGATCCACTTAACCTCACTTGAACTGATGCGTTAGTGTACCTCATCCAATCTAAGTTCACATCATCTTCCCATCATGTCCAGCAGTCAGTGTCTCTGACTGATGAAGTACACTCCAGTGCAGCCAAAGTTTATAACAGAATAATTCTCAGAGAAAGAAAGGGCAGACGACACTGCCCAGTCCACAGGAGGAGTAACTGCAGTACAACCTTGAGTGCACAACTGTCAGAGGTGGAGACAACTACTGCATACTTATCATTGCAGTGCCCTCAAGTCCTGTCATGTGACCTTCTTGTCAAGTTGTTTTCTTAGTTTTTTTCCTTTCTTTCTTTTTTTTTTCATTCATCTCGCTCTACACCCTGCACACTGGGGCCCCTTAG
>CM065748.1:32013079-32083079 GCA_033310375.1 Conus canariensis | reverse complement strand
TGTGTGCGCGCGCGCGCGCGTGCATGCATGCGTACGTGTATGTGTTCCAAATTATGTCCGTACTTTGTCATATTCATTTTACAGTCTGTTTTTAAACATGCTAATTGTTATACGTTATAGTACATATCCATATGCTCCCCAGGCACCCCCCCCCCCCCCCAACACACACACACACACACACCTCTCTCTCTCTCTTCTCTCTTCTTCTTCATTATTATTTTTGTTTCTTTTGTTTTTTTTGTTTTTTTTTTTCATTTCTCTTCTATTTTCATTTGATGTTCCACTGATTGCATGCCGCCTTGTTGTTTGCTTTTACATCATTTCAGTTTACTGCATGTTGTAGTCCCTACTCCGGGCGAGGACTGGATGTAAAAAAAAAAAAAAAAGCGCGTCAGCGCTTATCTATTATCCTCGTAAATAAAGAATGTTGTCCTCTCTCTCTTTTCTCTCTCTCTCTCTCTCTCTCTCTCTCTCTCAATTCCTTTCTTCTTTTTTTAATTGTTTCTAGACATGAATGACCCACTTACAAGTTTATGCAAGAGACTCACCCTCCTCAAACACCCCCAGTGTCTTACCTTCAAGTCCTGTCGCTCTGAAACGGACACATTTTCAGTTAGGCATTCACTGCGGACCTGCAACCAACCGTTAACTTCCTTAGCAACAGCATCTGGCGAGTGTTGACAACCGCTTTGAGTCGAACGTGTTGTCAAGTTTCGGGGTGCGAGAGGAACGGGCTTTGCCAGCCACAGTCAAAATGAGCGTCAATTTCAGTGCCAACCAGGTAAATGAGAGTGCTGACGTTGTGGTTGTTCGCATTATCTTTACCATATCAACAAGATAACCACACTCACCGCTGTTCGAACTTACAGTTCTATGTAGATTTGGACGCGCTTTCGTTGAAGTCAGTCAGTTGTTGTGTGTCTGTTCACTCTCAAGTTGTTGCAGTTTCACATCGAAAAGAAAGCAAAATTTAGTTACCGCCAAGGACATAGACAAACAAAGTACAGGACAAGACACAATGCATTTCGACCTCATGGGTCTTAGTAGTAGTAGTAGTAGTAGTAGTAGTATAGTAAGGGGACAGGCTGATATACGTAGCCTAGGCCTCGCGGCCTTTCTTGAATCCCCATCCATATATTGTTTAGTATTCTGAATTGGTTTGTTGGTATGCTCATTTTGGTTTGTTAATAAATTCAAATAACAATTTAGTGAATTTATGATCCGCATCAAGGAGATTTTTAAATGAGTTAGTAGACTGTGCAAACTTGGTGTTAGTTGGTAGATCATTCCAAAGATGTGTTATTCTTTTTCCAAAAACCATTTTACGTTTATTAGTCTGACAGTGTTCAATGAAGTTTTCCCATCTGGCTTCCTTGTAACACTATCAGTATAAAGTTTGAAAAAATGCTCTATTTGTACATCCACCATACCGTTGAATATTTTATAGACTTCGATCAGATCACCGCGGATACGTCTACCTTTTAAGGAATGTAAGTTTAAGTATCTTAACCGTTGTTCATAATTCATATTTTTGCATTCCCGTAGTAGCTTTGTAGCCCTTCTTTGTACTTTCTCTACTGCCTTTGACTGCCTTTTGAGCAAGGATACCATATCATATTTCCATATTCTAAGTGTGGCCGTACCAGACTTTTGTACAATTTCAATAATATATCTTTATTCAAGTATGTGAAAGTTCTCTTTATTAGTCCTATCATTTGGTTTGCTTTATTGATGATTTTATTGATATGAACATCGAAAGAAAGTAGTGGGTCAAAAATAACACCAAGATCTTTTTCTTCCTCACACTCATTTATTTCATTTTCTTGTCCATTTACCTTCATATAATATTTATGATTTGGGTTTGTTTTACCATAGTGCATAACACTACATTTGGATACGTTGAAATGTAAGTTCCATTCATTAGACCATTCTTGTAATGAGTATACATCCCTTTGTATTTCTGTATGATTGGTAGAGTTTCCATACAGTTTCGTGTCATCAGCAAAAATCTTACAATTGCTTTGGACAGATTCGGAAGATCGTTTATGAATATAGTGAAAAGTATGGGTCCTAGGATACTGCCTTGAGGTATACCACTTAGTACATCTAATCTTTGTGAAGTGACGTCATTTATCCTTACTTTTTGTGTTTCGTCCAGACAAAAAAGCCTGGATCCAATTCAGTACATTGCCTGTAATCCCATACCCTTTCAACTTCTCCAGAAGCCTAAAATGCGGTACAGTGTCGAAAGCTTTTCTAAAGTCCAAGTAGACAACATCAAATGATGCTTTTTGCTCAATATATTCTGTAAAATCTTCCATGGTTAAAAGGAGCTGTGTCATACAAGACCTTTTTTTCTTCTGGCAAACACAAATAGCATTTAGGACAGTGAAAAGGAAGAACGAGAAACCTCTTATAGGGCATGAACTACTTTTGAAGAAACAGTTAAAAGAAATGATGAATTAAAAACGGACTCGGCTGCACACTATTTGCCTGGATTAGTTGCAGTGATTTGCCGTGTTAATGACTGTCTTTGTAATTTCCTGCTGTATTAAATGTCTGTCTTTGATCTCACAAAACGAATCAGATGTTTTGATGTGTGTGTGTGTGTTGTGTGTGTGTGTGTGTGTGTGTGTGTGTGTGTGTGTGAGTACAACACTATGTTAATCTGACAGTAAATGGTTTCAGTAAGTCAGGCAGTCAGTATGTGTGCATGAGAGAGAGAGAGAGAGAGAGAGAGAGAGAGAGAGAGAGAGAGAGAGAGATTACAGTGTGTTTCATTATGCTGACCAGAGTCCTGATCAGTATCATTGCACAGCCCAGGCCTTGTAAAGCTTGTCCAAGCATGAGTCCCAGTCCACTCACCCATCCACCCCCTCCAGTCCATCATTCTTATATTGTTTTGGTTTTTTTTGTTTTTTATACCTATGATGGTGCTACACACTTTACAGCTGGTTCAGCCTGCTGATGTCATGTCTGAAAAGACATGGCCAGGTCTGTTCCAGCCAAAAAATGTCATATAGTCCCTTATCCCTCATCTTCACCCTCCCCCCCAAAAAAAGTAGGAATAACAATAAATCAGTGACTGAGAGTATTGCATCTGATGAAGAAAATAGTGTGTGAGTCTTTGGGGTGTGTGTGTGTGTGTGTGTGTGTGTGTGTGTGTGTGTGTGTGTGTGTGTTCCATTCTTGACACAGTTGATAGGTGGGCATTACAGTTGATCAGCTATAATGGAATGTATTAGAAACAGAATTGTCTTGACATAGGTAAATAGCAATGGAAGCTGATGTCTGTTTTCAAGTTTTGCAACATGCTCAAAGCAGAGCAAAGTATGTGTTTCAACTCGTGGCTGATTTGTAAAGATGGAAAAGTAGTGTGATTGATAATCAGTTCCTTTCCTTATGCTATCTATCATCTAAGATTTGATTTAAATGGTCAGAAATGGTTGTGCGATAACTGTTATCTTTCTGTGTGCAATCACCAGATGTTTGCTTTAGGTGATGACGCTTGCCATTTTGTCAAATGGCCAACCAGAATTGATTAATTGTTGCTTTAGATTTGACTCGGTTTCAATTTCAGTTTCATCTTGAGGTGTCACTGCATGCGGTCAAGTCCATATAATATTATGTGACACAACATCTGCTAAGTTTTGAAACCACACTGCACACGATTTACAGCTTACTGATAAAAGAATTGATGACTAAGATGAAAGTATGCAACACATGGGTCTCATGAATGCAGCTCAGCAGATGTCTGACCTGCGCATTTACCCAACATGCTTATCAGACCTTGGGTACCTACATAACATTGTCTACACCACTGCTAAATTTGACATGTTTTGTAATGCAAACTTTGTTGTTGTGAATCCTCCGTGCCCTACAATGGGGTCAGAAGGTCATATTATTTCTATTCTTGTTCATTGTTGTGTGCTCTCATTTCTATGTCCCATTCTGTTTCAGTATGTTCTATTTCATGTCCCATTCTGTTTCAGTATGTTCTATTTCTATGTCCCATTCTGTTTCAGTATGTTCTATTTCTATGTCCCATTCTGTTTCAGTGTGTTCTATTCTATGTCCCATTCTGTTTCAGTATGTTCTATTTCTATGTCCCATTCTGTTTCAGTATGTTGTAATTTCTATGTCCCATTCTGTTTCAGTATGTTCTATTTCCATGTCCCATTTCTGTTTCAGTATGTTCTATTTCTATGTCCCATTTTGTTTCAGTATGTTCTATTTGCTATGTCCCATTTGTTTCAGTATGTTCTATTTCCATGTCCCATTTGTTTCAGTATGTTCTATTTCCATGTCCCATTTGTTTCAGTATGTTCTATTTCCATGTCCCATTTTGTTTCAGTATGTTCTATTTCCATGTCCCATTTTGTTTCAGTATGTTCTATTTCCATGTCCCATTTTGTTTCAGTATGTTCTGATTGCTATGATCCCATTTTGTTTCAGTATGTTCTATTGCTATGTCCCATTTTGTTTCAGTATGTTCTATTGCTATGTCCCATTTTGTTTCAGTATGTTCTGATTGCTATGTCCCATTCTGTTTCAGTATGTTCTATTTCTATGTCCCATTTTGTTTCAGTATGTTCTATTGCTATGTCCCATTTTGTTTCAGTATGTTCTATTGCTATGTCCCATTCTGTTTCAGTGTGTTCTATTTCTATGTCCTATTCTGTTTCAGTATGTTCTATTTCTATGTCCCATTCTGTTTCAGTATGTTCTATTTCTATGTCCTATTCTGTTTCAGTATGTTCTATTGCTATGTCCCATTCTGTTTCAGTATGTTCTATTTCTATGTCCCATTCTGTTTCAGTATGTTCTATTTCTATGTCCCATTCTGTTTCAGTATGTTCTATTTCTATGTCCTATTCTGTTTCAGTATGTTCTATTTCTATGTCCCATTCTGTTTCAGTATGTTCTATTTCTATGTCCCATTCTGTTTCAGTATGTTCTATTTCTATGTCCCATTCTGTTTCAGTATGTTCTATTTCTATGTCCTATTCTGTTTCAGTATGTTCTATTTCTATGTCCCATTCTGTTTCAGTATGTTCTATTTCTATGTCCCATTCTGTTTCAGTATGTTCTATTGCTATGTCCCATTCTGTTTCAGTATGTTCTATTTCCATGTCCCATTCTGTTTCAGTATGTTCTATTTCTATGTCCCATTCTGTTTCAGTATGTTGTATTTCTATGTCCCATTCTGTTTCAGTATGTTCTATTTCTATGTCCCATTCTGTTTCAGTATGTTCTATTCTATGTCCCATTCTGTTTCAGTATGTTCTATTTCTATGTCCCATTCTGTTTCAGTATGTGTTGTATTTCTATGTCCCATTCTGTTCAGTATGTTCTATTTCTATGTCCCATTTTGTTTCAGTATGTTCTATTGCTATGTCCCATTCTGTTTCAGTATGTTCTATTGCTATGTCCCATTTTGTTTCAGTATGTTCTATTTCTATGTCCCATTCTGTTTCAGTATGTATGTTCTATTTCTATGTCCCATTCTGATTCAGTATGTTCTATTTCTATGTCCCATTCTGTTTCAGTGTGTTCTGATTGCTATGTCCCATTCTGTTTCAGTGTGTTCTATTTCTATGTCCCATTCTGTTTCAGTGTGTTCTGATTGCTATGTCCCATTCTGTTTCAGTATGTTCTATTTCTATGTCCCATTTTGTTTCAGTATGTTCTATTTCTATGTCCTATTTTGTTTCAGTGTGTACTGATTGCTATGTCCCATTCTGTTTCAGTATGTTCTATTTCTATGTCCCATTTTGTTTCAGTATGTTCTATTGCTATGCCCATTTTGTTTCAGTATGTTCTATTTCCATGTCCCATTCTGTTTCAGTATGTTCTATTTCTATGTCCCATTTTGTTTCAGTATGTTCTATTGCTATGTCCCATTCTGTTTCAGTATGTTCTATTGCTATGTCCCATTTTGTTTCAGTATGTTCTATTTCTATGTCCCATTCTGTTTCAGTATGTATGTTCTATTTCTATGTCCCATTCTGATTCAGTATGTTCTATTTCTATGTCCCATTCTGTTTCAGTGTGTTCTGATTGCTATGTCCCATTCTGTTTCAGTGTGTTCTATTTCTATGTCCCATTCTGTTTCAGTGTGTTCTGATTGCTATGTCCCATTCTGTTTCAGTGTGTTCTATTTCTATGTCCCATTTTGTTTCAGTATGTTCTATTTCTATGTCCTATTTTGTTTCAGTGTGTACTGATTGCTATGTCCCATTCTGTTTCAGTATGTTCTATTTCTATGTCCCATTTTGTTTCAGTATGTTCTATTGCTATGTCCCATTTTGTTTCAGTATTTTCTATTGCTATGTCCCATTCTGTTTCAGTATGTTCTATTTCTATGTCCCATTCTGTTTCAATATGTTCTATTTCTATGTCCCATTCTGTTTCAGTATGTTCTATTGCTATGTCCCATTCTGTTTCAGTTGTGTTCTGGTTGCTATGTCCCATTCTGTTTCAGTATGTTCTGATTGCTATGTCCCATTCTGTTTCAGTGTGTTCTGATTGCTATGTCCCATTCTGTTTCAGTATGTTCTATTTCTATGTCCCATTCTGTTTCAGTATGTTCTATTGCTATGTCCCATTCTGTTTCAGTATGTTCTATTGCTATGTCCCATTCTGTTTCAGTGTGTTGTATTTCTATGTCCCATTCTGTTTCAGTATGTTCTATTTCTATGTCCCATTTTGTTTCAGTATGTTCTATTGCTATGTCCCATTCTGTTTCAGTGTGTACTGATTGCTATGTCCCATTCTGTTTCAGTGTGTTGTATTTCTATGTCCCATTCTGTTTCAGTATGTTCTATTTCTATGTCCCATTCTGTTTCAGTATGTTGTATTTCTATGTCCCATTTTGTTTCAGTATGTTCTATTTCTATGTCCCATTTGTTTCAGTATGTTCTATTGCTATGTCCCATTCTGTTTCAGTGTGTTCTATTGGTATGTCCCATTTTGTTTCAGTATGTTCTGGTTGCTATGTCCCATTTTGTTTCAGTATGTTCTGGTTGCTATGTCCCATTCTGTTTCAGTATGTTCTATTGCTATGTCCCATTCTGTTTCAGTATGTTCTGGTTGCTATGTCCCATTTTGTTTCAGTATGTTGTATTTCTATGTCCCATTCTGTTTCAGTATGTTCTATTTCTATGTCCCATTCTGTTTCAGTATGTTCTGGTTGCTATGTCCCATTCTGTTTCAGTATGTTCTATTTCTATGTCCCATTCTGTTTCAGTATGTTCTATTCTATGTCCCATTCTGTTTCAGTATGTATGTTCTATTTCTATGTCCCATTCTGTTTCAGTATGTATGTTCTATTGCTATGTCCCATTCTGTTTCAGTATTTTCTATTGCTATGTCCCATTCTGTTTCAGTATGTTCTATTTCTATGTCTCATTCTGTTTCAGTATGTTCTATTTCTATGTCCCATTCTGTTTCAGTATGTTCTATTTCTATGTCCCATTTTGTTTCAGTATGTTCTATTGCTATGTCCCATTCTGTTTCAGTATGTTGTATTTCTATGTCCCATTTTGTTTCAGTATGTTCTATTGCTATGTCCCATTCTGTTTCAGTATGTTCTATTTCTATGTCCCATTTTGTTTCAGTATGTTGTATTTCTATGTCCCATTTTGTTTCAGTGTGTTCTATTTCTATGTCCCATTCTGTTTCAGTATGTTCTATTGCTATGTCCCATTTTGTTTCAGTATGTTGTATTTCTATGTCCCATTCTGTTTCAGTATGTTCAGATTGCTATGTCCCATTTTGTTTCAGTATGTTCAGATTGCTATGTCCCATTTTGTTTCAGTATGTTCAGATTGCTATGTCCCATTTTGTTTCAGTATGTTCAGATTGCTATGTCCCATTCTGTTTCAGTATGAGCAGGCCTTTGACCCAAAGAGACTGCAAAACTGGGAAGTCCCCAAGGAGAAAGGAAAGGTGTGTGTGTGTATGTGTGTGTGTGTGTGTGTGTGTGTGTGTGTGTGTGTGTGTGTGTGTGTGTGTGTGTGTGCCAGCTGTGTCTGTGTCTGTGTGAGTGTGTGTAGGATGCGTGTGTGTGTGTGTGTGTGTGTGTGTGTGTGTGGTGTGTGTGTGTGTGTGTGTGTGTGGTGTGTAGGATACGTGTGCATGTGTGTGTGTGTGTGTGTGTGTGTGTGTGTGTGTGTCTGTCTGTGTCTGTGTCTGGTGTGAGTGTGTGTAGGATACGTGTGTGTGTGTGTGTGTGTGTGTGTGTGTGTGTGTGTGTGTGTGTGTGTGTGTGTGTGTGAACAATTGTGTGTATAATCTGGGGGTGATGAACTGACCTGGTAGGCCTTGCTCCATCTCCATGACTCAGCAGATAGCAAGTTCTCTGCTTTTAACCGCAACGTGTTCCATTGGGCGACAGTTGTGTGTGTCGCTTTGTGGCTGTTTCTGGGAGGCAGGCGGACACGGCTTTGTGTGGTCAGCTGGCTCTGACAGCACTCAGACTGACCGACACCTTTGTCTGTCAGCCAGTGCGCCGTGCGGTTGGCGCATGGTCAGGGCCAGGTCGGGCGTCATTGGGGTCAGTGGGTCGAGCTGGGTGGAACAGAGTGACTATGGAGAACATGTTACGAATTGATGGCGGTGAAAGTGCGTGCTTCATGCTGATGTGGCATGTGTGTTGAAGAGGGTACTGTTTGTGTGTGTGTGTGTGTGTGTGTGTGTGTGTGTGTGTGTGTGTGAGGGAGAGAGAGAGAGAGAGAGGGAGGGAGAGAGAGAGAGGGGAGAGAGAGAGAGAGAGAGAGAGAGAAGAAGAAGAAGAAGAAGAAGAAGAAGAAGAACTGTTTTCTGTTCAGCTGACCCCACCAACTCTCTCACTGTCTTTCCGTCTCTGTGTTTCTCATTTCTCTGTGTCTCTGTCTGTCTGTCTGACTCCCCCCAACACCCCCCCCCCCCCCTCGCCTCCCCACCCACCCCCGACTCTCCCTTTCCTCTCTCTCCTCTCTAACTCCCACCCCACCCCCACCCACGCTCTCTCTCTCCTTCCCTCTCCCTCCCTCCCTCCCTCCTCTCTCTCTCTCTCCAGGGTTGGGTGGGGGGGGGGGGGGGGGAGCATTGTACGCTTATCTCATTACACTGACTACGTACACTTTCGTTCGTTCGTTCAGTCAGGTGGTCGTGCTTGTCAACCACCAGACACTGACCTTTCCAATGACCTCCGCGCCTTCCAGCCCTGTCGTGCTTGCTGTGTCTGCAGGGCTTATCTCCCCATCGTGTTCTCATTGTGTTCTGTCTGTCTGTCTGCATGCCTGCCTGTCTGTCTGTCTGTCCCGCGGGTCAGTGACCTTATTATCCTATGCTGTACGTGACTTTGCAGTCCCTGTGTAGGCTGGGGAGTGGGGGTGGGGTGGGGGGGGGGGGGACACGTGTGTCTGCCGAATCATCATTATTTTGGTGAGGGGGACAGGTCACGAGCGGAGGCGTGCGTGTACATAGCTCTCTGTCTGGGAAGGTGGCAGGCGTGTCACCGTACCGTCTTTTCTTATTAGGGGTCTGTGTGTTTGTGTGTCTGTCTGCCTGTTTGTTTGTTGGTTTGTCTGAGTAGGGGAGAGTGGGAGGGGGACACAACACCTCCCATCTCTGACTTCTTCCTATCTTTTTTTCTTTTTGTGTCTTTAATTTTCCTTTTTCAAAGTGATCCTTAATTTTCTAGCCCCCACCCCAACCCCTCGTTCTTTCTATTCTTGTTATGTTTGGTCCACATTTTGTAGCAGTTTCAGCAGGATTCAAACTTACAATTTTGTGTGAATGTTCTTCAAATCATGAAACGTTTATCTGCATTCTTTTACGTATGGCAAATGTTTGTATTTATCTGCATTCGTTGTTGCTGTCGTGTGCATTGCTTTCTATTCTCCTTCGCTCACCCTGTCAACCCGCCCCCCTTCCTTCTTCCCTGTGTCAGTCATAAGAGCGGCAGCAGCAACATGTTATTGATAATACTGAAACTGATAACTGCTATGATATGAAGAACGGTGATATCATGTTGATGCAGTTATTCAATATAAGTTGTTTACAGCCTAGCTGACCACAGGTGGCCGTATCAGGGTTGTAACGTATTAATAATAACAATAATGATAATAATAATAATAATGCATATTTCTGGCTCTTTATCAAAATATAGCGATAAGAGTTTACAAATGTGTTAGTAGCATCCACCCCACCCCCCACCCCTCAATCTCCACCCCAAGGCATGCGCACACGTACACACAGACACACAGACACAGACAGACACAGACACAGACATACTCAGACACACGCGCGCGCACAAACAAACAAACACACACACACACACACACACACACACACACACACACACACACACACACACACACACACACACACACACATTAGTTGCCCTGGTGCCCTGTGTGTCCCTGCTATTGTTGCACAATGCTCTGTGCACGGTGCTACAGGACAGGCAACGCACACACTCAGGGCATTCTGTTTATTACCTGTTAATAAACAGCCTGCGTTCACACTCGTGTCCTACCCGACCCCCCACCCCCTGTCCCCCTATCCCTTCCCTCCTTCATCCATGCTTCTTCTCCACCCCCACCCCCCTCCATTTCCCCCTCCCCCTTCCAACAAGGCGTCGGGGTGCTTGTTGAGTGAGATGGTAGTCACTGAGATGACGGAGAAGCTGAGGTCTGCACTGAGTGTACCACGTGTGTCTTATCTGTGTCTTAGCTGTCAGGGAAGTGAGATGTGTAGTTGTTTATAGTCAGTCAGCTGGTCTGTAGTTGTTTACAGTCAGTCAGCTGGTCTGTAGTTGTTTATAGTCAGTCAGCTGGTCTGCTTGTAAGCCGGCAAGTTCCAGTAACCCTTGTTCATTGCTGTTGGAACACTGCACACAGGTAGGAACGTGGAGGTATTGCAGATTGGTGTTCATTCTTTACGGTTAGGACAGAAGATATTGTGTAGTTCTGCAGATGGCTACATTGGTAAGTATATGTTTAGGTGTGTTCATTCATTATGAATAGGCAGATAGGAAGATAATTTGTCCATGGGTATATAAGGCAGATAGGAAGATAATTTGTCCATGGGTATATAAGGCAGATAGGAAGATAATTTGTCCAGGGGTATATAAGGCAGATAGGAAGTTAATTTGTCCAGAGGTACATAAGGCAGATAGGAAGATAATTTATCCATGGGTACATAAGGCAGATAGGAAGATAAGTTGTCCAGGAGGTTATAAGTGGCTAGATTGCTATGTAGGTAGGAAAGCAGGTATGCACATATGTAATTACAGTAGGTAGGTAGATAGGCAACAAAACAGTTTCGGTTAACAACCAGTTAGTGAACTAATTGATGTTGTCACACGCAGTTAGCTAGCAACTTAGCAAACTGATTATCAGTGTAAAAGTTGATTAATTTTGTGTGTTTGCCACAAATCCTCATTCTACATTGTGTTGATGGCTGTTATCCAAACAGTGAGTGAAGGATCGTGTCTATTACGTTTGTTAAACATCTCAGTATCGTCATTTCAAGATAAAATCACACAATCTGATCGCTGTTTTGAAATGTCTTCGGTGTGTCTCAGTCAATCGACGAGCCAGTCAGTCGCTCTCAGCTTTGTGACTGTCTTTAAGCTCTGTTGATGTTTACAGCCATGTCTTGATGTTTACAGCCATGTCTTGATGTTTACAGCCATGTCTTGATGTTGATGTTCTGCCATGTCTTGATGTTGATGTTCTGCCATGTCTTGCCATGTCTTGATGTTGATGTTCTGCCATGTTTTGATGTTGATGTTCTGCCATGTCTTGCCATATCTTGATGTTGATGTTCTGCCATGTCTTGATGTTGATGTTCTGCCATGTCTTGATGTTGATGTTCTGCCATGTCTTGCCATGTCTTGATGTTGATGTTCTGCCATGTCTTGATGTTGATGTTCTGCCATGTCTTGATGTTGACGTTCTGCCATGTCTTGATGTTGACGTTCTGCCATATCTTGATGTTGACGTTCTGCCATGTCTTGATGTTGATGTTCTGCCATGTGTTGATGTTGACGTTCTGCCATGTTTTGATGTTGACGTTTTGCCATGTCTTGATGTTTACAGCCCTTCTTGATGTTGATGTTCTGTCATGTCTTGATGTTGATGTTTTGCCATGTCTTGATGTTTGCAGCCATGTCTTGATGTTGACGTTCTGCCATGTCTTGATGTTGATGTTTTGCCATGTCTTGATGTTTACAGCCATGTCTGATGTTCTGCCATGTCTTGATGTTGGTGCTCTGCCATGTCTTGATGTTGATGTTCTGTCATGTCTTGATGTTGGTGTTCTGCCATGTCTTGATGTTGGTGTTCTGCCATGTCTTGATGTTGGTGTTCTGCCATGTCTTGATGTTGGTGTTCTGCCATGTCTTGATGTTGGTGTTCTGTCATGTCTTGATGTTCTGCCATGTCTTGATGGTGTTCTGCCATGTCTTGATGTTGGTGTTCTGCCATGTCTTGATGTTCTGCCATGTCTTGATGTTGAAGTTCTGCCATGTCTTCATGTTCTGCCATGTCTTGATGTTGATGGTCTGCCATGTCTTGATGTTGAAGTTCTGCCATGTCTTCATGTTCTGCCATGTCTTGATGTTGATGGTCTGCCATGTCTCGATGTTGATAATCTGCCATGTCTTGATGTTGATGGTCTGCCATGTCTTGATGTTCTGCCATGTCTCGATGTTGATGGCCTGCCATGTCTTGATGTTGATGCCACAGTACCCTCTGGCACGGGAGGGGTCCTCGGTGATCCATGCCAACAACCGAGGGCACCTGCTGCCCAACGTGCCCCGAAACCGGGAATCTCCATGGGGCACCTTCGTGGGAACCTGGGACATGCCCACCCAGATCCCCGGTACGTTTCCTCCAACCTCACGTCACCCTCCCCGAGGTTCTTCCGTCCATTGTAGTACTGTCCCCCCCCCCCCCCCCCCCACACACACACACAGGTCTTTCTGTCCTCCTGATGTCTTCCTCTTCAGACCACCAGACTCAGTTTATTGTGGTGATAAAAAGGGCTGCTGTAAAAGAAAAACAAATCTTGAGTTTGCCCCTGTCCCTGACCCACCCGACAAAACACATGTAGGGAGCGGCAGAAGTTGATGCCACAGCTGATGAATGGGAACAGTGAATGTACGAATGAGTGGATCCGGAGGGGCGCATGAGTGAATGTACGAATGAGTTGATGGGTGAATGTACGAAACAGGGAATGGGCGAATGAGTGAATGTACGAGTGAGTTGATGGGTGAATGTACGAATGAGTGGATGGGCGAATAAGTGAATGTGCGAATGAGTGGATGGGTAGATGAGTGAATGAACGAATGAGTTGATGGGCGAATAAGTGAATGACCGAATGAGTGGATGGGTGAATGCACGAATGAGTGGATGGGTGAATGCACGAATGAGTGGATGGGTGAATGCACGAATGAGTGGATGGGTGAATGCACGAATGAGTGGATGGGTAAATGAGTGAAAGCACGAATGAGTGGATGAGAGAATGAACGAATGAGTGGGTGGGTGAATGTACGAATGAGAGGATGGGTGAATGCACGAATGAGTGGATGGGTGAATGCACGAATGAGTGGATGGGTAAATGAGTGAAAGCACGAATGAGTGGATGAGAGAATGAACGAATGAGTGGGTGGGTGAATGTACGAATGGGAGGATGGGTGAATGAGTGAATGAACGAATGAGTTGATGGGTGAATGAGTGAATGCACGATTGAGTGTATAGGTGAACGAGTGAATGAACGAATTGATTGATGGGTGGATGAGTGAATGCACAAATGAGTTGATGGTGAATGAGTGAATGCACGAATGAGTTGATGGGTGAGTGAGTGAATGCACGAATGAGTTGATGGTGAATGAGTAAATGTACGAATGAGTTGATGGGTGAATGAGTAAATGTACGAATGAGTTGATGGGTGATTGAGTGATGCACGAATGAGTGTATGGGTGTATGAGTGAATGAACGAATGAGTGGATGGATGAATGGGTGAACGGGTCCTGACAACTATGGGGAGAAAAACACAATCCACCCATAGTCCTGTAGCATTATGACCACCAGAGGAGAGCATCACAATCCACCCATAGTCCTATAGTATTATGACCACCAGGGGAGAACATCACAATCCACCTGTAGTCCTATAGTATTATGACCACCAGGGGAGAACATCACAATCCACCTGTAGTCCTATAGTATTATGACCACCAGGGGAGAACATCACAATCCACCTGTAGTCCTATAGTATTATGACCACCAGGGGAGAACATCACAATTCACCTATAGTCCTGTAGCATTATAACCACCAGGGGAGAACATCACAATCCACCTATAGTCCTGTAGCATTATGACCACCAGGGGAGAACATCACAATCCACCTATAGTCCTATAGCATTATGACAACCAGGGGAGAACATCACAATCCACCTATAGTCCTGTAGCATTATAACCACCAGGGGAGGCATCACAATCCACCTATAGTCCTGTAGCATTATAACCACCAGGGGAGGCATCACAATCCACCTATAGTCCTATAGTCTTATGACCACCAGGGGAGAAAAACACAATCCACCTATAGTCCTGTAGCATTATGACCACCAGTGGAGAACATCACAATCCACCTATAGTCCTGTAGCATTATAACCACCAGGGGAGGCATCACAATCCACCTAGTCCTGTAGCATTATAACCACCAGGGGAGGCATCACAATCCACCTATAGTCCTATAGTATTATGACCACCAGGGGGAGAACATCACAATCCACCTATAGTCCTATAGTATTATGACCACCAGGGGAGAAAAACACAATCCACCTATAGTCCTGTAGCATTATGACCACCAGTGGAGAACATCACAATCCACCTATAGTCCTGTAGCATTATAACCACCAGGGGAGGCATCACAATCCACCTAGTCCTGTAGCATTATAACCACCAGGGGAGGCATCACAATCCACCTATAGTCCTATAGTATTATGACCACCAGGGGAGAACATCACAATCCACCTATAGTCCTATAGTATTATGACCACCAGGGGAGAAAAACACCATCCACCTATAGTCCTATAGTATTATGACCACCAGGGGAGAACATCACAATCCACCTATAGTCCTGTAGCATTATAACCACCAGGGGAGAACATCACAATCCACTTATAGTCCTGTAGCATTATGACCACCAGTGGAGAACATCACAATCCACCTATAGTCCTATAGTATTATGACCACCAGGGGAGAACATCACAATCCACCTATAGTCCTGTAGCATTATAACCACCAGGGGAGGCATCACAATCCACCTATAGTCCTGTAGCATTATAACCACCAGGGGAGAACATCACAATCCACCTATAGTCCTGTAGCATTATAACCACCAGGGGAGGCATCACAATCCACCTATAGTCCTATAGTATTATGACCACCAGGGGAGAAAAACACAATCCACCTATAGTCCTGTAGCATTATAACCACCAGGGGAGGCATCACAACCCACCTATAGTCCTGTAGCATTATAACCACCAGGGGAGGCATCACAATCCACCTATAGTCCTATAGTATTATGACCACCAGGGGAGGCATCACAATCCACCTAGTCCTGTAGCATTATAACCACCAGGGGAGGCATCACAATCCACCTATAGTCCTATAGTATTATGACCACCAGGGGAGAACATCACAATCCACCTATAGTCCTATAGTATTATGACCACCAGGGGAGAAAAACACCATCCACCTATAGTCCTATAGTATTATGACCACCAGGGGAGAACATCACAATCCACCTATAGTCCTGTAGCATTATAACCACCAGGGGAGGCATCACAATCCACCTATAGTCCTATAGTATTATGACTACCAGGGGAGAACATCACAATCCACCTATAGTCCTGTAGCATTATGACCACCAGGGGAGGCATCACAATCCACCTATAGTCCTGTAGCATTATAACCACCAGGGGAGAAAAACATAATCCACCTATAGTCCTGTAGTATTATGACCACCAGGGAGAAAATCACAATCCACCTATAGTCCTGTAGCATTATGACCACCAGGGGAGAACATCACAATCCACCTATAGTCCTATAGTATTATGACCACCAGGGAGAGAACATCACAATCCACCTATAGTCCTATGGTATTATGACCACCAGGGGAGAAAAACACAATCCACCTATAGTCCTGTAGCATTATAACCACCAGGGGAGGCATCACAATCCACCTATAGTCCTGTAGTATTCTTAACTCCAGGGGAAAACATCACAATCCATCTATAGTCCTGTAGTAATCTGACGACTGTGAGGAGAGCATCACAATCCACCTATAGTCCTGTAGTAATCTGACAGCTGTGGGGAGAACATCACAATCCACGTATAGTCTTGTAGTAATCTGACGACTGTGGGGACAGCACCACAATCCATCTATAGTCCTGTAGTAATCTGACGACTGTGGGGAGAACATCACAATCCACCTATAGTCCTGTAGTAATCTGACAGCTGTGGGGAGAGCATCACAATCCACCTATAGTCCTGTAGTAATCTGACAGCTTTGGGGAGAGCACCACAATCCACCTATAATCCTGTAGTAATCTGACAGCTGTGGGGAGAGCACCACAATCCACCTATAGTCCTGTAGTAATCTGATAGTTGTGGGGAGAGCACCACAATCCACCTATAGTCCTGTAGTAATCTGACGACTGTGGGGGAGAGCACCACAATCCACCTATAGCCCTGTAGTAATCTGACGACTGTGGGGGAGAGCATCACAATCCACCTATAGTCCTGTAGTAATCTGACGACTGTGGGGGAGAGCATCACAATCCACCTATAGTCCTGTAGTAATCTGACGACTGTGGGGGAGAGCATCACAATCCACCTATAGTCCTGTAGTAATCTGACGACTGTGGGGGAGAGCATCACAATCCACCTATAGTCCTGTAGTAATCTGACGACTGTGGGGGAGAGCATCACAATCCACCTATCTCCCAGCAGAGGGTGGAGCAGGAAAATGTATAGAGGTTTACCAAGAAAGAATTTTTTTTTCAGATGTGGGGATGGCGGTTGGGGGAGAGGGAGGAGAGGGGGGAGGGGGGGTAATCAATGTAAAGGAAATCTCCGAGCCTATGCTTGAGGATCCACAAAGAGTCCAGAGGAGTTTAAAAAGGGCAACAGTCTGAGTAGTCAGCTGTATGCAGTAACAGAATCAGTGATATTAAAGATAAAGGAAGGACGATAGAAAAGACGACAAAATAAGAATGATAATGTTGACAGTTATATCAGTGATATTAAAGATAAAGGAAGGACGATAGAAAAGACGACAAAATAAGAATGATAATGTTGACAGTTATCTCAACACCTCTTAACACGTGACCTATTGTGTTGCCGAGGTAATCAGCAATAACATCAACACCTATTACCACGTGACCTGTTGTGTTGCCTCGGTAATCGGCAATGGCATTAACACCTATTACCACGTGACCTGTTGTGTTGCCCAGGTAACCGGCAGCTGAACCCCACAGCCCGGTCGGAGGAAGTGCATGTCAAGCTTCAGGTGAAGAAGGAGGAAGCAGCGGAGGTCCTGTCAGGTGGCCTGAAAAAATGCAAGGTGAGTGCAGCATTGTCATACCTCTCTGTGGAGAAATGTCAGGTGAGTGCAGCATTGTCATACCTCACTGTGGAGAAATGTCAGGTGCCTCAACCATTGTCATACCTCACTGTGGAGAAATGTCAGGTGAGTGCAGCCATTGTCATACCTCACTGTGGAGGTCAGGTAAGTGCAGCCATTGTCATACCTCACTGTGGAGAAATGTCAGGTGAGTGCCTCAACCATTGTCATACCTCACTGTGGAGAAATGTCAGGTGAGTGCCTCAACCATTGTCATACCTCACTGTGGAGAAATGTCAGGTGAGTACCTCAACCATTGTCATACCTCACTGTGGAGAAATGTCAGGTGAGTGCAGCCATTGTCATACCTCACTGTGGAGAAATGTCAGGTGAGTGCCTCAACCATTGTCATACCTCACCGTGGAGAAATGTCAGGTGAGTGCAGCCATTGTCATACCTCACTGTGGAGAACTGTCAGGTGAGTGCAGCCATTGTCATACCTCACTGTGGAGAAATGTCAGGTGAGTACCTCAACCATTGTCATACCTCACTGTGGAGAAATGTCAGGTGAGTGCAGCCATTGTCATACCTCACTGTGGAGAAATGTCAGATGCCTCAACCATTGTCATACCTCACTGTGGAGAAATGTCAGGTGCCTCAACCATTGTCATACCTCACTGTGGAGAAATGTCAGGTGCCTCAACCATTGTCATACCTCATTGTGGAGAAATGTCAGGTGCCTCAACCATTGTCATACCTCACTGTGGAGAAATGTCAGGTGAGTGCAGCCATTGTCATACCTCACTGTGGAGAAATGTCAGGTGCCTCAACCATTGTCATACCTCACTGTGGAGAAATGTCAGGTGAGTGCAGCCATTGTCATACCTCACTGTGGAGAAATGTCAGGTGCCTCAACCATTGTCATACCTCACTGTGGAGAAATGTCAGGTGGGTGCAGCAGTGTTATACCACACTGTGGAGAAATGTCAGGTGAGTACCTCAACCACTGTCATACCTCACCATGGAGAAGTGTCAGGTGAGTGCCTCAACCATTGTCATACCTCACTGTGGAGAAATGTCAGGTGGGTGCAGCAGTGTTATACCACACTGTGGAGAAATGTCAGGTGAGTACCTCAACCATTGTCATACCTCACCGTGGAGAAATGTCAGGTGAGTGCCTCAACCATTGTCATACCTCACTGTGGAGAAATGTCAGGTGAATGCAGCCATTGTCATACCTCACTGTGGAGAAATGTCAGGTGCCTCAACCATTGTCATACCTCACTGTGGAGAAATGTCAGGTGCCTCAACCATTGTCATACCTCACGGTGGAGAAATGTCAGGTGCCTCAACCATCGTCATACCTCACTGTGGAGAAATGTCAGGTGAGTGCAGCCATTGTCATACCTCACTGCTCGATGATCGACGTTTCCAAACTTGTTGATCACCTACATAACGTTCACAGCCACGTTAGAGCAGCTGCATCCACAGTGCCCACAAGACGGGTATATCTTTATTGATTTTTCCCTCACCCCAGAGTAGAAATTACGTAAGAGATGCAGTCTGCTGGTGACATTCCTATTTCATGCATGTTGTTCGTCCATGGAGTCGACGACAACCACTTCAGTTATCTTGAAGTTATGGGGGTGGGTGGATGAGATGATTTGTGGATACGCAGGTGGCTGATCAAGCCGATGTATGCATAGAATGTGCGGTGACAGCATGGACAGGGAATGTAGCAGACCTCCTCTTCATTGCTGGTGCAGGCTTTCCTCACTTATCTCTTTTGTTTTCGCTGCAGCTGTCCTCCTTTCTTCACATAAATTGGCACCTTTGTGGACAGTGTAGCGCCATCTAGCTCGACACAGCAATTTGTTCTCATGTGTCAGGGTTAATACATAAGCATTATCTTAATGCTGTTGAGGACTCACACACAGTTCTCCTCACTGACCATTGAGCCACAAGGCAGACACAGTGACATGACAGAGGGAGAGGCTGGCCGGCCAGCCAGGTTCAGTTCAGGCAAGTGAAGACATTCCAAGCGAGGCATGATGCTGACTGATGCCAACCTCTGGAGCTCTTCAGATTCTAGACGGTTCTGACTTTCACGGGGAGGCTGAAGGTGGAAGGATAGGTTCTGGCGTATATAGTAAAACTGAAGGTTGGTGGATAGGTTCTGACTTTTATGGTGAGGCTGAAGGTGGGTGGATAGGTTCTGACTTTTATGGTGAGGCTGAAGGTTGGTTGGAAAGGTTCTGACTTTTATGGTGAGGCTGAAGGTGGGTGGATAGATTCTGACTTTTATGGTGAGGCTGAAAGTGGGTGGATAGGTTCTGACTTTAATGGTGAGGCTGAAAATGGGTGGGTAGGTTCTGACTTTTATGGTGAAGCTGAAGGTGGGTTGGGTAGGTTCTGACTTTGATGGTGAGGCTGAAGGTGGGTGGATAGGTTCTGACTTTTATGGTGAGGCTGAAGGTGGGTGGATAGGTTCTGACTTTTATGGTGAGGCTGAAGGGGGTTGGATAGGTTCTGACTTTTATGGTGAGGCTGAAGGTGGGTGGCTAGATTCTGACTTTAATGGTGAGGCTGAAAGTGGGTGGATAGGTTCTGACTTTGATGGTGAGGCTGAAGGTGGGTGGATAGGTTCTGACTTTTATGGTGAGGCTGAAGGGGGCTGGATAGGTTCTGACTTTGATGGTGAGGCTGAAGGTGGGTGGATAGGTCCTGACTTTTATGGTGAGGCTGAAGGTGGGTGGATAGGTTCTGACTTTTATGGTGAGGCTGAAGGTGGGTGGATAGGTTCTGACTTTGATGGTGAGGCTGAAGGTGGGTGGATAGGTTCTGACTTTGATGGTGAGGCTGAAGGTGAGTGGATAGATTCTGACTTTTATGGTGAGGCTGAAGGTGGGTGAATAGAGACAACAGGGCTCAACTTTCTACACAGGCCATGCTTACTTGAGAGATCTGAACATGAAGATCACGCTGATTCTTAGACAACAGGCCATGTTTAATGAGAGATCTGAACGTGAAGATCACGCTGATTTCTAGACAAAGCAAGCTGGCATTTGGAGCACGTTGTCACTCAGAATGTTCGCTTCTGACGTGAAGCGGGGAACGAACAGCATGTGTACTTAATACAGATCGATTTGCGCAGCCATTTGGATGCCAGTTTGTTAAAAAAAAACACCGTTAATTTTTCAGTTAAAATTATTAAAGAAATCAAAGAAATTGCAGGAGTTTAGCATCTCTCTCTCTCTCTCTCTCTCTCTCTCTCTCTCTCTCTCTCTCTCTCTCTCTCTCTCTGCACACACACACACACACACACACACACACACACAAATATATATATATATATATATTATTTTTGGTCTTCTTTTTTTCCCTTAGCTGCTGTCAGTACTTACGTGACTGACAATGCATGGGTTATTGAACAGCAGAGCTGACCATTTTGACAGTTGATACCTTTTGACCTCCCTTTTGCTTTCTATATGGATCCTCAAGCATAAGCAAAAGATCTTCCCCTTCATGTAATACTGTTTACATAATGATTTGAGTTTTTCAGCAATGTATTTCCCTACCGCACTTCCTTTTCGTTTTGCTTTCCTACCCTTCGCTGTCTGTTTTGGGGGCGCTGTTGGGTTCAGAATGACAGGTTGTGGTATGTGTCATTTGATTCCACAGTGGTATGTGTCTTTTGATGCCACAGTGGTATGTGTCATTTGATGCACAGTGGTATGTGTCATTTGATGCCAAGGGAGCACAGACACTATCGGCCACGCCTCCACGGCAAGTGCAGTCCAGCGAACGAAAGGCCTTGGAGCAGGCGACATGAATGGTTCTGTCTTCAAGATCGATCACAATGGTCCCTGTATGCTGCTTGTGAAGGATTTCATATTCATGGGATATTTCTCTGATTTTTCATTCTCATTTTCTTTCTTTTCTGTATTTTGTGTCAGCTCGTTATATGCAAATGTCGTTGTGACCTGTAAATATTTTATCGCTGATTTGACCTACTGCTGGAGTGTAACTGATGACGTGCAGAGGACACGGAAGGGACAGATTTAGCAGAGCGGCCCATTGTTCAGGACCGCCCCAGTTCATCTGTTGGAGGAACTGACTGGCGCCGGTTCTGCTCTCCTCATAGGGCATCTTGTGGAAGCCTGTGCTTTGTCACTCCAGGGCTTTTCCCTGATGGCCGTTTCCTGACTAACAGGCTTCTGACTCTGATGCCGTTTTGTTGTTACCTGGGCTACAGAGGTAACAGCTTGGCTACAGAGGTAACGGCTTGGCTACAGAGATAACAGCTTGGCTACAGAGGTAACAGCTAGGCTACAGAGGTAATAGCTGAACTACAGAGGTTAACAGCTGCGCTGTAGAAGTAACAGCTGAGCTATAGAGGTAACAGCTGGGCTACAGAGTTAACAGATGGGCTATAGAGGTCACAGCTGGGCTGCAGAGGTAACAGCTAGGCTACAGAGGTAACAGCTTGGCTACAGAGGTAATAGCTGAGCTACAGAGGTTAACAGCTGGGCTGCAGAGGTAACAGCTGGGCTATAGAGGTAACAGTGGGCTACAGAGGTAACAGTGGGCCACAGAGGTAACAGTAGTGGGCTACAGAGGTAACAGCTGGGCTGCAGAGGTAACAGTGGGCTACAGAGGTAACAGTGGACTACAGAGGTAACAGTGGGCCACAGAGGTAACAAACCACATGACCTGTGTGGCAGGTGCCGTCGCCGTTGCCGGTGAAGATCGATGAGGAAGCCAAGTCCATCAACAACCCCCCACTGGCGCCCACCAGCCCCTTCAACGCCACCGCCACGAAGTCCCTGGCGGCTCCCACCTTTCCCATGATGCACGACGTCATGTGGCCCAAACAGGGCGGGGACAGCGACCAGCCCGTCGGCAACCCGGCCTCCCCCAAACCCCCCACCCCCATGCCCCTGGGCGGAGAGGCCGTGCAGGCGCAGGCACGCCAGGTCGTGTCGCCCGTCAACCCCGAACAGGTGGCCGTCAGAGGCGCCGTGGCCTCTCCCATCGAGCCTGTTACCGGCCAGCTCAGGACGCCGGAAGCCAACGTCAACTGGCCAATGGCGGCCTCGGCCTCACCGGAAGTTATGTGATGTCATCGACCTACAGATAGTGTTTTGATTCTTCCACCAAGGAACTTTGGGGTCGAGGTGTCTTTGGAATTCAGCACCGTTTGGTTGGAAACCTCTTCCGATGTAATGGTCTTTTGGTACACCGTGTGTACAGACACTTTATTTGTCTTTGGTTTTTTAAAAGCTGTGTAGGGGGTGCCTTACGCTTCATTTCATTTCTTTTTTAATTGTTTCTTATGACACTCGAGTAGTAACTTTCATGAAACATGTTGGTCTGTATATGGCATCGTCAATTTTCTGTGAGATTTAATCAATCCACCGATCTGTTGAATGCTGCTTTTTTTTTTTTTCTTTCCAATGTTGACACTTGAAATCACGTGTATTTGATTTTTCTTTTTCGTTTTGTAACCATCTTTTTTGCATGTAAATGTACTTTGAAAATCATGTTTGTTTTCTCAGATGTGACATGTTGACATGAATCATATATTTCCTCATAAATGTATCAGTCGTGTTTATTGTCCATGTGCTAGACAGTGTTTCAAAGACATCACACACACACAGACCATTGACTGTCCTACACAGACTGATCATTCAGGGAAGACAGGTTGGATTTCAACAAAACCGTTTTAAACAGGAGCAAAAACAGATTTACTGGGCTGCCAAACGAGAGAACAAGTGAAAAAACAAACGCAGCGAGTTTCGACCTGTTGGGTCTTCAGGCAGCAAATGATAGTCAAAACTATGAAGACAAAGGATGAATGGACAGTCGTTCATCATGTCTTCGATCTGGTGGCAACATTTGGTCTCCGGTGATTGCCGACACCAAATTTTGCTCCAAGATGGAAGAGATAAATGTCTGTCCATTCGTCCTTCATTTTCCTGGTTTTGAATGTCGTTTGTCCAGCCTGAAGACCCAGTAGGTTGAAACGCATTGTGTTTTGTTTTGTAATTTGTTTGTTTCTTCCTTTGACAGTCAGGTAATTCTGTTTCTGCTCTGCTTCAATTTCTACCTGCAGTCCTCCCACTTTCTCTTGTTCCCGTTTGCTGCTCATTCAAAATAAAACATCTTGCAATAATTCTGGAGATTGTTTCAAAATTTTACACTCGCATTTCCAAATTATGTCTAAGATGGTTTCAATACAAAAAAACATGTTGTTATTGTGGTTAATCTTTGAAAGATATGCTGTTTTGCATGGGAGGCAAGAGAAGACCTTGAGAAATACATATAGCTGATGAAAGAAAATGAAAGGCTCTGCGTTTGTTCTTTTGTCTGATGTGTTCTGGTGACCCCTTCTGTGGATGGGCAGTGAGGTTGCAATGTCTCTGTGTGTGGATGTGTGTCTGTTCCATTGTAGACTTGTACACCAGGGCTTTCGGTTGGGAGTATTCTCACTCAAGAGTGAAGCGCTTCCTTGAAAGAGACGCTTTTGGTAAATGGACTAAACCACTTTGCTCCTGACAGTGTCATTTACTAGGGAAGGCTTGTGAACTGAAGAGGATTGGCCAGAGGGTTCGATTAGAATCAGTCTCTTGTGCATGTTCACTGTAAAGTGACAGTGTTTGTCGTGGACATGGAGAACACCCTGCGAAACCAGCTAGTTCCTTAAGTGTGAAAACACCGCGCCAGTTGTCTATTGGTGTCTTCTTTTGACGATGCTGCAATGCTACCTGCAATGTTGTAAAACTAATTTGAATAGTGCAGGATGCAACGTGTCCTGTAGACGCTGAGCCATCATGGTCATCAGTGGGGAGCTGAGAACATGGCGTGCTGCATGGTGGATCTTAACAGGCACTGCTGAAGTGACTTAACACTGCTCGGCCCTCTCTGGCCAGTTGCCTGATGGCATTCTTACCATAAGGATGCCTGTACCTTGCTGTGCTGGGATTGTAACAGAGTGAGTTAAGGTGTGGCATTCTTAACATAAGGATGCCTGTACCTTGCTGTGCTGGGATTGTAACCGAGTGAGTTAAGGTGTGGCATTCTTACCATAAGGATGCCTGTACCTTGCTGTGCTGGGATTGTAACAGAGTGAGTTAAGGTTTGGCATTCTTAACATAAGGGTGCCAATACCTTGCTGTGCTGGATTGTAACAGAGTGAGTTAAGGTGTGGCATTCTTACTATAAGGGTGCCTATAGCTTGCTGTGCTGGATTGTAACAGAGTGAGTTAAGGTGTGGCATTCTTACTATAAGGGTGCCTATAGCTTGCTGTGCTGGATTGTAACAGAGTGAGTCAAGGTGTGGCATCCTTACTATAAGGGTGCCTATAGCTTGCTGTGCTGGATTGTAACAGAGTGAGTTAAGGTGTGGCATTCTTACTATAAGGTGCCTATAGCTTGCTGTGCTGGATTGTAACAGAGTGAGTCAAGGTGTGGCATTCTTACTATAAGGGTGCCTATACTTGCTGTGCTGGGATTGTAACAGAGTGAGTCAAGGTGTGGCATTCTTACTATAAGGGTGCCTTAGCTTGCTGTGCTGGATTGTAACAGAGCGAGTTGTGGCATGGCAATGAAAGGGAAGCCTGGAATGACTGGGGGCAATGCCACGGCAGCCCTGATAGGGCCCTAGGCGGTCGGCAGGGCTGTAAGCCATATGACTTGAATGGCATTGGGTAGTAGAGAGAACACACACACACACACTCACTAACACACACATTCACTCACACACACTCTCACACACTCACTCTCTCTCTCACACACACACACCACTGGCTACAAGACTGAGCACATACACACACATGCAACTGTCACTAGGTGAAGAGAATCCACACTCACATAAATACACACACACAAATGCCACAGGGTGGGAGAGAGAACACACGCGCACACACACACACATTACCAACATAAAATACTCTTGATATACACCTGTATAAGTACACACACACACACATAGACACCACACACTTGATAGATGCCTGTGTAAGTACACACACACACACACACACACACACACACAGCAACAGGCCCCCGTATCATTCAAATAATTTTTGTCTAGAATTTTATTGAAAACCATCTGATGATGAGAAGAGTCGACACATAGTCTGTTTCCCCAGTGTCTTGGCAAACAAACAACATCTTTCAGTGACCCAGCTCTGTCTGACAGAGGGCAAGGCTCACACACGTCTCTCTGTTATGAGATCACCCAACTTCACTTTCACACCATCATTATAATTCATTAAGCATTCTATAAAATATCGCGAAATAAAATAAATGCTAGTAAGACATGTCTTTCAAAATCAGATAATAGGTAAGCAGTGATGGCACAAAGGAAAAAAAGCAAAACAAAAACAACAACAAAAAACATACATAATCCAGATCCATGCTTTGATGGTGGTGACATATTCTTCTTCATAAGAAACATCATAATGATTGTGGTTTCACAGGTTTTTATGGTTGAATGTTCACATGATGTCTTTTAAGACTGAAATGCAAGATCAGTTTTCCATCCCTCACAGCCTACACACGGCCACCACTGTTCTTACTTGCATCAAATAAGAGCAGTGGTGGCTGTGTTCTTATGTGACTGCACCACACTCACCAAGCGTATACGTGAGTGAAACAAATGTACATCACAATAACATGACTGAAAATCATTGTGAAATATGCACACGAGTATGAAAACACAGCTGCAGACACAGGACTAAAAGAAAACTAAAGGCAAGAAAATCATGTGAACAAAAAAAAAAAGAGAGTAAATAATTCACAATATTCATTTCAATATGATATCCTAAACAAAAACTGCGACCCAAAAAAGTCAAATGAAAAATGATCTTAGAATGCAGCATATCATAATGAACGCCAAGTATACTTCATTTCACTGGTAAATCACAAAGGCACGCACACACACACACACACACACACACACACTCACACACTATGCCACAAACATCACAAACCTTTCACCACATACAGCTCTTCAGTCCACTAGCTGTGTCGATATAAATGCAACAAATCCCTTGGCAGCAGCTGTGGGAGGGGCAAAACAAAACAAACAAACAAAACCCATGAATTGCATCTGAATGAAAAAGACCCTTCAGTACATGAGCCATACAGTCCTAGAAACCAATTTTAGAATGATACGTCTCGTCAAACGATTCTGGAATGTTTCAGAAAATGGATGTTTTTGGTCCACCTCTGCTCACTGCTTTCCAGTGTTTCTGAACACAACTGAAGACTGGCCATGCCATGCTGACTGCCAAACTGCACTGAAAGCGGGTGCTATGTACAGACTGGAAGCAGAATCAAGAGGTTAATTCTGAGGCAATTCAATTTCCTCATTCTCTTGTAGTAGGGATACGGATGTCTTGACAAAGTGAAAAAAAAACAAAAAAAAACTGCTATTGATCACATCAACTATGTCTGCACCACACAGAATTTTTCATTAATTCAATCTTTCTTTTTAATGGGTCTGTGGAAAGATCCTCCCCTTTGAACTCCTCACCCACTCATCAAATTTTCATCCATATATCAACTTTCCTCACACACCTATCAACTTTCCTCACACACCCATCAACTTCCTCACACACCCATCAACTTTCCTCACACACCCATCAACTTTCCTCACACACACCTGTCAACTTTCCTCACACACCTGTCAACTTTCCTCACACACACCTGTCAACTTTCCTCACACACACCTGTCAACTTTCCTCACACACCCATCAACTTTCCTCACACACACCTGTCAACTTTCCTCACACACCTGTCAACTTTCCTCACACACCTATCAACTTTCCTCACACACCCATCAACTTTCCTCACACACCCGTCGACTTTCCTCACACACACCTGTCAACTTTCCTCACACATCTATCAACTTTCCTCACACACCTGTCAACTTTCCCCACACCCTATCAACTTTCCCTCTACACACTGTCAACTTTCCTCTAAACTATCACTTTCCTACACACCTGTCAATTTCCTCACACACCTTCAACTTTCCTCACAACCTCAATTTCCCGACACTCAATTCCTCACACCTATCAACTTTCCTCACACACCTATCAACTTTCCTCACACACTCGTCACATTTCCTCACACACCTATCAACTTTCCTACACACAATTCAACCTATCAACTTTCCTCACACACCTATCAACTTTCCTCACACACTCAACTTTCCTCAACACATCAACTTTCCTCACACACCTGTCAACTTTCCTCCTCCACACACCATCAACTTTCCTCACACACCAATTCCACAACTTTCCTCACACCTATCAACTTTCCTCACACATCAACTTTCCTCACACATCAACTTTCCTCACACATTCAACTTTCCTCACACATCAACTTTCCTCACACATTCACTTCCACAACCTATCAACTTTCCTCACACACCTCAACTTTCCTCACACACACTTTCAAAACTCACTTCCTCACACCTATCAACTTTCCTCACACACCAACTTTCCACAACTATTCCCTCACACATCAACTTTCCTCACACACCTTCAACTTCCTCACACCACTTTCCTCACACTCACTTCAACTTCCTCACACACCTATCAACTTTCCTCACACACCCTCAAACTTTCCTCACACACTCAACTTTCTCACACTCAACTTTCCTCACCACTAAATCAACATTCCTCTCACACATCAACTTTCCTCACACACCTGTCAACTTTCCTCACACATCAACTTTCCTCACCACAACTTCCTCCACTCAACTTTCCTCACACCTATCAACTTTCCTCACACTCAACTCCTCACACCCTATCAACTTTCCTCACACATCACTTCCTACAACTCAATTCCTCACACCATCAACTTTCCTCACACACACTATACAACTTTCACTATCTCACACATCAACTTTCCTCACACACTCCATCAACTTTCCTCACACACCTATCAACTTTCCTCCCAACATCAACTTTCCTCACACATCAACTTTCCTCACATCACTTCCTCACAACATCACTTTCCTCACACATTCAACACTTTCCTCACACACCATCAACTTTCCTCACACATCAACTTTCCTCACACACCCATCAACTTTCCTCACACATCATCAACTTTTCCTCACACATCATTTCAACTTTCCTCACACTCAACTTTCCTCACATCACCATCAACTTTCCTCACACATCAACTTTCCTCACACACCCATCAACTTTCCTCACACACTTCAACTTTCCTCACACATCAACTTTCCTCACATACTGTCAACTTTCCTCACACATCAACTTTCCTCACACACCATCAACTTCCTCACACATCAACTTTCTCACACACGTCAACTTCTCACACACCTGTCAATCCTCACACTCAACTTCCCTCACCATCAACTTTCCCACACATCAACTTTCCTCAACACCATCAACTTTCTCACACATCAACTTTCCCACACACCTGTCAACTTTCCTCACACACCTATCAACTTTCCTCACCCATCAACTTTCCTCACACACCTATCAACTTTCCTCCACACCTGTCAATTTTCCTCACACACCTATCAACTTTCCTCACACACCTGTCAACTTTCCTCACACACCTGTCAACTTTCCTCACACACCTGTCAACTTTCCTCACATACCTGTCAACTTTCCTCACACATCAACTTTCCTCACACACCTGTCAACTTTCCTCACACATCAACTTTCCTCACACACCTGTCAACTTTCCTCACACACCTGCCAACTTTCCTCACATACCTGTCAACTTTCCTCACACATCAACTTTCCTCACACACCTGTCAACTTTCCTCACACACCTGTCAACTTTCCTCACACACCCGTCAACTTTCCTCACACACCTGTCAACTTTCCTCACACCTATCAACTTTCCTCATACATCTGTCAACTTTCCTCACACACCTATCAACTTTCCCCACACACCTATCACATGTCCTCACACACGGCTGTTCTACACAGGTCATCAATGTAGATCAGGTGTTCTGTCTACACACAACGTTCTACACAGGTCATCAGTCTAGATCAGGTGTTCTGTCTACACACAATGTCCAACAAACTGTCGGAGTTTGCTTCTACCAGCCCAATATTTCCACTGGAAGGGTTTCTGACTACTGTGCTTTACATTGAGTACTCTATACAGTTTTATCGTTCACTTCATGTTGCCTGCACTACGGAAAGGTTTCTCACTACTGTGGTTTACACTGTGAAATCTGTAGTTTTATCTTTCACTCAATATTGCCTGTACTAAGGAAAGGTTTCTCATGACAAACTAGTATTGTGTAAACTTCAGTATTTCATCATTCACTTGATATTACGTTAACTAAAAAAATCAGGGACTGTTTGGCATGACTTGTTCAGTAGTTATTCCAAGTGTCAATACAAAAAAAAGAAACATACCAGACAAAGATAAAACAGGTGATACAGTTCGTCAGTGACGGTCAAGATGAAGCAGAGCACCATCAACAGTCTGTCAGTGATGGTCAAGATGAAGCAGAGCACCATCAACAGTCTGTCAGTGACGGTCAAGATGAAGCAGAGCACCATCAACAGTCTGTCAGTGATGGTCAAGATGAAGCAGAGCACCATCAACAGTCTGTCAGTGATGGTCAAGATGAAGCAGATCACTATCATTATTCCAGGTCACTATGCTCCAAGGTCACACTGACTGATAGCATCACTTCCCCCCCAGCCAAACATCGCCAAGGCTCAACAGGAGAGGGCGACGATAGAGGGAGGAGTGAGGGAGGGGCTGGAAGGGGGATGAGGAAGAGGGAGTGAAGGAAGAGGGGGAAAGGGGAGGCACACATCAAGAAAGGGAAGAGAGGGAAAGGACACAGCAGGGATGCTGGGGACACAGAGGGATATTGGGGACACAGAGAGGATGTTGGGGACATGAAGGGGATGTTGGGGACACAGAGATGATGTTGGGGACACAGAGGGGATGTTGGGGACACAGAGGGGATGTTGGGGACACAGAGAGGATGTTGGGGATGTTGGGGACACAGAGAGGATGTAGGGGACACGGAAGGGATGTTGGGGACACGAAGGGGATGTTGGGGACACAGAGGGGATGTTGGGGACACAGAAGGGATGTTGGGGACACGAAGGGGATGTTGGGGACACAGAGGGGATGTTGGGGACACAGAGGGGATGTTGGGGACACAGAAGGGGATGTTGGGGACACGAAGGGGATGATGGGGACATGAAGGGGATGTTGGGGACATGAAGGGGATGTTGGGGACACAGAGGGGATGTTGGGGACACAGAAGGGATGTTGGGGACACAGAGGGGATGTTGGGGACACGAAGGGGATGTTGGGGACACAGAGGGGATGTTGGGGACACGAAAGGGATGTTGGGGACACAGAGAGGATGTTGGGGACACAAAGGGGATGTTGGGGACACAGAGGGGATGTTGGGGACACGAAGGGATGTTGGGGACACAGAGGGATGTTGGGGACACGAAGGGGATGTTGGGGACACGGAGAGGATGTTGGGGACATGGAGGGGATGTTGGGGACACGAAGGGGATCTTGGGGACACAGAGAAAATGTTGGGGACACAGAGGGGATCTTGGGGACACGAAGGGGATGTTGGGGACACAGAGGGGATGTTGGGGACACAGAAGCGATGTTGGGGACACTGAGGGGATGTTGGGGACACGGAGGGGATGTTGGGGACACGGAGGGGATGTTGGAAGGGATGTTGGGGACGCAGAGGGGATGTTGGGGACACGGAGGGGATGCTGGGGACACAGAGGGAATGTTGGGGACACGGAGGGGATGTTGGGAATGCAAGAAAGGAAAGGGAAGGGCAGTGGAAAGTAAGGAAGAGAGATTTCTTATGAATGTTCCACTCAAGCTCTTCAGAACCCGTGTGCAAGTGCCAGTCGTATAACACCCATCATGTTTCACTCTCCAGTCCCAACGCCTCATTCTGCTGGACAAATCAGCTCCTGCAAGGTTCTGTTTACATCTAAAAAGATAAATAAATAATAAGAAAGTACAATAAACTGTAACAGTACATTTTAACGATTTACACTCCAGAAAACTGACCTCCTTGACCCTAAAGATGTTCCCTTTTCAAAAAACCTGCCCCACTGTAACACAACAATGGACCTTACTGTCTCTGTCTTGAGAATGTCCAGTGCTCAACAATGGACCTTACTGTCTCTGTCTTGAGAATGTCCAGTGCTCAACAATGGACCTTACTGTCTCTGTCTTGAGAATGTCCAGTGCTCAACAATGGACCTTACTGTCTCTGTCTTGAGAATGTCCAGTGCTCAACAATGGACCTTACTGTCTCTGTCTTGAGAATGTCCAGTGCTTAACAATGGAATTTACTGTCTCTGTCTTGAGAATGTCCAGTGCTCAACAATGGACTTTACTGTCTCTGTCTTGAGAATGTCCAGTGCTCAACAATGGACTTTACTGTCTCTGTCTTGAGAATGTCCAGTGCTCAACAATGGACTTTACTGTCTCTGTCTTGAGAATGTCCAGTGCTCAACAATGGACTTTACTGTCTCTGTCTTGAGAATGTCCAGTGCTCAACAATGGACCTTACTGTCTCTGTCTTGAGAATGTCCAGTGCTCAACAATGGACCTTACTGTCTCTGTCTTGAGAATGTCCAGTGCTCAACAATGGACCTTACTGTCTCTGTCTTGAGAATGTCCAGTGCTCAACAATGGACTTTACTGTCTCTGTCTTGAGAATGTCCAGTGCTCAACAATGGACCTTACTGTCTCTGTCTTGAGAATGTCCAGTGCTCAACAATGGACCTTACTGTCTCTGTCTTGAGAATGTCCAGTGCTCAACAATGGACTTTACTGTCTCTGTCTTGAGAATGTCCAGTGCTCAACAATGGACCTTACTGTCTCTGTCTTGAGAATGTCCAGTGCTCAACAATGGACTTTACTGTCTCTGTCTTGAGAATGTCCAGTGCTCAACAATGGACCTTACTGTCTCTGTCTTGAGAATGTCCAGTGCTCAACAATGGACCTTACTGTCTCTGTCTTGAGAATGTCCAGTGCTCAACAATGGACTTTACTGTCTCTGTCTTGAGAATGTCCAGTGCTCAACAATGGACTTTACTGTCTCTGTCTTGAGAATGTCCTGTGCTCAACAATGGACTTTACTGTCTCTGTCTTGAGAATGTCCAGTGCTCAACAATGGACCTTACTGTCTCTGTCTTGAGAATGTCCAGTGCTCAACAATGGACTTTACTGTCTCTGTCTTGAGAATGTCCAGTGCTCAACAATGGACCTTACTGTCTCTGTCTTGAGAATGTCCAGTGCTCAACAATGGACTTTACTGTCTCTGTCTTGAGAATGTCCAGTGCTCAACAATGGACTTTACTGTCTCTGTCTTGAGAATGTCCAGTGCTCAACAATGGACCTTACTGTCTCTGTCTTGAGAATGTCCAGTGCTCAACAATGGACTTTACTGTCTCTGTCTTGAGAATGTCCAGTGCTCAACAATGGACTTTACTGTCTCTGTCTTGAGAATGTCCAGTGCTCAACAATGGACTTTACTGTCTCTGTCTTGAGAATGTCCAGTGCTCAACAATGGACCTTACTGTCTCTGTCTTGAGAATGTCCAGTGCTCAACAATGGACCTTACTGTCTCTGTCTTGAGAATGTCCAGTGCTCAACAATGGACTTTACTGTCTCTGTCTTGAGAATGTCCAGTGCTCAAAAGCATGCATCTAACAACGTCTTTAAGTAGTTGTGATGTCACCAAGAAGGTAGTATGGTATATGTATCAGCCCCCAAGATGACGTGGTTAGTTTCATGGACTACTGGCTGGGAGGTCTACCGTTCGATTCCCATCAGAGCTATTTGTCTTTATGATTTTTCTGTTCCTTGCCAGGGCTGACTTTACCATGCGCTCAATTACAAGGACAAGGACCACTTAATGAATGCACCTCTAATCATGTTGTTCAAAACACCTGACCTACATTGCAGGTGTCTGTTATCTGTAGGGCCAGATGACTGCTGCGATACATTATGAAGGTAAGCATAGAGTACAGCCCTGTCATGCAGTCTCAGGCCGGAATGCTAATCAGCAGCATCATCTTCATCACCCTTACATTCATTGGTCAGCATAAAAAAAAGTCTCAAATTCTGTGGCCCTCCGTGCCCTGCTCTCATGGTGACCTCAGTTTTGATTTCACCTCCACATCTATGCCCTTGGTGAGGCTCTGTCTGGGGTCATCAGTGTAGATAACTTCACAGGGATGTCAGTGCACAGACATGGTGGCGCCCTCTGCAGGGGGAGCTCACTCCAGCTCGACTGAGCCGTTATTGCCATCAGTAGGGGGCTTAGTAGGTAGTGTCCTGCCTACATGAGATCAGAACAGGCGCCACTGAACGCCAGTGAAGAATGTAAGCAGCAGAGCAGTGTCTCCACTGAATGCCAGTGAACAATCTCAGCAGCAGCGCAGTGCCTCCTCTGGTGGGCTGCTCCATGGCCACAGGACACTGACTGCTCTCTGTGGATTGCTGGGGCTGGGGCTGGACGAACCATGGTGTGTTGGTGGGCGGCTGGACACAAGCAGCCTAGGTGCAATGCCTCTAAGGCAGCACAGACAATGACACCAGGGAAAACAGGGAAGAAATGTCAGCGTGTGGAAGCAGGCCAAAAAGACGCATCATGGTAGCAATGTGGAAAAACAAAACTCTATCCGATACAAATGACGGCAGAAGGGCATCTAGGGGTCATGACCTGCATGCCGCTGGCTCCCTTAGTGTCAGATACACTTGTCTGACCAGGCTTTCCACGTTAAAGACCTTTTGCTGTTCTACTCTCTCTACACTGTCTTCTTACTGGTGTTTGGATGTCATGGTTACACTGGACTGTTGACACAATGGTAGGGCTGGGGGGGGGGGGGGGGAGTAAACCTTCTCCTCTGTGAGACTCCTCTTTTCCTGTGTTTTACACAAGTCAATCATTGTCCTTGAGGTACACTGCATACTGGCACACATGTGCAACAGACAGCTTTATCTTTTTGATCCTGCACAGCACACACTCACACCAACTCATACTGAAGCCTGTCAATGCATTTATTAAACATGATGGTCATTTGTGTTATGTAACTACACCGGGACACTAGTAATGGACATGATATAAACATAGCATAATTTTGTAAAGACAGGCATCCACATATCAAGGCAAAGAGTTCACATGTAAACATCCCTCCTCTCCCCCTCCCACCCCACATCACACACAGTGATAATGACACAGAAGAAAGCAGATTACATTCCTCCCTTCAGCAAAGACCACACCACCACCATCTCTCTTTTCATACCACATCACATCAGAACCTCCTTCAGTTCAACACCAACATGAAATGCTGCATGTCTAGGTAACATAACCTTTGGAACACAAGGCAATACCATTCTCATCCACTTCCGACTAAGGCACTGTGTACCATAACCTTTGGAACACAAGGCAATACCGTTCTCATCCACTTCCGACTAAGGCACTGTGTACCATAACCTTTGGAACACAAGGAAATACTTTTCATCATCCATTTTCCAACCAAGGCACTGTGTAACATAAAAACGCTGTAATGCACAACACAGTCTCAAGTCCACTGTGTCAATGACCCCTACATCAAGTGCCACTGTGGTCAGTGTTCAGAATCAACATCAACACAGCTCAAGGTACCACTGTGTCAACGACCCCTACATCAAGTGCCACTGTGGTCAGTGTTCAGAATCAACATCAACACAGCTCAAGGTACCACTGTGTCAACGACCCCTACATCAAGTGCCACTGTGGTCAGTGTTCAGAATCAACATCAACACAGCTCAAGGTACCACTGTGTCAACGACCCCTACATCAAGTGCCACTGTGGTCAGTGTTCAGAATCAACATCAACACAGCTCAAGGTACCACTGTGTCAATGACCCCTACATCAAGTGCCACTGTGGTCAGTGTTCAGAATCAACATCAACACAGCTCAAGGTACCACTGTGTCAATGACCCCTACATCAAGTGCCACTGTGGTCAGTGTTCAGAATCAACATCAACACAGCTCAAGGTACCACTGTGTCAATGACCCCTACATCAAGTGCCACTGTGGTCAGTGTTCAGAATCAACATCAACACAGCTCAAGGTACCACTGTGTCAACGACCCCTACATCAAGTGCCACTGTGGTCAGTGTTCAGAATCAACATCAACACAGCTCAAGGTACCACTGTGTCAACGACCCCTACATCAAGTGCCACTGTGGTCAGTGTTCAGAATCAACATCAACACAGCTCAAGGTACCACTGTGTCAACGACCCCTACATCAAGTGCCACTGTGGTCAGTGTTCGGAATCAACATCAACACAGCTCAAGGTACTGGTCCTCCGGCTGCACAGCAAAGCACACAGTGGTCAGTGACGACCAGTCTGCAAGTGCCACTCTTCATGGAGTGGTCAACAGCTGCAGCACAAAGTGGTCAGTGATGACCAGTCTGCAAGCGCCACTCTTCATGGAGTGGTCAACAGCTGCAGCACAGTGGTCAGTGATGACCGGTCTGCAAGCGCCACTCTTCATGGAGTGGTCAACAGCTGCAGCACACAGTGGTCAGTGATGACTGGTCTGCAAGCGCCACTCTTCATGGAGTGGTCAACAGCTGCAGCACACAGTGGTCAGTGACGACCAGTCTGCAAGCGCCACTCTTCATGGAGTGGTCAACAGCTGCAGCACACAGTGGTCAGTGACGACCAGTCTGCAAGCGCCACTCTTCATGGAGTGGTCAACAGCTGCAGCACACAGTGGTCAATGACGACCAGTCTGCAAGCACCACTCTTCATGGAGTGGTCAACAGCTGCAGCACACAGTGGTCAATGACGACCAGTCTGCAAGCAGCACTCTTCATGGAGAGGTCAACAACTGCAGCACACAGTGACCAGTTGTTGACAAGTCTGGCGCCACATGCGGCCTGCAGCTCTCAGGCAGCACCTAGGGCGGACACTGCACGACCTTCCAGGGGTGAACACGCCGGCAGTGCTGAGAATAAACCCACCAACACTTCTCTCCCTGCAGTACTTCTTCAGCTGCTGCAAGTTCTGGCATAAGTGAGGCTCCTTTTGGATAGCCAGGCACCGTGATGAATATGTGGATGAGCAGGAAGAAAAATCACGATCGAGCTCGGGGCAGGCATCATGCCTTTTCATTGGTTACTGATTACTCTGCAGATTATTGGCTGTTAGTTGGAGTGCATTTCTACAGCTATGGCGACTTGAAGAAATCAGCCAATCGTGCGAGTCATGAGTAGTGCCCAAAGTTCCTGGTTGGTTGATATGCGTTTATACATAAAAAGAATAATCCGAAGAAAAATATAAAGCTATTGAAAGGAAAGGATTTTCAAGTTTCATGTGAATCTTGTTTACCGTCTTGTACCTAGGCCCTCCCTAGTCATGAAATGCTTGCTGTGTTTGTGTAGACACCTTCACAGAGTGAGGTGAGCAAACAACAAGGGTGACCGGCTTATCACAGGACGACGGTCAGCTGTCTAGCAGGACACACTGGTCAGCAACGTTTACAAAGAGGCACAGGACAGGCGCATGCATCACAGTTACTTTCCTGTCTGTAATGACAGGCACAGTCTTAAATCTGATGTAAAGAAAAGGCTATCACTGGCCCATGATAGGGAGTTCAAACCTCCATGTTTTGATATTTTTCTGTGTACTCTGACTAAAATTTCCATTAAATTTCTTTTTCATTCAGCTCAGAGCAATGCAAGTCAGATCCATGCCCCATACTGAAATTTCCATTTAATTTTTTTCATTTAGCTCACAGCAATGCAAATCAGATCCATGCCTCATACTGAAATTGCCATTTAATTTCTTTTTCATTTAGCTCAGAGCCATGCAAGTCAGATCCATCCTCATATTGAAAATTTAAACTGACTATGGGCAATCACAACACTTCTTTGGGTTTTTTTGTGTTTTTTTTACCTCCAGCACTGATGGGATTTTTTGGGGTGAAGCTGAACAGAGAATGAAGTGAACCCCTGATGAATTCTGCCCAAAACAGAGTTGGCTGGTTGGCCTCTCTGATCTTACTTCTGTTTCACATGGTCAATTTTCTAAAACCTTATGCTCTCCTGTCTTTTGATATATTTTTGACAGAATCACTGATTCTGGCTCTGTCAGTAGACCTGTAGTGTGAACTCTTATCAGTAGACCTGTTGTGTGAACTCTGTCAGTAGACCTGTTGTGTGAACTCTATCAGTAGACCTCTTGTTTAAACTCTGTCAGCAGACCTGTTGTGTGAACTTTGTCACAGCCTCAGATCAGAATGTGGTTGTCTACACAGCCAGTGTGATGCACCCTACTTCTGGAGGTGCTTCATGTCAGACCAAATCAACTTTTCAAAATCAAACAGTGCGTCTACATGCCTTCTATGCCAAAAATTATGGTACATGTATATACTTTTTTGTTCAAACACATCCCATCATCTTCTCCCCCCCACTCCAAACCCCTCTCTTCCATCAGTGACATCACACATGCATGCGTTGCACACACACACAACACACACACACACACACACACACACACACACACACACGCACACACACGCCATGCAACTGGAACAGTCAATTTATGACAACACTGACATTCTGGCAGTTCTGGAGCTGCCGTGTGAGATTCGCTTTCCTGTTCCACCAGAGCGCCCACACCACGTCGCAGGTGAAAGACTTCACTCCAGCACTGCTCCATGGCCCAGGTCTGCAGGTTGAACGGAGCGCTGCCACACACACATCACACAGCTTCTGTGAAACAGCATGCCGATACTTCTTGCTGGTGCTGTCTCAACGACGCCACCACTCCCACACAATTCATTCCACACATATCACACAGCTTCTCTGAAACAGCATGCCGATACTTCTTGCTGGTGCTGTCTCAACGACGCCACCACTCCCACACAATTCATTCCACACATATCACACAGCTTCTCTGAAACAGCATGCCGATACTTCTTGCTGGTGCTGTCTCAACGACGCCACCACTCCCACACAATTCATTCCACACATATCACACAGCTTCTCTGAAACAGCATGCTGATACTTCTTGCTGGTGCTGTCTCAACGACGCCACCACTCCCACACAATTCATTCCACACATATCACACAGCTTCTCTGAAACAGCATGCTGATACTTCTTGCTGGTGCTGTCTCAACGACGCCACCACTCCCACACAATTCATTCCACACATATCACACAGCTTCTCTGAAACAGCATGCTGATACTTCTTGCTGGTGCTGTCTCAACGACGCCACCACTCCCACACAGCTCATTCCACACACAGCCACACCCAGGCGCATCCTGTCACAAGCACTCTACAAGGAAACCGTTAAGCCATCATGACAGGCCATACAGGGCCACACGTGACAACATTTCCTTTCTTTACACACCGTCTGCCAGCATACCAACACATGTTGAGAACTTCAAGAACTCCGATTTCACTATAAACTGAAGTCCTGTGGATGAATACATGCCAAAAAAAAAACAACCTGCAACCACATCAGATGCCATTGACCTTTGGAAGGGGTCAGCTGTGGAGTGTGGTGGGGGCATGAACATGAACACAGGAAAACTGCTACACCAGTCTGAAGCTGTGAAGTTCACTGCCGGCACAACAGAAAATACCAGAATTCTGTATGATTTATAAGGTTATTACCTTAACAATTAGATATGAAATTCTGTACAATTTAATAGATTACTGCCTTAACAATTAGATGTCAAAATTCCATACAATCGAATAGACTACTGCCTTAATTATATGTCAAAATTCTGTACACTTCAACAGATTACTGCCTTAACAATTTGCATATGTACAAATTATGTGCAATTCAACAGATTACTGCCTTAACAATTAGAAGATGTCAAAATGTATAGTTTAATAACTCCCTTAACAATCAGATGTCAAAATTCTGTACAGTTTAATAGATTACTGCCTTTACAATTAAAAGATGTGAATTCTGTACACTTTAATAGATTACTGCCTTAATAAGAAGAAGATGGGAAAAGTCTTATAAAATTTCAATTTTACTGTCCTAATGTTTTGAAGATGAGTCAAAATTCCATCAATTCAAAAGATTATTGTCTCAACAATTTGAAGATGTCAAAATTCTGTGCAATTAAAAAAACTGTCTTAACAATTAGAAGATGTCAAAATTCTGTCCAGTTTAAAAGATTAGATGATGTCCAAATTCTGAACAATGTAAAAGTTTACTGCCTTTACAATTTGAAGAGATGTCAAAATCTTGTACAATTCAAAAGCTACTACCTTACAAATTAGAAGATGTCAAAATTCTGTTACTACTTTAACAATAAGAAGATGTGTCAAAATTCTGCACTTTAATAATAAGATGTGTCAAAATTCTGCACTTTAACAATAAAAAGATGAACACGATGCATGGTCCTTTTTGGTACGACTCCACTGAACCTATTGTTCCTGCCACTGCTTTTCCACAGTTGCTGCTACATCCATAGCACAAGGTCGCTTCCCCGATTTAGAACCACCTCCTTCATGGCAATCTATGACACAGTGGTAGAGTGAAAGAAACAGACGGCAAAGACAGTTTATGCATGTAGGTGCGTCTGCCATTGTGTATTTTCTTTTTGCTGTGTGCATGAATATTGTATGAGTAAGTGCAAATGGTGGATGTAAGCGCATTGAGTTGTACAACAAGAAATGCGCTATATAAGTATTATACATTATTATTATTATTATTAAAGATAACCTGACTCAGAACAAAATCACAACCATTCCTGTTTGAGCGAACAAATCATCTGATTGGTCGGTTCAGGCTTGGTGAAAACTTGCATGTGACTGGCTGTAGCTTCGCTTTATCACCCGATGCGAGTAGTGCAACTCACTATCCCGACATGCACACAGTACAGCATTCACATCCCCCAAACTACCAACAGGCCGACACCAGGAAAGCAGGTATGTGACCTCAGCTAGCTCAAAATGAACATCAAACTACCAACAGGCTGACACCAGGAAGGCAGGTATGTGACCCCAGCCAGCTCAAAATGAACATCAAACTACCAACAGGCTGACACCAGGAAGGCAGGTATGTGACCCCAGCCAGCTCAAAGTGAACATCAAACTACCAACAGTCTGACAACAGGAAGGCAGGTATGTGACCCCAGCCAGCTCAAAATGAACATCAAACTACCAACAGGCTGACACCAGGAAGGCAGGTATGTGACCCCAGCCAGCTCAAAATGAACATCAAACTACCAACAGGCTGACACCAGGAAGGCAGGTATGTGACCCCAGCCAGCTCAAAGTGAACATCAAACTACCAACAGTCTGACAACAGGAAGGCAGGTATGTGACCCCAGCTAGCTCAAAATGAACATCAAACTAATCTGGACCTCCACACAACACTGGGACAAACTGCAATACTCAAATACGACAAAATCAGGACAGCTGGCAATCGGCAATACTCAAATATGACAAAATTAGGACAGTGGCAATCGGTAATACTCAAATACGACAAAATCAGGACAGCTGGCAATCGGTAATACTCAAATAGGACAAAATCAGGACAGCTGGCCAAACGGTAATACTCAAGTACGACAAAATCAGGACAGCTGGCCATCGGGTAATACTCAAGTACGACAAAATCAGGACAGCTGGCCATCGGTAATACTCAAATGCAACAAAATCAGGACAGCTGGCAATCGGGAATACTCAAATACGACAAAATCAGGACAGCTGGCAATCGGGAATACTCAAATACGACAAAATCAGGACAGCTGGCAATCGGGAATACTCAAATACGACAAAATCAGGACAGCTGGCAATCGGGAATACCCAAATATGACAAAATCAGGACAGCTGGTAATCGGAATACTCAAATACGACAAAATCAGGACAGCTGGTAATCGGAATACTCAAATACGACAAAATCAGGATAGCTGGCAATCGGGAATACTCAATTATGACAAAATTAGGACAGTGGCATCGGTAACTCAAATACGACAAAATCAGGACAGCTGTAATCGGATACTCAAATACGACAAAATCAGGACAGCTGGTAATCGGGAATACTCAAACACGACAGAATCAGGACAGCTGGTAATCGGGAATACTCAAATACGACAAAATCAGGATAGCTGGCAATCGGGAATACTCAAACACGACAAAATCAGGACAGCTGGCCATCAGTAATACTTAAATACGACAAAATCAGGACAGCTGGCAATCGGTAATACTCAAACACGACAAAATCAGGACAACTGGAATCATGGTGATAGACGACTGTCCACTGAACATAACTGTGCTCAGCTCAGCAGCCCAGGCACCAATGACCTGATCATGATGACTCAGCAAGCATACACTGTAAAGGTCTGTCATCATCACTCCTTCACTTCAGTGGCAATGACCTGATCATGACTCAGCAAGCATACACTGTAAAGGTCTGTCATCACTCCTTCACTTCAGTGGCAATGACCTGATCATGACGGTTCAGCAAGCATACACTGTAAAGGTCTGTCATCACTGCTTCACTTCAGTGACAATGACCTGATCCTGACTCAGCAAGCATACACTGTAAAGGTCTGTCATCACTCCTTCACTTCTGTGGCAATGACCTGATCATGACGACTCAGCAAGCATACACTGTAAAGGTCTGTCAGCAATGACCTGATCATGACGACTCAGCAAGCATACACTGTAAATGTCTGTCATCACTCCTTCACTTCAATGACAAAATGTGAGGTGACCAACACAGGGGGCAGTGGGCACGGTGACCACAATGGTTAATTACACGTATCACCATACAGTGACCACAATGGTTGATTACACATATCACTATACAGTCACCACTATACAGTCACAACAATGGCTAATTACACAAATCACCACACAGTGACCACAATGGCTAATTAAAGATATCACCACACAGTGACCACAATGACTAATTAAAGATATCACCACACAGTGACCACAATGGCTAATTAAACATATCACCATACAGTGACCACAATGGTTAATCATCAAATTAGACATATCACCACACACTGACCACAATGGTTGTTAATTAAAGATATAACCAGACAGTGACCACACTGGTTAATTATCAAATTAAACATATCACCACACAGTGACCACAATAGTTAATTAACCATATCACCACACAGTGACCACAATGGTTAATCAATCATATCACCACACAGTGACCATAACGGTTAATTAAACATACCACCACACAGTGACCACAATCGTTAATTAAACATATCACCACACAGTGACCACAATGGTTAATTACACCCATCACCATATAGTGACCACAATGATTAAATATACACATCACCACACAGTGACCACAATGGTTAATTAAACATATCACCACACAGTGACCACAATCGTTAATTAAACATATCACCACACAGTGACCATAATGGTAAATTAAACACAACCACACAGAGACCACAATGATTAATTAAACATATCACCACACAGTGACCACAATGGTTAATCACACATATCATCACAGTGACCACAATAGTTAATTACACATATCACCACACAGTGACCACAATTGTTAATTAAACATATCACCCCACAGTGACCACAATGGTTAATCAAACATATCACCATACAGTGATCACAATGGTTAATTAAACATATCACCCCACAGTGATCACAATGGTTATTTAAACTTATCACCACACAGTGACCACAATGGCTAATTAAAGACATCATCACCATACAGTCAGAAAGATGCACAGCAAACGACAACCGTTATAAGATTTTATGACCACACTTTGTGCAGTTTGCTGTCGGTGTTTGTTTTTTTGTTTTTTTTACACAACAGACCTCAGTTTCCCAGAGTTTATCTGGTGATCTGAAAAAAAAGAAAAATTGTGTAGCCATATACATGCTACATTTAGAAGACAATGGCACCTACAGGTTAGGCCGAGAGGCGTATCTGTGGGAGCATCATGGAACTGACCATAGAGGCAACTCTGCCACAGATTAGATAGAGATATGTGACCTACAAGAATGCTGACTCTTATTTTCTCTACTTCTAAAAAAAACAAAAATTAAAAAGATCTTCAAAATCCAGCCTCCTCTACTGTAGCCAGAGAGGACAGAAAAACAGACTGTTGGTGTAGAGACTCAAACACAGCCCTTTACAGTCATTCTAGTACACCTTTGTTTACGGATCCATTTTGAAAATAATGAAATATTCTCATTACTCACTTGTCATGACCTACCAGCCTTTCGCTATGAGACCTCTTTGGTTATAACCATGTGTGATATGTGCTTGCATCATCTCTACACTAGTGGCCAGATATTGAGACAGGTGGAGGGGTGGGGGGGTGGGGGGGGACTAATAAGACCTGCAATCACTATGGTGTCATTTCACCAATACAGATTCTGGCTTATTATGAACGTCTGAAAGATTTTTCTACATATCCCGAACACCCACCCCCTCTCCCCTACAAAAAGATTCCTCACATATGTGAAAATGGGCAATTGTACCTCAATTTTTTTCCAGGTTCTTCTTTCTTTTTCTTTTTTTGTTCACTGCTGCCTGGCTTCCTCTAGTTGGTCGTGCAGAGCCAGAACTTCACGACATAGATCTGCTCGCTTGTGTTTCCAGTACAGCACCTCACACCACATGAGTGCCATGGCCATGTGCTTCTGCTGTTTGTACGACCGCGTCCCCCTGCCACACAGTGAACGTCTGTTAGTTCCCTGTCACTGTCAGTCACAGCAACAAGTGTTTAGCTGGCAGGTTATTTCATGTTCTGGGGAATCAGTGCTAGGAAATGTGTGATGCGAGTTTGTGTGCATGCGTGTGTGTGTGTGTGTGTGTGTGTGTGCTGTGTGTGTGTGTGTGTGTGTGTGTGTGTGTGTGTGTGTGTGTGTGTGTGTGTGTGTGTGTGGGTTGCTGCATGTGGTGTTGTGCTGGTGTGTAATATGTGTGAGAGAACTTTTGAGTGTGTAGGTGTTTATGTAAGGGTGTCCAAGAGTGAGTGAGTGAACGTGTGTGTGTGTGTGTGTGTGTGTGTGTGTGTGTGTGTGTGTGTGTGTGTGTGTATGCAATGTGAATTGTGTGATGTCAATTTTCTGCCCTCCTTTTTTTAATAATTTATCTTCATTCTATTGTATGATGTCATGACTACATTATAATATAATACAAAAATGAACACTATTTAAGCCTGTTATCTAATTTCTTATTACTTTTCATTGAGCGACCGAAAGGAACGACTTCTTTCTGCTACTATTCAGAACTAACAAAAAAAAAGTATACTCTCCCCTGTCACTCTCTCCTGCTAAAAACAGTCTGCTTTCTGTGACATCGGAACTAACAGAGCCATCTTCTGTGGCAGGAGTCCTGGCTTCCAGGGTCACGTCTTCATTTTTTGTACTCCCAGTTCTTATAGAACAGGGAGTACTTTACAATGGGAACGAAGAAATGCTGTCTGTGTGTCTGTCTGCTGTCCATTGTCAAAATGTGTTCCACTCGCTCCAGACAAAACTTCTGGGCCGATCTTTCTGAAAATTTGTAGGTATGTTCATTATGGGTCATGGATGATGCCCAATGTTTTATTTTACCAGAGTAGCTGTTACTAACGGCTGTAACGGCCCAAACGCTTTTTCTTCTTCATGGAATATCTCGGTGACAAAATACATTATGACGCATGTTTGACTGTGATGTTTTTTTTATTTGACAAACATCTATGAAAGTACTGTATTTGATGGATTTTAAAATAGCTTTAGATCTACTAACTGACTGGTAGATCATGGGTATTTTCACAGTAAACATGCTCTTGACATGTACACGCTTATTCAAGTTAAACTGGGAGTACATTTATATGCGTTGCATCTGGTTTTCCCCTACATTGATCAGACAGTTGCCAAGTGATTAGTGGTGCTCAACCACCTTACGGAAGAGGCCAAATGTGTGCTGATGTTGGCTGAAGTGAAACAAAACAAGAAAACTATTATATAGAAAAAAAAAAGGAAGAAAAAGTGGATGGGAGAAAGAAACAAACAGTGGACGGGAGAGGGGACCTATGAATTCTGAGAAAAGGGAGACTTATCAGAGGACATCCTGCCGTGCTGTCAACTCACTCTTAGACAGACTTTAAGTACTATGAGTGAGTAAGCATTATGTTAAAGTACTTGCATGCAAGTACTGCCACTTCCATTCATTATGTATATGGATTTGTGTGTGTGTGTGTGTGTGTGTGTGTGTGTGTGTGTGTGTGTGTGTGTTTGTGTGTGTGTGCATGCACATATGCGCATGTGTGTGTATGCGCGCTTGTGCATATGTGTGAGTATGTGTGTCGTCGGGGTGTGTGTGTGTGTGTGTGTGTGTGTGTGTGTGTTTGCCTGTATGCCTTTGTGTGCGTGTCCTTGTAGACAAAGACAGTGACAATGATGATCATGATAATGTAATGATATCAATGACGATGATAATGAAAATGATAATGACCATGTGATAATGATGACGATTTCCATTCACTCACCTAAACCCAATCTGCCGGTGTACATGAGGCGGGTCGTCCGACGAGGACACTCGGAGAAAGTCAGGCACATCTTTGGTTCTGTTGAATCGCACGGTCTTCACTGAAACAGCACAGAGGCCAATTTTTTCTTTCTCTACACGCGCACAAGCCACACAGCATTCCACAGAAATGTGTATAGAATGGACACTATGGCACAACACAAACTACTCTTAACCCCTGCAGGGGTGGAGGTTCTGAGGCAGTGGTTCTGGGTTTGCGATCCAGCCAAGTTTCCACCTAGTCGGACCATGTATGTAGCATGCTGACCGACGCTCCGAGACAGTAACAGTGGACAGTGCATTCACCATGGCTGTGACAGTGGACAGTGCATTCACTATGGTTGTGACCGTTCCGCCAGACATCACTGTGCACTATACCAGTTACACTAATACCGACTCCAACTTCAGCGACAATGAATGACGATATGGCCAGCTTTACAATGCAGGTGAGTGTCCATGATGGTCTGTCGCACACATCAACACACAGACATACCTACAGCAAACAACAGCCACAACTATATCTGTATAACACATTGATGCAGTGTGTGCTTGAAGGGACGTTAATTTTTCTTTTTCCCCCGTTGCCTCTCGACTGTTTGGGGCTTTAGAGAATCCCTCTGTGTGTGTGTGTGTGTGTGTGTGTGTGTGTGTGTCGTGTGTGTGTGTGTGTCTGTGCATGTGTGTGTGTGTGTTTCTTTCCCTTAGCCACCTGACTGCTAGTTCTTGAAATAATTGTTGCTTGGATCTGTCACATCACAGAATTACAGTGAATTGTAGAGCCATAGCCCCATGGCTTGTATTCCTGTAACCATAGCCCAATCACTTTGTATTCCTGTAACCATATCCCCAATCGGCTTTGTATTCCCTGTAACCATAGCCCCAATTGGCTTTGTATTCCCTGTAACCATAGCCCAATTGGCTTGTTATCCCTGTAACCATAGCCCCAATGCTTTGTATTCCCTGTAACCATAACCCCAATTGGCATTGTATTCCCTGTAACCATAACCCCAATTGGCTTTGTATTCCCTGTAACCATAGCCCCAATGGTTTGTATTCCCTGTAACCATATCCCAATTGGCTTTGTATTCCCTGTAACCATATCCCCAATTGGCTTTGTATTCCCTGAATCATAGCCCCAATTGGCTTTGTATTCCCTGAACATAGCCCCAATTGGCTTTGTATTCCCTGTAACCTGCCCCAATTTGTAGTCCCACCATAGCCCAATTGGCTTTGTATTCCCTGTAACCATAGCCCCAATCGGCTTTGTATTCCCTGCAATCATAGCCCCCATTGGCTTTGTATTCCCTGTAACAATAGCCCCAATATGTTTTGTATTCCCTGTAACTATAGCCCCAATATGTTTTGTATTCCCTGTAACTATAGCCCCAATATGTTTTGTATTCCCTGTAACCATAGCCCCAATTGGCTTTGTATTCCCTGTAACCATAGCCCCAACTGGCTTTGTATTCCCTGTAACCATAGCCCCAATTGGCTTTGTATTCCCTGTAACCATAGCCCCAACTGGCATTGTGTTCCCTGTAACCATAGCCCCAACTGGCATTGTGTTCCCTGTAACCATAGTCTACACTGTGCTTCGTATTCCCTGTAACCATAGTGTACACAGTGCTTTGTATTCCCTGTAACCATAAGATGTGTTGGGAAACTCCATGATTGTCAACAGCACATTTCTTCCCTACAGCATCCTCAAAGACCTATCCAAGTGCCTCTTGATCTGAGGAACAACGCTTTCTTGATCAGACACCAATATTCCGAAATTCCGAGTCACCTTTGTTAGCACAAACGCTTACCTAAGCACTCAAGATTCAACGCAGTAAAAGTAGTTGCTTCCCTTTGACCAGACCACGGACAGTGCCTCAAATTTTTAACAGCATCACAACGGAGTTGTGACACAGGCTCAATGGTGGCTAGGAGCGTCACAGCCATGAGTTTGACGTGGATTCAATGGTGGCTAGGAGCGTCACAGCCATGAGTTTGATGTGGATTCAATGGTGGCTAGGAGCGTCACAGCCATGAGTTTGATGTGGATTCAATGGTGGCTAGGAGCATCACAACTATGAGTTTGACGTGGATTCAATGGTGGCTAGGAGCATCACAACTATAGAGTTTGACGTGGATTCAATGGTGGCGAGGAGCATCACAACTACTGAGTTTGACATGGATTCAATGGCTGTCAGCAGTGTTCCATGTCTGTTTGCAACATAATTTTTTTTCTTTTTTTAAGTTAAAAGGTCAAGATGAACAGTGATAACACTTTTTCTTTGTTTTTTTTTTTTTAAGTCAAGCACTCGGGGAAGTGAACACAGGCACTGTAATACATTTCACGCTCAAATACTCACCTAAATAGATGGAAAGTGCAACAAGGGCAATAACCCCTTCCAGAGAGATGAGGATCTGCAGATAGTTGGCCTTGGTCAGGGCGCCACAGCGACCATCAGGCCGACAGACTGCAGCCTGTAGCTTGCAAACCACCAACAGCAAGGCATTGGCTGTACACAACAGACGAAAAAAAGGTGCTGAAGAAGAAACTTTTTTTCTTTTTCTGCTTATTTATGTGGCTCATTCTGGCTTCTCCCACGGTTCATACTGAAAAAAAATGGCACAAACTTCTCTAAAGGTTCATACTAAAACAATGGCACAAACTTCTCTAAAGGTTCATACTAAAACAATGGCACAACACAAACTTCTCTAAAGGTTCATACTAAAACAATGGCACAAACTTCTCCAAAGGTTCATACTAAAACAATGGCACAAACTTCTCCAAAGGTTCATACTAAAACAATGGCACAAACTTTCAAAGGTTCATACTCAAAAATGGCATAAACTTCTCTATAGGGTCATACACAAAAAAATGGCACAAAATTCTCCAAAGGTTCATACTAAAACAATGGCACAATTTTCTTAAAGGTTCATATTAAAAAAGGGTACAAACTCCTCCAAAAGTTCATACATATAAAAAAAAATTTTTAAAGGGCACAAACTTCTTCCAAGGTTCATACTCCATAAAAATGCCGCAAACTTCTCCAAAGTTTTTTTTCTTTAATGGCACGAACTTCTCCAAAGGCTCTTACTAAAAAAAAAAAAAAAAAAAACACAAACTTCTCCAAAGGTTCATACTCAAAGAATGGCACAAAATTCTCCAAGGCTCATACTAAAAAAATGGCACAAACTTCTCCCAATGTTCATACTAAAGAAAAAAAAAAGGCACAAACTTTACAAAACTTTTATGTCCTAATTGGACTAAATTTTGAAAAAACAAGGTAAGAAATGCTTAATGTAAGTCACACTAAAAAGCAAACACTCGTGCATGACCTTACGTACATTTCAGAGTAGGGGCGATCCTCTGTCAATAAAAGCAAAAGTCGTGTATGTTGCTACTACTGGTAGGCTTCAATGTTGAGGTATCTCCAAACAACTAAAATGCTACTTTGGTTTTGCTTTTTTAGCAGCTGTCTCATATTTAGTGGTGTATCCCCAAAGCCATTCATTCAAACCTCCTGTCCACAGCCACAACCTGACCTATCCCCAAAGCCATTGGTTCAAACCTCCTGTCAACAGCCACAACCTGACCTATCCCCAAAGCCATTGGTTCAAACCTCCTGTCCACAGCCACAACCTGACCTATCCCCAAAGCCATTGGTTCAAACCTCCTGTCAACAGCCACAACCTGACCTATCCCCAAAGCCACTGGTTCAAACCTCCTGTCAACAGCCACAACCTGACCTATCCCCAAAGCCATTGGTTCAAGCCTCCTGTCCACAGCCACAACCTGACCTATCCCCAAAGCCATTGGTTCAAGCCTCCTGTCCACAGCCACAACCTGACCTATCCCCAAAACCATTGGTTCAAGCCTCTGTCCACAGCCACAACCTGACCTATCCCCAAAGCCATTGGTTCAAACCTCCTGTCCACAGCCACAACCTGACCTATCCCCAAAGCCACTGGTTCAAACCTCCTGTCAACAGCCACAACCTGACCTATCCCCAAAGCCATTGGTTCAAACCTGTCCACAGCCACAACCTGACCTATCCTGCCAGCCTCAGCCCAATCACCGGCAATCCACCGGCAGCAGTCAGTGTCAAGTTGTCATGAGGCAACCAACCGGAGGAGACACTACACAGCTGCTGAGTCACTTCGGTGGTGTTCAGTGGCGCCTGTTCTGATCCAACATACACAGGACACTGCCTTCTAAGCCCTCTGCTGATGACAGTAATTGCTTTGTTAAGTTAGCTGAAGAGCCAGCATGAGTGAGGGTCTCCCTCCCGAAGGCACCACTACATCAGTGAAACAGGTCCCCATGGACTTGCCAGTGCCAACGACTATCACACAAACTCACCAATGGCATAGATGCGGAAAGGAAACGAAAACTGAGATCACCATAAGAGCAGGGTATGAAAGACCCCAGGATAGGAGACTTTTTCTTAAAGCTGGTCCGTGAGGAGAATGAAGATGATGCTATCAAGGTCCATTGGGTGACAAGACGGCTTGATACTTTTTGATAGGGCTGCTCCCTATGCTTGCTTTCATAATGTATCCTGGTATCAACCAGGCCCCAGAGATACAGACACCCGTGTGTCAGTCAGGAAGTCTGAGCAACACTGAGAGACCCAGACAGTGACCCCAGTGGTCAGTCACATACATCATCAACACAGTGACCCCAGTGGTCAGTCACAAACATCATCACCCAGACAGTGACTCCAGTGGTCAGTCACAAACATCATCAACACACAGTGACCCCAGTGGTCAGTCACAAACATCATCACCCAGACAGTGACTCCAGCGGTCAGTCACAAACATCATCAACACACAGTGACCCCAGTGGTCAGTCACAAACATCATCACCCAGACAGTGACCCCAGTGGTCAGTCACAAACATCAACACACAGTGACCCCAGTGGTCAGTCACAAACATCATCACCCAGACAGTGACCCCAGTGGTCAGTCACAAACATCAACAACACACAGTGACCCCAGTGGTCAGTCACAAACATCAACAACACACAGTAACCTCAGTGGTCAGTCACAAACATCATCACCCAGACAGTGACCCCAGTGGTCAGTCACAAACATCATCAACACACAGTGACCCCAGTGGTCAGTCACAAACATCATCAACACACAGTGACCCCAGTGGTCAGTCACAAACATCATCAACACACAGTAACCTCAGTGGTCAGCCACAAACATCATCAACACACAGTGACCCCAGTGGTCAGTCACAAACATCAACACACAGTGACCCCAGTGGTCAGTCACAAACATCATCAACACCAGTGACCCCAGTGGTCAGTCACAAACATCATCAACACACAGTGACCCCAGAGGTCAGTCACAAACATCATCACCCAGACAGTGCGTTGTTTTGGTCCAAAGGTGGCGGGCGACGAATGACACCTACCTGCAGAGTTCAGGTAGAGAGGAAGGCGCCTCAGGCAGCCAGTCTGCAGGTGGAAGAGGAAGTAGCCATGCAGCAGCGAGGCGCGGTGTTCCTGAGCCAGGTACATGTGGACCAGCACCAGCAAGAACCACACCCCACCATGCACGTAGATCACCAGGGACGTGGACTCCTGACCTCCACATCTCCCGTGCTGGCAGAACAAAGGGAGGAGGAAGGCGGACGCCACGAGGCAGGCCTAAAGTCACCACCAATGATCAGGAATTACAGCACAATCACTGTGCCTGCCCGCGCGCGCGTGTGTGTGTGTGTGTGTGTGTGTGTGTGTGTGTGTGTGTGTGTGTGTGTGTGTGTGTGCAACAGGGACGGACAACTGACACTATACAGTGACAGTGACACCAACACAACACATACACATGTTCTCAATGTACAGAGGATCCATACATGACAACAGTAAGGGATACAACCATTCGTGTGTGCATCCATTTATAAGCACATACATAACATGTACAGTGATCATTTATTTACTTGTAAATGTGTATACATGTATTCATTTGTGTGCATCCAAGCAGCCACATTTCTAAGCATGCATACACCAGACACAAGTGGTATGTGTATGCAATAATACGTTCATTCACACACACACACACACACACGCACACACATATTCTATAGGGTAAGGAAGCTCCACTGTTCACACCATGCGATAAGCACTCAGCATGAAACATGGAGTGCTGGGAGGTCAACAACAACAAGAACAGGAATTTTACCACAGGGTCTCTCAAGACCTTGCCTGAGATGTTCAGCCATATCTATTTCTTATGTGATCAGACTCAAACAGTGAAATGTGGTTCCTACTTTGTTTTACTAAATCACTCTTAGTAGTCTGTGGTAGCCTAATAGGCTTCTTAACTGTTTGAGGTAGTTTGAAGAAGCATGATGGGCTCTTCATCTGTCTGAGATAGTCTGAGGTATCTTGATAGGCTCCTGAAGTGTTTGAGGTAGGCTGAGGTAGCTTGACAGGCTTCTTTTTTGTTTGAGGTACTGTGCAGTAGCTTCACAGGCTCTTCACCTGTTTGAGGTAGTTTGAGGTATCTTGACAGCTCCTAAACTGTTTGAGGTAGTCTGAGGTAGCTCGATGGCCTCCTTTTTTAAAATTTAGTTTGGAGCACCCCGACAGGCTTCTACTGTGTTCTAGTCTTTATGAGGTAGTCTGAGGCAGTTTGACAGGCTCCCGAACTATCTGAGGTAGTCTGAGGAAGTTTGACAGGCTCCCGAACTATCTGAGGTAGTCTGAGGTTGCTTGAGAGGCTCCCAACCTGTCTGAGGTACCTTGATAAACTCTGAAAACATTTTCATTCAACCCCCATCTTGCGCCGAATTTGGTGAGATAGGTGATTGCTTGTTCTTCCTTTTCACTGTCCTGAGTGTTGTTTCTCTTGCCTGAAAAGACCTAAGTGGTTGAAATGCGTCGTGTTTGGTCTTGGGATTCATTGTTCATGTCTGATGGATATAGTACTTAAACCTTTTAAGATTTGTTTGGAGTTCCGCATGGAGTCGCCTCACTTGACCAAGTGATTTAAAATAACCTAGAATTCATTGAAAAATAAAATGGAGCTCACTTATATTGTTATTAAAACATTGAAAATGGTGACCAACTCAATAAGGCAGTTATATTACACACCATACCCTTGCATATTCATTTTCACATCCGCTGCATTGCCACAGTGAGCTGCTTGGTGGTTTTTTTCCTTTTTTTTTATGCTAGGCACAGAGGAGTGGCAAAGAACATATGATCATGTAAACTTTGCAGACATCTAATAGATCTGAAATAACTCATTGTGTAAATTGGAGTATAGATAGAGAAATAAAGAGATAACTACCTTTTAAAACAGTATGAATATAGAAAATTGTCTTTATCCCAATTTCATAATCCAAGAAGGCATTATAAATTCACACAGTTCTGTTTACAATCAAAGTTGTTCCTTTTGCAGGCTAATTCCATGACATGGTTCCAATGATCTGGCACAGTTTCATCTGGCCTTTGCACGGCTTCCCATTTCAGGTATACCAGCTTTTTCCAAATGACATGACAACAGCAACAAAGCAAAAGAAAACAAAGAAGGATTTAAGTCATAACTCTAACATAATCTTTCCCTTGGCCACAGCCAGTTCAGTTTTCTTTCTTTATCCATCTAGCACCCATCTCGGATTTGGTTTGTTGTTTTCCTCCAGTTTTCAAACACGAGAGCCCGCCTTTCTGAACAAGTCTTCATCTGTTTGAACAAGATCAGCAACAAGCCACATGAAACAACCATAGACACCAAATCTACAAGATAGATTTATAATTCTAGATGACCCTGGCTCTTCTGTCATGGTCAATGGGTCGAAATGCCAGTAACTGACATGCAACATGACGAGAATTTTGCATGATCGATGATGTGAAGAGCATGACTTGCTGACCTCTTTGACAGCTTGATCCAACATTCTAAGAAAAAAAAACTGGCTGTGCACTGTTGCTTTTTGTACCCCAGTTCTTATAGAACAGGGAGTACTTTAGAATGGGAACGAAGAAATGCTGTCTGTGTGTCTGTCTGTCTGTGTGTCCGTGGTCAAAATGTGTTCCACTCGCTCCAGACAAAACTACTGGGCCGATCTTTCTGAGAATTTGTAGGTATGTTCATTATGGGCCACGGATGATGCCCAATGTTTTAGTTTACCGCTATAGCCGTTACTAACGGCTTTATCTGCCTGTAATGGTTTTTCTCTTTATGGCATATCTCAGAAAGTACTTGGCCAATTTATAAGCGGTTTGGATGATCTTGTGACAAATCGGAGCCTCTGTCCATATGTAAATGATGTAATGCTGAAAATGGATTAAACTACCGTTAAAAACCGTTATTTCTTATATAGGTGGATTTTTAATGAAATTTGGTATATAGAAAGGTTATCACACACAAATGGCACTTCTATATTATAGTGTTTCAAAATTTGACCGTTAAAAACCGTTATTCTTGACATACTGTCCGATTTGGATGAAATTTGATATGTACACAGGCTTTAGCCCTGTGAGGACTAAAATACCGGTTTCAAAAGTGTATATCGGTCATATAACCGCTAAACCGTTATTTTGCCATTATTTTTTATATATAGGTGCGTTTTAATGAAATTTTGTATATAGAAAGGTTATCACACACAAATGGCACTTCCATGTAGTGTTTCAAAATTTGACCATTAAAAACCGTTATTCTTGACATATTGTCCGATTTGGATGAAATTTGGTATGTACACAGGCTTTAGCCCACTGAGGACTAAAATATCAGTTTCAAAAGTGTACATCAATTAAATAACCGTTAAAACTGTTATTTTGCCTTTATTTCTTATCTCACAAAGCACTTGGCCGATTTATAAGCGGTTTGGAAAACTGGGAGTACGTTTATATACTTCGCATCTTGTTTCTTTTCTTTTCTTTTTTTTTTTTTGAACGGCAGACTGGTCCCAAAGAAAAGAAAAAATTCCCCTTTCCACTGATTCCAGCAAACTAATATTGACTCATGACATACACAATCACATTCCTAAGCACACACATACCATAAGCATACAGGTGATAATAGTACGCAAATTTATATATGGACATTATGCTTGCTTTATGCTCATGATTGCACTCACATATATGTGTTAAATGCCTGAGCTTGTACTCTACACAAATGCAGAAACTGTACTCACATAAAGGAACACAGCAAGGACAATAACTTTGACAGTGCGAATTGTGCGAAATTTCCGAATTTCCTGCGTCATCCAGCAACTGACAGCCTCTTCCTGTGGGAGGGCTGGCATGCCTGCATCCAGCAAAGGGTCATCGTCATGGTAACTGCTCAGGCTGTCAGAGAAAAAGGTCATCCCACCCTGCTGATGAAACACAAAGGGTGAACAGGTGTGAAACTTGCAAAAAGGATCAACACAGAGTCAGCAACAACTAATTATTATAGTTAAACAATAACATCAATAATAACTGCAACGGAATTGTGAGTGTTCTTGCATGGGTGTTTGTGAATGGGAAGACCTGAAATTCAAAACTAAAATTTAAAACTAAAATTTAAGTTGAAAAGATTTCTAGTTTGAACACTTATCCAGTATGACTTGGTAGTCTCATTCATGCTCTGTGCAGTTGCTAGTTCATCAACTACTTTTCTGGTGCTTGGTATCTCTCTCTCTCTCACACACACACACACACACACACACACACACACACACACACACACACACACAGCAGCAGCAGCACACACTCACAAGACTTCACATCACACACACAAGACACAACTGACCCTTCCTTAAGCTATGAATGACAATACACTGATTCTTCACTCATGATTGTGAAGTTCGTTTTCCCTTCTTTTGGGGGGAATGGGGGTGGGGGGAGGTGTAGGAGGCAGTTTGGTTTCATCATGGGTTTAATATAATAGTAAAACTAAAGTAGCTTTAAGTACAATGAAATTAAAAACCAGACCAATACTGGCTAAAATATAAAAACTGACCATGGTAATACAGAAACTGAATGAATATACATTGTTCCAGCGCATAATTAGAACCTGACAATAGGCAGAAATACACACATGATCAGGAGGACCTATGGTTTGGTCATATCATACACACATGATCAGTAACAGCCATGATTTGCTCACATGATGTGAAAAACATTTGGCAGAGTAACAACAGAATACATAAATTTACAAGAAATTTCAGTTCTAACAGCCCACAGTTGTTGGAAACTAGAACTTCCAGCAAAAACAAGCTTGCACATAACCTAAGATAGTTTAAAAACCAAGACAATCACTCAAAATGTGTTGAACTGCAGTATCATTATGACCAAGATTATTATAGTAACTAAGTAAGAAGTTTCAGGTTACAGTGTTTCACTTTCAAATATTTTCATCAGAACACTGAACAGTACATGAGAACATCTGGTAGAACTAGAAGTAATCAGACTCACTTTCAGATCCTAAGTATGTCAGAATTACAATAATTTACACCAGGTTTGAACTGAAATTCAGCATGAGGGATCATTAAGTATGCTACATGGATGTATTCGCAGACAAAAAGATCTGATGACAATGAGGCAGATGTGATATCACACGACAAGGCCTGAAATATTACTGGCGTTTACTAGTTTAAAATGGATTAGCAGTATCTCTCTCCTACTAGCCTTAGTCAGTTTCCCTTTGATCTGGTGTCTAAAAGTGGTATGACTTGTCATTTTGATTATTCATTTTCACATTGATTTAAGCTGGTTTCTGTGTGATTTGAATTTTTCAGCCACACTCGTTAAGTGAATGTGATTTAACTGTGTATTTCCTAATTTTCTGTCTTCCAGATTGAGCCCATTATACACTCAACTCTGGGCTGGGCCAGCCAGGCCTGAAACATCCCACAAATAAGTGCATATGATGGAGAATGAACCCACAATCTCCCTGCTCTAAAGTCACTGTCACCAGCCACTCACCGCACCATGGCCACTGGTGTAAAACTCCTAGTAAAACTATGCTAGTGAGTGAGCACAACTGTAAAGTTCTGGTTTTCTGTATGAACTGCTGGCAATTGTGTGTGCACTCTCTAACACACACACACACACACACAGTGACACACACACACACAGAGGGGGAGAGAGAGAGAGAGAGAGAGAGAAAGAGAGAGAGAGAGAGAGAGAGAGAGAGAGAGACACAACACACACACACACATAACTTCACATACATGTATTCAGTTGTGCATCCATTTCAATTTCTGATTAACTGTACTTTCTATAATTAGTCTAAGAGCCGACCACACAGTCATTACTTGTTTAAAAGAAAAGTTCAAATTCAGTTGTGCTGCTCAAGATACGCGAAGAGAAACAGCAGCTCCATCCTCCCAAGAAGAGAGAGCGTCGAAGTCACGATCAGCAGTTAGTTTAATCAACTAGCTGCAGACACCGACTACCGGCTAATGTCGTTCCTCCCAAGGACAATTGTGGACTGGAACTCCCTCCCCCAGGATACTGTTGATGCCAAAACCCCTGACACATTTGTGTCACTGGTCAATAGGCACCTTCAGTAGATTTCTACATAAAAGCTGTCTTGTTGTGTGCATGGATGAGTGGAAGGATGTTGCGGGCCTGAGCTGCTTACTGCAGCCTGGGGCCAGCTGGTCCATAGTAATGGATGAAAAGTGACCGTGGTAGCCTGCTGGCAGCTCCGCACATAGCTTTTACCTTTTTTTGTTTTGCTTTTTTTGTGTAGGCTAGTGAGTAGGTAAGTTAGGGGTGGGGGGTGTCACTTTGTGGTATGAATGTGTGTAATCTCATGTTTATGAAAAAGGAATTAGAATTGGCGTTTTTGTTTTTTTTTTTTTTTTTTTGCGCGGCAGATCTCCCGTTCACAGTCTAATAATAATCAGCCTGTTGATTGTGGAGACTTAACGGAAGAAGAAGAAGAAGAAGAAGATGAAGAAGAAGGCCAAGTCTCACTGCTGTTTTAGTTACTCCGATTTGACATTGAATTCATATTCAGGATGTTCACTGATCATACCCCGTGCGCTCAGTCACACTCGTGTCGCAGCGTATGACCAAAGAATAAAGCCAGCATAAAGTTTCACTGCATCAGTGAAAGAACAGTGGTTTTCATCAATTTATTTTTATTTTTTTCAGACAAAACTCACTGTTGCGGTTTGTCTGATCGTGTAAACTCGGCGTTGGCCCTAAAGTCAGTTGACAAAGTTTTCCAACTTGGTTTTGTTGACTTACCCCTGTTTGTCGCGTGTTTCCATTCAGGCTGACCATCGTAATGTTTCCCGAAAACAGACGTGTAGCGCTTTTGAATTCATTGATTCAGGTTTTCATAGCGCTGGTCACGAGATTCTGGTGTAAACGAGTTTGCTCTGAAAAGGGAGATCAGTCACGCATACTTCCGTTCACAAGCCTGGTTTAAAAAAAAAAAAAAAAAAAGAAGATTATTTCAAATATCTTGATCAGACATTCCGCCCCACCTCTCCCACGTTTTGCCTATTCTGAATTCCTTAAAGTATTTTCATGCTGTATGAAAAATGATTACATTTTGTGCCCTGTCACTATTCCCATTTCTCATAATAAAAGAATGGTTACTCACTGTGCGTTGCTACTTCTTCCCATTTCTCATGTCCCCGCTCTCTTTCTTCCCCATCACTCTCTCTCTCTCTTCTCTCTCTCTCTCTCTCTCTCTCCCTCATCCTCCCTCCCTCCCTCTCTTCCAAATTCTGTGTATACTTTGTCATATTAATTTTATTGTCTGTTTGATATATGCTAACTGTTGTCGATTATAGTACATTTCTATATATCCCCACCCCACTCCTCTTCTTCCCCTTCATTTTTTCTTTCATTTTTTTTTTTTTTAAATTTAATAGTCCATTATGATCGCAAGACCGTTTCGTTTTGTTTAGTTTGATTGTTTTGGTTTGTTGTATACATCATTTCATTTCACTGCCTATTGTAGTCCCTATTCAGGGCGAGGACTGGAGGGAAAAAAAAAGTGCATCAGTACTTATCTATTATCCTCGTAAATAAACAATTATCAATCAATCAAAAAGAATTATCAAAGGAAATTTTTATCATTAATTGTCAACGTGAACAGCTGAACATTAGCAGAGGGAAAATATGATCACGCTGGCGGGCCCAGTTTTGGGTATAGCACCATTGTGGGGGAAAAAACCCACAAAAATTTGTTAATGGAATTTTAAGTAACTCCGCCGGTTAACCTGGGCAAACAAATGACAAGACAAAACACGACGCGTATCGACCTCTTACGACTTCTCCAAACAAGATCACCAACATTAAGGACAATGAAAATGCAGAACGAGCTGTCACTTTATCTTTTCGAATTCGACGCAAGATGGGGGATGGGGAAGGGGGGGGGGGGAGAGAAAAGAAAGAAAGAAAGAAAAAAAAAAAGAGAAAAAAGGGGAGGGGGAGGGAGAGGGGCACTGGCATTTTAAATCTCTTCTGCCGGGCTTTTCCAGCTGCCGTAAGGGTCCACATGATTACATCCCGACTACAGTGGCACAGCCCGGCGTTCAGCAACACAGTGGGGATAATCTCATTGACAGCAGTGGCACAGCACAGCCTTCAGCAACAATTGTTGTCAGAGGGGATAATCTCATTGACAGCAGTGGCACAGCCTTCAGCAACAATAATGTTGTCAGTGGGGATAATCTCATTGACAGCAGTGGCACAGCCCAGCCTTCTGCAACAATTGTTGTCAGTGGGGATAACCTCCTCGACTTGCAGACTGTGGGTGAACACAGCCACCCAGCCACAGCATTCCTACCCGTGTGTGCAGATGGCATGCTGACCACATCATCTGATGGCATGCTGACCATATCATCTGATGGCATGCTGACCACATCATCTGATGGCATGCCGACCACATCATCTAATGGCATGCTGACCACATCATCTAATGGCATGCTGACCACATCATCCGATGGCATGCTGACCACATCATCTGATGGCTTGCTGACCATATCATCTGATAGCATGCTGACCATATCATCTGACGGCATGCTGACCATAATTATCATCTGATGGTATGCTGATCACATCATCTGATGGCATGTTGACCACACCATCTGATGGCATGCTGACCATATCATCTGATGACATACTGACCACATCGTCTGATGGCATGCTGACCATATCATCTGATGGCATGCTGACCACATCATCTGATGGCATGCTGACCATCATCTGATGGCATATCTGATGGCATGCTGACCACATCATCTGATGGCATGCTGACCATCATCTGATGGCATGCTGACCATCATCTGATGATACATACATACATACAGACAAACAGATAGACATGCAAACACACACACACACACACACATATATATATATATATATATATTAGAGAGAGAGAAGAGAGAGAGAGGGAGATCTACATAGATCTATTATATTTGATACATAAACCAGCCGCCGTGGCGTAGTGGTTAGCGTCGCGGACTCCCTGCTGGGAGGTCGGGGGTTCGATTGTCATCAGAGTCATGTGGAATTTTTCTTCCCTGACCGGCTCCTACCCAGAGTGTTGCTCAAATTTCCTGACCAACACTGCAGGTGTCTGTGTCTCACGGGCCTGGTTGACGCCGGGATGTATTATGAAAGGAAGTGTAGAGTACAGCCCTGTCATGCAGTTTCAGACCGGAATGGAAATCCGTAGCATCATCTTCCTCATCCTCGTTCTCATCGATCAGCATTAAAAAAAAAAAGCCTTAAATTCTGTGGCCCTTCATGCCCTGCTCTCATGGTGACCTCAGATTCGAAGTCCTCTCCACGTCTGTGGCCTTAGTTTGGTTCCGTCGGGGTCACCAGTATCGGCGAGTCCATGGGGGCTGTCGTTGAGCGGACGTGGTGGCGCCTTCCAGAGGGAGAGCACACTAACGCCGGCTCCGCGACTAAGCAATTATTGTCGTCAGTAGGGGGCTTAGTAGGTGGTGTCCTGCGTATGTTGGATCAGAACATGCGCCACTGAACACCACCGAAATGACTCGGCAGCAGTGCAGTGTCTCCTCCGGTGGGTTGCCTCTTGATGTCTTGATATTGACGGCTTCCTGTGGATTGTCGGTGCCGGGGCTGCGGCGGGACCGACCGAGCTGTGGCTGTGGACAGAGTGTCGGAATGAGCGGCGTGGATGCACTGCTGAGGTAGCACAGAAGATGGGACAGCAAAAAAAAAAAAAAAATATTTGATACATAAAATTTTTTAAGTTAATGTTGTTGTTTTTTTTATCTTCACACACACACACGCACACACACACCCACACACACACACACACACACCACCACCACCACCACCACCACCACCACATACCACGCCACACCACACCCACACATACCACACCAAACCAAACCACACCGCCATAGCACGCACACCACACCTACACCACAACACACCACACCGCACCACATCTCTCCACACCACACCACACCACATCTCTCCACACCACACAGCTTTAACAGAGGCACAGGTCCAGTGCAGAAGGTAGGGCAACCCTGGTCAGCATCCTGGATAACTGTGTGGGTAAAGCGTCCGCCAAGTCTGCTGCAGTGGCCGCTCTGTCCTGACCGTTCAGTCTCCCGGTCATTACTGTATATATTCCCCTGTTCTGTCAAAGCCATCAGGGGCAATGACCTACGTGGCCCGTGACAGTCCAGATGAGTCTCTGAGTCAGCTGCAATGAAACACGGCATGTGGTCCCTCCTGGAATGGTATAGCTGGCGGAATCTTGTGTACATGATCCCCTGCCCTGGCCCAACAGAAATCCAGAGAAATGCCAGAGCAAACATTGAAATGTGTCCTGAGTTTATGCAAAACCGCAATATTAACCTCAGGAACGTAGCCACGCACATGGAGCACGCACTAAGCTTGTTCAGCTATGCCAGCAAAGGACGCTCAAAATCATTCTGAATAGATTGCAGCCGCGAGAAGATATCATTATTGCTGATAACAGGCTGGATGAAGCAAAAACACTGGATAATTCATGATGACCAAGTGGTGGTCATCACCAACATCAGCTCCTGGTAGCGGTCCTGGTATTAGTCAGTTCATGATGACCAAGTGGTGGTCATCACCAACATCAGCTCTTGGAGCGGTCCTGGTATTAGTCAGTTCATGATGACCAAGTGGTGGTCACCACCAACATTAGCTCCTGGAGCGGTCCTGGTATTCGTCAGTTCATGATGACCAAGTGGTGGTCACCACCAACATCAGCTCCTGGAAAGGTCCTGGTATTAGTCAGCACAGTCAGCGTGGGAAGAACTTCGATTTGCAGGTGACATCGATAGCCTGGTTGGCAGGTGATACTGATAGCCTGGTTGGCAGGTGACATCGATAGCCTGGTTGGCAGGTGACATCGATAGCCTGGTTGGCAGGTGACATCGATAGCCTGGTTGGCAGGTGACACCGATAGCGTGATTGGCAGGTGACATCGATAGCCTGGTTGGCAGTTGACATCGATAGCCTAGTTGGCTGGTGACATCGATAGCCTGGTTGGCTGGTGACATCGACAGTCTGGTTGGCAGGTGATACTGATAGCCTGGTTGGCAGGTGACATCGATAGCCTGGTTGGCAGTTGACATCGATAGCCTGGTTGGCTGGTGACATCGATAGCCTGGTTGGCAGAGAACAAGAACTCAGTTGGCCTCGTGGTAACCAGTCACTGTGAAGGTGGAGGTTCCAGTCACAGCGCCATAGAATTTAACAGAGAATTGATTGATCAATTGATTGATTGATTGATTGATTGACTGATTGATTGATCGGAAATACACAAGGACGGAGATTTTAGGCCAAAGCCTAGTCTTACAATCTGTCCATGTAATGCGTACATTATTTCAACACATATCATACATACTGACAATCAACATAGCAACACTGTAATGTAATTCTACAATGACAAGCACACTATTCATAAACGTTATGACATGGTGGGTAGTCAAACTGAAGGAATCAAAACAAACAAACAAAAACAGGAGAGAGATGTGGGGAGGAGGGAGAGAGGACGGTAGGTGGGGGAGGTCAAGAGAGATGGGAGACAGAGTGGGAGTAGGGGTTGAGCGGTTTAATGGAGTAGCTGACATGTTCACATGGCGTTTTCAGTGTGTGGTTTAAAGAAGACTGCCTATTGACGTTAATGATTTTAATCGAATGATCAAATCATTCAGACATAAAATGTTTATGTAAACGTTTCTTGAAAAGTTTTAACGTAACCGTATTTTGTAGACTCGGTGGAAGTGAGTTTCAGACATATGGTCACGAGTAAGCTGGGCTTGTTTCATATTGACTAATGTGTGGGTAGGGGAGAAGGAATTTCTTCGAACCAGAAGAGCTGTTCAATCGTGTAAAAAGAGCATTGACATAGCATGGCATTGTGTCTGTCGGGATTGTAAACATACATGATGCCTTGTTGAATTCCAGTTGCTTACTCAAAGGAAGTATGTTCAGTGCTTTTAGGTTTTATCTGTTCTTAGAGGTACGGCTTCGCTGCACGCCTATGGAGAGAGAGAGAGAGAGAGAGAGAGAGAGAGAGAGAGAGAGAGAGAGAGAGAGAGAGAGAGAGAGAGAACGAACGAACGAAATTTTGTTTATTCAGGGATATGAGATAAGCATACAAGCGTGCTTTTTTACACTCAGCCCTGAGGCTAAACAAAAATTCACAACAATAGTGCAGTGGGGAGAGAGAGAGAGAGAGAGAGAGAGAGAGAGAGAGAGAGAGAGAGAGAGAGAGAGAGAGAGAGAGGTACCAGATACAAACTCTGACAGTTCCTGCTACACTGGGTCAAAAGCTCAAACACTGAAGAGAAAATGTACAACAAACATTCGTTTCAACTGTGATCAAGTCTAGTTATCTATTTCAGCAGGCAGTTCTGGCCTGGAGTTTTGAAGACAACCAGCGCTGGCCGAATATCATGTGGTTACTCCCCACCTTCCTGTGATGTTTGTTGTCTGTGACTCAAACATCAGCAACACTCAGTGCTGACAGTCGCCACACTGCACTGTGAAGAGAGATTATTGTTATAACTGTAAGCATCAGCGGGTAAACGCATGATTGCACGTACTTTCATGATGCCTCCCCCCCCCCCCCCCACACACACACAAACGATGGAATATGTACGATAGAGAGAGAGAGAGAGAGGGAGGGAGAGGGAGAGGGGGAGGGGCTGAGAGAGAGCATGGCTTGGGATCAACATTGGTGGTAGGCATCTCACTGAAAGAGCAGTTTGTCAAAACAGAAAAAAAGCGTGTCCTCACAAGACGGTTCTGTCTATATCCTACTGGTGAGCTGTGCCAGAAGATGATTTATCTCTTTCACTATTTACATTTTTGAACATTCAAATGGCGTTTGCCAGCTGAGATCAAATGTTGCGTTTACTATGACACTGTTTTATTCTCCTTGAAGCCAACAACTCCCGTGATCGTCTTGTAAAAAAAAAAAAAAGTCTGAATCTGGCGCTATTGCCTCGAACAGCAAGACGTTGGAATCCACACTGTTGCAACTGACAGTGATACGACGTAGTGGGCTGGTACACCCCATCCTGTTCCAGTCTGCCGTGAAGTTCAATGCACTGACACGACGCTCGCTCCCGACTCCGTGGCCCACGTGTCTGTAGGGGAGTCCCAAGTGACGTCACTGATGTGAGAAGCTCCGGACTCGCTTGGAGTCAGCTCCTCCCTGTCCCCCTTCCTCTCCAGCGGGACTGTGACGTCAGCAGGGGGTTGGGGCGGAGGGCGAGGGCCGTTCTCTCTCTGCGTGTCTTGCTGTCGGCGTTTGTGCAGTTTGTCTTGACATGGCTTCCTGCAACAAAGCACAGTGTTCTGAAGGGGGTGTGCGTGCGCGCGCGCGCGCGTGTGTATCTGTGCGTGCATGTATCTGTGGGTGACTGAATGGATGTATGTGAATGAATGAATGAATGAATGAATGAATGAATGAATGTGTGTGTGTGTGTGTGTGTGTGTGTGTGTGTGTGTGTGTGTGTGTGTGTGTGTGCGTGCGTGTATGTGTGTGTGTGTGTGTGTTTTTGTGTGTGTGTGTGTGTGTGTGTGTGTGTGTGTGTGTGTGTTTGTGTGTGTGTGTGTGTGTGTGTGTGTGTGTGTGTGTGTGTGTGTCTGTGTGTGTGCGTGAGTGAGTGAGTGAGTGAGTGAGTGAGTGTGTGTGTGTGTGTGTGTGTGTGTGTGTGTGCGTGCGTGCGTGCGTGCGTGCGTGTGTGTGTGTGTGAGTGTGTGTGTGCGCGCGGGTGCGTGCGTGCGTGTGTGTGTGTCTTGTGTGTGCGCGTGTGTGACCCTGGTCAAGACTGTGTGTATATGATGTTATATGTCAAAGGATGCTGACGTTGACTGACCACCACTGACTGCCACATGGGGGTTGACAGTGGGTGTGTCATAGAGTGCTGACATTGACTGACCGCCACTGACTGCCATATGAGGGTTGACAGTGGGTGTGTCACAGAGAGCTGACATTGACTGACCACCAATGACTGCCATATGGGAGTTGACAGTGGGTGTGTCATAGAGTGCTGACGTTGACTGACTACCACTGACTGCCAGATGAGGGTTGACAGTGGGAGTGTCATAGAGTGCTGACGTTGACTGACTATCACTGACTCCCATATGGGGGTTGACAGTGGGTGTGTCATATAGGATGCTGACGTTGACTGACCACCACTGACTGCCATATGGGGGTTGACAGTGGGTGTGTCATATAGGATGCTGACGTTGACTGACCACCACTGACTGCCATATGCTGACCTGTCTACTCCTGCACCATATGCCGACCTGTCTACTGCTGCACCATATGCCGACCTGTCTACTGCTGCATCATCATATGCCGACCTGTCTACTGCTGCACCATATGCCGACCTGTCTGCTGCTGCATTATCATATGCCGACCTGTCTACTGCTGCACCATCATATGCCGACCTGTCTACTGCTTCACTATATGCCGACCTGTCTATTGCTGCACCATATGCCGACCTGTCTACTGCTGCATTATCATATGCCGACCTGTCTACTGCTTCACCATATGCCGACCTGTCTATTGCTGCACCATATGCCGACCTGTCTACTGCTGCATTATCATATGCCGACCTGTCTACTGCTGCACCATATGCCGACCTGTCTACCGCTGCACCATATGCCGACCTGTCTACTGCTGCACCATATGCCGACCTCTCTGCTGCATCATCATATGCCGACCTGTCTACTGCTGCACTATCACATGCTGACCTGTCTACTGCTGCATCATATGCCGACCTGTCTACTGCTGCACCATATGCCGACCTGTCTACTGCTGCACCATCATATGCCGACATATGTACTGCTGCACCATCATATGCCGACCTGTCTACTGCTGCACCATATGCCGACCTGTCTACTGCTGCACCATATGCCGACCTGTCTACTGCATCATCATATGCCGACCTGTCTACTGCTGCACCATATGCTGACCTGTCTACTGCACCATCATATGCCGACCTGTCTACTGCTGCACCATATGCCGACCTGTCTACTGCATCATCATATGCCGACCTGTCTACTGCTGCACCATATGCGACCTGTCTACTGCTGCACCACATGTCGACCTGTCTACTGCTGCACATCCATATGCCGACTGTATCTACTGCATCATCATATGCCGACCTGTCTACTGCATCCATCATATGCCGACCTGTCTACTGCATCGTCATATGCCGACCTGTCTATCTGCATCACCATATGCCGACCTGTCTACTGCACATCATATGCCGACCTGTCTACTGCTGCACCATATGCCGACCTGTCTACTGCTGCACCATATGCCGGCCTGTCTACTGCTGCACCATTATGCCGACCTGTCTACTGCTGCACCATATGCCGACCTGTCTACTGCATCATCATATGCCGACCTGTCTACTGCATCATCATATGCCGACCTGTCTACTGCTCCATCATATGCCGACCTGTCTACTTGCATCCAATATGCCGACCTGCTCTACTGCTGCACCATATGCTGACCTGTCTACTGCTGCACCATCATATGCCGACCTGTCTACTGCTGCACTATCATATGCCGACCTGTCTACTGCTGCACCATATGCCGACCTGTCTATGCTGCACATATGCCGACCTGTCTACTGCTGATCATCATATGCCGACCTGTCTGCTGCTGCACCATATGCCGACCTGTCTACTGCTGCACCTCATATGCGACCTGTCTGACTGCTGCACCATATGCCGACCTGTCTACTGCTGCACTATATGCCGACCTGTCTACTGCTGCACCATCATATGCCGACCTGTGTACTGCTGCACCATATGCCGACCTGTCTACTGCTGCACCATATGCCGACCTGTCTACTGCTGCACCTATATGCCGACCTGTACTGCTGCCATCATATGCCGACCTGTCTACTGCTGCACGCACATCATATGCCGACCTGTCTACTGCTGCACCATATGCCGACCTGTCTACTGCATGCACCATATGCCGACCTGTCTACTGCTGCACCATATATGCCGACCTGTCTACTGCTGCGCTATCATATGCCGACCTGTCTACTGCTGCACCATATGCCGACCTGTCTACTGCTGCCTATCATCAATGCCGACCTGTTACTGCTGCACCACATATGCCGACCTGTTACTGCTGCACCATATGCCGACCTGTCTACTGCTGCACTCCGACCGTCTATGCACATCATATGCCGACCTGTCTACTGCTGCACCATATGCCGACCTGTCTACTGCTGCACCATATGCCGCCTGTCTACTGCTGCACCATATGCCGACCTGTCTACTGCTGCACCATAATGCCGACCTGTCTACTGCATCATCATATGCCGACCTGTCTACTGCATCATCATATGCCGACCTGTCTACTGCACCATCATATGCCGACCTGTCTACTTCATCTAATATGCCGACCTGTCTACTGCTGCACCATATGCTGACCTGTCTACTGCTGCACCATCATATGCCGACCTGTCTACTGCTGCACTATCATATGCCGACCTGTCTACTGCTGCACCATATGCCGACCTGTCTATTGCTGCATCATATGCCGACCTGTCTGCTGCATCATCATATGCCGACCTGTCTGCTGCTGCACCATATGCCGACCTGTCTACTGCTGCACCATCATATGCCGACCTGTCTGCTGCTGCACCATATGCCGACCTGTCTACTGCTGCACTATATGCCGACCTGTCTACTGCTGCACCATCATATGCCGACCTGTGTACTGCTGCACCATATGCCGACCTGTCTACTGCTGCACCATATGCCGACCTGTCTACTGCTGCACCATCATATGCCGACCTGTGTACTGCTGCACCATCATATGCCGACCTGTCTACTGCTGCACCATCATATGCCGACCTGTGTACTGCTGCACCATATGCCGACCTGTCTACTGCTGCACCATATGCCGACCTGTCTACTGCTGCACCATCATATGCCGACCTGTCTACTGCTGCGCTATCATATGCCGACCTGTGTACTGCTGCACCATATGCCGACCTGTCTACTGCTGCGCTATCACATGCCGACCTGTGTACTGCTGCACCATATGCCGACCTGTGTGCTGCTGCACCATATGCCGACCTGTGTACTGCTGCACCATCATATGCCGACCTGTCTACTGCTGCACCATATGTCGACTTGTCTACTGCTGCACCATCATATGCCGACCTGTCTACTGCTGCACCATCATATGCCGACCTGTCTACTGCATCATCATATGTCGACCTGTCTACTGCTGCACCATCATAAGCCGACCTGTCTACTGCTGCACCATATGCCGACCTGTCTACTGCTGCACCATCATATGCCGACCTGTCTACTGCTGCACCATATGCCGACCTGTCTACTCCTGCACCATATGCCGACCTGTCTGCTGCTGCACCATCATATGCCGACCTGTCTACTGCTGCACCACATGCCGACCTGTCTGCTGCTGCACCATATGCCGACCTGTCTGCTGCTGCACCATATGCCGACCTGTCTACTCCTGCACCATATGCCGACCTGTTTGCTGCTGCACCATCATATGCCGACCTGTCTACTGCTGCACCACATGCCGACCTGTCTGCTGCTGCACCATATGCCGACCTGTCTGCTGCTGCACCATCATATGCCGACCTGTCTACTGCTGCACCATATGCCGACCTGTCTACTGCTGCACCATATGCCGACCTGTCTGCTGCTGCACCATCATATGCCGACCTGTGTACTGCTGCACCATATGCCGACCTGTCTACTGCTGCACCATATGCCGACCTGTCTTATGCTGCACCATCATATGCCGACCTGTCTACTGCTGCACCATATGCCGACCTGTCTACTGCTGCACCATATGCCGACCTGTCTACTGCTGCACCATATGCCGACCTGTCTTATGCTGCACCACCACACGCACGAAGGATGAAGTGACAGCATTAATCAAGAGTTGTGAAATGTGTCATCTGTGACACCCTCCTCCCTCCACCCCTTCCACGTCTGGAGAGGAAGACACAGATGGAGTTTATGAATGGATGCATAGAGGGGTAGGGGGAAGAGTGTGTGCGTGTGTGTGTGTGAGGGGGGGGGGGGGGGGGGGGGGGGGGGGTAGGGGAAGGGGTGATGGAGTGGGCGAAGCCGTGTTAACAATGCCAATGATTACACAATCTGTTTCCATGCTAACCTCACCTACAACTGATGAAGATAACTACAACAGTGATCCCCACCTACAACTGATGAAGATAACTACAACAGTGATCCCCACCTACAACTGATGGAGATAACTACAACAGTGATCCCCACCTACAACTGATGAAGATAACTACAACAGTGATCCCCACCTACAACTGATGAAGATAACTACAAC
>CM065748.1:31995579-32008079 GCA_033310375.1 Conus canariensis | reverse complement strand
AAAGTGACACTCAGCCTCCCTGGTTAGCTGTGGGTTGTCTACAAAGAAAGTGACACTCAGCCTCCCTGATTAGCTGTGGACTGTCCTCAAGGAAAGTGACACTCAGCCTCCCTGATTAGCTGTGGACTGTCTACAAAGAAAATGACACTCAGCCCTCCTGATTAGCTGGGGATTGTCTACAAGGAAAGTGACACTCAGCCTCCCTAATTAGCTGCGGATTGTCTACAAAGAAAGTGACGCTCAGCCTCCCTGATTAGCTGTGGACTGTCTACAAAGAAAATGACACTCAGCCTCCCTGATTAGCTGTGGATTGCTACAAAGAAAATGACACTCAGCCGCCTCCCTGAGTAGCTGTGGACTGTCTACAAGGAAAGTGACACTCAGCCTCCCTAATTAGCTGTGGACTGTCTACAAGGAAAGTGACGCTCAGCCTCCCTGATTAGCTGGGGATTGCTACAAAGAAAGTGACACTCAGCCTCCCTGATTAGCTGTGGACTGTCTACAAAGAAAATGACACTCAGCCTCCCTAATTAGCTGTGGACTGTCTACAAGGAAAGTGACGCTCAGCCTCCCTGATTAGCTGTGGATTGTCTACAAAGAAAGTGACACTCAGCCTCCCTGCTTAGCTGTGGATTGCTACAAAGAAAGTGACACTCAGCCTCTCTGATTAGCTGTGGACTGTCTACAAAGAAAATGACACTCAGCCTCCCTAATTAGCTGTGGACTGTCTACAAGGAAAGTGACGCTCACCTCCCTGATTAGCTGTGGATTGTCTACAAAGAAAGTGACACTCAGCCTCCCTGCTTAGCTGTGGATTGCTACAAAGAAAGTGACACTCAGCCTCTCTGATTAGCTGTGGACTGTCTACAAAGAAAGTGACACTCAGCCTCTCTGATCAGCTGTGGATTGTCTACAAATAAAGTGACTCCATGCTAATATATGGATTGCCTAAAAGGTGACCGGTCCCTACTAAGCCCCCTGTTTGGCTGTGAGTTGTCTGTGTGCAGTTAACAGTTCTGGGGAAGGAGTTGCATGCGCTTCCATTAACTCAGACCACACACTTAGCTTTGACAAATGAGAAGGAATTCTTTAACTTTTGTTGTCTTTCTTCTTTTTCCAACTTTTCCTCTCTCTCTCTCTCTCTGTCTCTCTCTCTCTCTCTCTCTCCTCTCTCTCTCTCTCTCTCTCTCTCGCTTCACACTGGGTAATACATTCGTTCAGTTTGTCTCCAGTTAAACGCAGCTTTTGACCCTGTGCAAGGAAACGCTCACAAACCTTCCACAATGACAAATGTTAGAAACAAGAAAAGGAAAAAAAAAGTAAAGAAAAAAATCGCAAACAACGTTCACACACTCAATCACGGGGAGAAAAAAAATGTATCAGAACGTGAAAAATATGACGACATCCACGAACTTGAATTGCTGCAAGAACAAGTGCAATGATCATGAGAGGAAAGGTGGAGGGGGTGGGGGGGGGGGGGGGGGGGGGGGGGCCAAATGGAATCATCCATGTAAATATGTCAATATGTAAAACAAAAGGAGGCAGCAACAAGGAATCTTTCACATCAACATAACATCACGTAAAGAAAAGATGAAGGGGGGGGGGGGGGGGGGGGGGGGGGGAGGGGGGGGGGGGGGGGGGGGGGGGGGGAGGGGGGGGGGGGGGGGGGGGGAGGGGGGGAGGGGGGGGGGTGGGGCGGCGCAAAATGGAATCATTGACAATTATATGTAATCATGTAAAAGAAAAAGAAGAAAGATAATATTAACTCATTCAACCATCAACCATGTCCTTTCTCTCCCTACAATGATATTATCAATGATGTTCTTTCTCTCCCCTACAATGATATTATCAATGATGTTCTTTCTCTCCCCTACAATGATATTATCAATGATGTCCTTTCTCTCCCCTACAATGATATTATCAATGATGTTCTTTCTCCCCTACAATGATATTATCAATGATGTCCTTTCTCTCCCCTACAATGATATTATCAATGATGTCCTTTCTCTCCCCTACAATGATATTATCAATGATGTTTTGTCCTTTCTCTCCCCTACAATGATATTATCAATGATGTTCTTTCTCTCCCCTACAACAATATTCCAAGTTCGGAAGGACCGTAAACAATCACGAGAATTTTCCAATTTTGAAAATGGTCACAAAGATTTACAGCTGAAAGGTAAAAAAAAAATTGACTTGCGTTTCTCTACAGTACTAAGATTTTGAGCAAATATTCAAAATTGTTGTACTACAGACTCGCAGGTATATTTCAAAACCTTAAGAGACAAGTTTCAAAATGGAGTGACTGACGGCGGAGAACGAAGCAAAATTTAGAAAGAGAGGGTGTTAGTTACCGCCAATGACATTGACAAACAAAGCACATGACAAGACACGATGCATTTCAACCACTTGGGTCTTCTTCAGGCGAAAAAATAAATCACATTTAACATTTAAGACAGTACAAACAAGGAACGAAAATGACTCATCTGTTGTTAGTCCATGTGGTGCGGAGAATAAGAGACAAGCTAGAAAACAAGGGAACAATACCGAAACGACAAAAAATTCAATAAATCAAACCGCAAAACATTCAAACGAGGGAACTTAACACAAAACTCGAACAATAAACTCGACGTAAAATAGCTTAAAATGGACACTGTAGATAATCGACTATTGTTGAGTGAAGGGTATGTTGTAAAGAAAGGAACAGGAACCAAGACTGGAAGAACCACGACAGACGAGGAGAAGAAGAAGACGGAAGCAAAAAGAAATCCTCGGGCAGATTCCTAGCGATGTCTGCCTCCAGTAAACTGGGGACGGGGATGAACATAATGAACGACAAACAGGACAACTTCTGCACACACGGTCACTCAGATCAGTGTAATAAATGCACATAATAACTTTAGGTCATTAAAATGAAGAAAAAAAAGTACAAATTACGTAAAATATGCTAATGGGAGGGGAAGAAACACAATCTTACTGTACTTTCTCCCCCCCCCCCCCCCCTTCTTCTTTTTCACCTGGGACAAATGCATGTCTGATGGTTGAAAGTCATCAGTTGGTGTTTAAGATGTGGTTGGGGTCACCAGTGTCATGTATATATCAATTCACTATGAACAGTAATGTCCTGTGACTGGCCTGTCGTTGTGTGTTCCATCCATCCTCTCCACTCGCTACAGCTAGTAGCCTGTTCGGATTGGTGGGTCGTTCTGTGCCCCATTCGTTCTCTCCACTCATTATAAATAGTGACGTTCTCTAACTGGCGTGTTGTTCTATGGTCCATTCATTCTCTCAGTATAATATAAACAGTCACGTTCTCTAATATGTATGTCGTTCTGTGCTCAATTAATTTTCTCCCATCACTACAGTCACGTTCTCTAACATGTATATCGTTCTGTGCTCCATTCATTCTCTAAACATACTATAAACAGTAACGTTCTCTAACATGTATATTGTTCTGTGCTCCATTACTTCTCTAAACATACTACAAACGGTAACATTCTCTAACATGTATATCGTTTTGTGCTCCATTACTTCTCTAAACATACTATAAACAATAACATTCTCTAACATGCATATCGTTTTGTGCTCCATTAATTCTCTAAACATACTATAAACAATAACATTCTCTAACATGCATATCGTTTTGTGCTCCATTACTTCTCTAAACATACTATAAACAGTCACGTTCTCTAACATGCATATCGTTCTGTGCTCCATTACTTCTCTAAACATACTTTAAACAATAACATTCTCTAACATGCATATCGTTCTGTGCTCCATTACTTCTCTAAACATACTATAAACGGTAACATTCTCTAACATGTATATCGTTTTGTGCTCCATTACTTCTCTAAACATACTATAAACAATAACATTCTCTAACATGCATATCGTTCTGTGCTCCATTACTTCTCTAAACGTACTATAAACAATAACATTCTCTAACATGTATATCGTTTTGTGCTCCATTACTTCTCTAAACATACTATAAACAGTCACGTTCTCTAACATGCATATCGTTCTGTGCTCCATTACTTCTCTAAACATACTATAAACAATAACATTCTCTAACATGCATATCGTTCTGTGCTCCATTACTTCTCTAAACATTCTATAAACGGTAACATTCTCTAACATGCATATCGTTCTGTGCTCCATTACTTCTCTAAACATACTATAAACAATAACATTCTCTAACATGTATATCGTTCTGTGCTCCATTACTTCTCTAAACATTCTATAAACGGTAACATTCTCTAACATGCATATCGTTCTGTGCTCCATTACTTCTCTAAACATACTATAAACAATAACATTCTCTAACATGTATATCGTTCTGTGCTCCATTACTTCTCTAAACATACTATAAACAATAACATTCTCTAACATGTATATCGTTCTGTGCTCCATTAATTCTCTAAACATACTATAAACAGTAACATTCTCTAACATGCATATCGTTCTGTGCTCCATTACTTCTCTAAACATACTATAAACAGTAACATTCTCTAACATGCATATCGTTCTGTGCTCCATTACTTCTCTAAACATTCTATAAAACAGTAACATTCTCTAACATGTATATCGTTCTGTGCTCCATTACTTCTCTAAACATACTATAAACAGTAACATTCTCTAAGATGCATATCGTTCTGTGCTCCATTCATTTTCTCTCCAGTCACTATAAACAGTAACGTTTTCTAACATGTATGTCGTTCTGTACTCAGTTCATCGTGTCCATTCTCTCACCCGCACAGCATCCCTTGGTGCACGTTTGATTGTCCACGTCACTTCCTTCCCCACACGTGCAGTTGACTTTCCGGCACGTGCGCCTTCTGCCCCGCGTGCCCTGCCCGCACGTGACACTGCAAGGAGTCCACGGCGTCCATGGAGTCCATCTGGCGGACTCTGAGAGCAGCGCGACGACAGCATACATCATCATTACATTGGTAAACACGCAGAACATCTTTGAGTTGTTCAGCTTACATGTATCAATCGTTAATCGTTTGATCAATCGGCTGGTTCAGTCAGCTGGTTGGTCGGATTCTCTCTCTCTCTCTCTCTTTCTCTCTCTCTCTCTCTCTCTCTCTGTGCGCGCGCGCGCGCGCGCGCGTGTGTGTGTGTATCCATCCGTCCGTCCGTCTGCCCGTCCGACTGCCTACTTGCCTGTTTGTTTGTGTGTATTGAACAGATAAGCACGGTGGGAAACCAAACTGTAGGCTAAAAATTCCTCCATCATTAGAGCAATGGCTTTTCGAAGATTTAACGAACCCCCCTCCCCTCCCTCCTCTTAAAAATATGGTGGGAGAAGGGTGTTGCTTGTGGAATGACGAGGTGAGGGTTGTTGGGGCATGGGGGGAGAGGGGAGGCAAGATAATAAGAATGAAAAGAACTGAAGGTCACTATCCACTCCTTCACTACAAGCCTGCTGGGACCACTGAAGCCCCTGACAACAGAACCAGTCCTGTTGCCTACCGGGACTATTGAAGTCCCTGACAACAGAACCAGTCCTATTGGCTACCGGGACCATTGAAGTCCCTGACAACAGAACCAGTCCTGTTGTCTTCTGGGACTATTGAAGTCCCTGACAACAGAACCAGTCCTGTTGTCTACTGGGACCATTGGAGTCCCTGACAACAGAACCAGTCCTGTTGTCTACCAGGACTATTGAAGTCCCTGACAACAGAACCAGTCCTGTTGTCTACTGGGACCATTGGAGTCCCTGACAACAGAACCAGTCCTGTTGTCTACTGGGACCATTGGAGTCCCTGACAACAGAACCAGTCCTGTTGTCTACTGGGACCATTGGAGTCCCTGACAACAGAACCAGTCCTGTTGTCTACTGGGACCATTGGAGTCCCTGACAACAGAACCAGTCCTGTTGTCTACTGGGACCATTGGAGTCCCTGACAACATAACCAGTCCTGTTGTCTACTGGGACCATTGAAGCCCCTGACAACAGAACTAGTCCTGTTGTCTATTGGGACTATTGAAGCCCCTGAAAAACACAACCAGTCCTGTTGTCTACTGGGACCATTGAAGCCCCTGACAACAGAACCAGTCCTATTGCCTGCTGGGACCATTGAAGCTCTTGACAACAGAACCAGTCCTGTTGTCTACTGGGACCATTGAAGCCCTTGACAACAGAACCAGTCCTGTTGTCTACTGGGACCATTGAAGCCCCTGACAACAGAACCAGTTCTATCGTCTGTCCAAAGCCGACTTTCGTTCACTGAGTGGGACTCCTCAGTGGAACAGGCTGACCTGTGGATCCTCTCTCGGCATCACATGGAGATTTGCCATCTACAATTTGCTGGTAAATATCATCACCACATGCTCAAAAAACGAAATCCAAAGGTATCCCACAGCTGCCAGTAAGGGTAGAACAGCAAAACGAGAAGAAAAACACTATGAGGAAGAAGAAGCATAACGTCTAAAACCAATAACCAAAGAGTACTAAACACAGGAAGAAATCTTGGTGCATATATTTCAGGATCCATTACGGATGTAAGAGAAGTCAGATAACGTCAGTTGTCGGAATAGTCAGCTGTCAGCTAACCAAAACATTGTCAGTCACGTCAGTGCTGACAACAGCTACGAACTGTGCAGAACATCTTTACTTGCAATTCCTTATGATGCTTTCTCCCACTGACTGAAACAACAGTATGTTGAAAAATCAACGTAGTGTGGGAACAGCAAACACAGGCCTACACGTCTTCCATCACTGAAACAATGACTTTGCAAGACATAATAAAAAGAGGGTGGGGGATACATGCATACAGAAAGGAAACAAACAAAGGGAGAAAACAAAGATATAACCAAAAGAGGGTGGGGGATACATGCATACAGAAAGGAAACAAACAAAGGGAGAAAACAAAGATATAATCAAAAGAGGGTGGGGGATACATGCATACAGAAAGGAAACAAACAAAGGGAGAAAACAAAGATATAACCAAAAGAGGGTGGGGGATACATGCATACAGAAAGGAAACAAACAAAGGGAGAAAACAAAGATATAATCAAAAGAGGGTGGGGGATATATGCATACAGAAAGGAAACAGACAAAGGGAGAAAACAAAGATTTAATCAAAAGAGGGTGGGGGATACATGCATACAGAAAGGAAACAAACAAAGGGAGAAAACAAAGATATAATCAAAAGAGGGTGGGGGATATATGCATACAGAAAGGAAACAGACAAAGGGAGAAAACAAAGATATAATCAAAAGAGGGTGGGGGATATAATGCATACAGAAAGGAAACAAACAAAGGAGAAAACAAAGATATAATCAAAAGAGGGTGGGGGATACATGCATACAGAAAGGAAACAAACAAAGGGAGAAAACAAAGATATAATCAAAAGAGGGTGGGGGATACATGCATACAGAAAGGAAACAGACAAAGGGAGAAAACAAAGATATAATCAAAAGAGGGTGGGGGATACATGCATACAGAAAGGAAACAAACAAAGGGAGAAAACAAAGATATAATCAAAAGAGGGTGGGGGATACATGCATACAGAAAGGAAACAGACAAAGGGAGAAAACAAAGATATAATCAAAAGAGGGTGGGGGATATATGCATACAGAAAGGAAACAAACAAAGGGAGAAAACAAAGATATAATCAAAAGAGGGTGGGGGATACATGCATACAGAAAGGAAACAGACAAAGGGAGAAAACAAAGATATAACCAAAAGAGGGTGGGGATACATGCATACAGAAAGGAAACAAACAAAGGGAGAAAACAAAGATATAATCAAAAGAGGGTGGGGGATACATGCATACAGAAAGGAAACAAACAAAGGAGAAAAACAAAGATATAATCAAAAGAGGGTGGGGGATACATGCATACAGAAAGGAAACAGACAAAGGGAGAAAACAAAGATATAATCAAAAGAGGGTGGGGATACATGCATACAGAAAGGAAACAAACAAAGGGAGAAAACAAAGATATAATCAAAAGAGGGTGGGGGATACATGCATACAGAAAGGAAACAAACAAAGGGAGAAAACAAAGATATAATCAAAAGAGGGTGGGGATATATGCATACAGAAAGGAAAGGTGGCAGTTGTTCATGATCACCATCACACACCCCCCTCGTCGTCCCCATAGGGGCAATACAAAGGATGACAGTTGTTCATGATGACCATCACCCCCCCCCCCCCCCCCATCATCCCCATAGGGACAATAGAAAAGGAGACAGTTGTTTATGATCACCATCCCCCAACCCCTCATTATTCCCACAGGGATAATCACACCCCCCCCCCCCCATCATCCCCATAGGGACAACCATCACCCCCCACCCCCCATCATCCCCATAGGGACAATAGAAAAGGAGACCGTTGTTTATGATCACCATCCCCCAACCCCTCATCATTCCCACAGGGATACATCCCCCCCCCCCTCATCATCCCCACAGGGACAACCATCACCCCCCCCCCCCCATCATCCCCATAGGGACAATAGAAAAGGAGACAGTTGTTTATGATCACCATCCCCCAACCTCTCATCATTCCCACAGGGATAATCACCCCCCCCCCCCCCCTCATCATCCCCATAGGGACAAACCATCACCCTCCCCCCTCATCACCCCGTAGGCACAATACTGAAGGTTAAAGAGTTATTTATGATCACTGTCACCCCCTCCCCATTCATCATCCCCATAACGACAGTACAATAGGTGACAGTTGTTGATGATCACCCCCACACCCCCACCCTCCCTCCCATTAACACGCACAGAGACAGTACAACAATGACAGAGCTGTAAATTATCATACCCCCCCCCCCCCCCCCCCATCATGTCCACAGTCAGTGCAAAAGGTGACAGAGCTGTAAATTATCATAATCCCCCCCCCCCCCCATCATGTCCACACACAGTACAACAGGTGACAGAGCTGTGAATTATCATAATCCCCCCCCCCCCCCATCATGTCCACACACAGTACAACAGGTGACAGAGCTGTAAATTATCATATCCCCCCCCCATCATTTCACACACAGTACAACAGGTGACAGAGCTGTAAATTATCATAACCCCCCCCCCCCCCCCATCATATCCACAGTCAGTGCAAAAGGTGACAGAGCTGTAAATTATCATAACCCCCCCCCCCCCCCCCCATCATGTTCACACACAGTACAACAGGTGACAGAACTGTAAATTATCATACCCCCCCCCCCCCCCCCATCATGTTCACACACAGTACGACAGGTGACAGAACTGTAAATTATCATACCCCCCCCCCCCATCATGTTCACACACAGTACAACAGGTGACAGAACTGTAAATTATCATACCCCCCCTCCCCCGCCCCTATCATGTTCACACACAGTACAACAGGTGACAGAACTGTAAATTATCATACCCCCCCCCCTCCCCCGCCCCCTATCATGTTCACACACAGTACAACAGGTGACAGAGCTGTAAATTATCATACCCCCCCCCCCCCCCATCATGTTCACACATAGTACAACAGGTGACAGAGCTGTAAATTATCATCCCCCCCCCCCCCCCCCCCCCCATCATGTTTACACACAGTACAACAGGTGACAGAACTGTAAATTATCACCCCCACCCCCATTATGTTCACACACAGCAAACAGGTGACAGAGCTGTAAATTATCATACCTCCCGCCCCCCCCCCCCCCCCCCCCATCATGTTCACACATAGTACAACAGGTGACAGAGCTGTAGATTATTATAACTCCCCCCCCCCCCCCCCCCCATCATGTTCACACACAGTACAACAGGCGACAGAGCTGTAAATTATCATACCCCCCCCCCCCCGCACCCCCCCCCCCCCATCATGTTCACACACAGTACAACAGGTGACAGAGCTGTAGATTATCATACCCCCCTCCCCCCCCACCCCCATCATGTTCACACACAGTACAACAGGTGACAGAGCTGTGAATTATCATAACCCCACCCCCCACCCCCATCATGTTCACGCATAGTACAACAGGTGACAGAGCTGTGAATTATCATAATCCCCCCCCCCCCCCCCCATCATGTCCACACACAGTACAACAGGTGACAGAGCTGTGAATTATCATAATCCCCCCCCCCCCCCATCATGTCCACACACAGTACAACAGGTGACAGAGCTGTGAATTATCATAACCCCACCCCCCACCCCCATCATGTTCACGCATAGTACAACAGGTGACAGAGCTGTGAATTATCATAATCCCCCCCCCCCCCACCCCATCATGTCCACACACAGTACAACAGGTGACAGAGCTGTGAATTATCATAATCCCCCCCCCCCCCCATCATGTCCACACACAGTACAACAGTGACAGAGCTGTGAATTATCATAATCCCCCCCCCCCCAACCCATCATGTCCACACACAGTACAACAGGTGACAGAGCTGTGAATTATCATAATCCCCCCCCCCCCACCCCCCACCATCATGTCCACACACAGTACAACAGGTGACAGAGCTGTGGATGGTCACCAACCAAAGGGAGAGAATAAAACTGACCAATGATGTGGCCCGACACAGAGATGGACAGAAATCACCGGAAAAGACAGAGAGGACCAGCAGAGACAATCACAGCACCCCTCAATGTCTGATAGACAGAGAGGACCAGCAGAGACAATCACAGCACCCCTCAATGTTCTGATAGACAGAGAGGGCCAGCAGAGACAAACTCAGCACCCCTCAGTGTCTGATAGAGAGGACCAGCAGAGACAATCACAGCACCCCTCAATGTCTGATAGACAGAGAGGGCCAGCAGAGACAAACTCAGCACCCCTCAGTGTCTGATAGAGAGGACCAGCAGAGACAATCACAGCACCCCTCAGTGTCTGATAGACAGATGGCCAGCAGAGACAATCACAGCACCCCTCAGTGTCTGATAGACAGAGAGGACCAGCAGAGACAATCACAGCACCCCTCAGTGTCTGATAGACAGAGAGGACCAGCAGAGACAAACCCAGCACCCCTCAATGTCTGATAGACAGATGGCCAGCAGAGACAATCACAGCACCCCTCAGTGTCTGATAGACAGATGGCCAGCAGAGACAATCACAGTACCCCTCAGTGTCTGATAGACAGAGAGGGCCAGCAGAGACAATCACAGCACCCCTCAGTGTCTGATAGACAGAGAGGACCAGCAGAGACAATCTCAGCACCCCTCAGTGTCTGACAGACAGAGAGGACCAGCAAGACAATCTCAGCACCCTTCAGTGTCTGATAGACAGAGAGGGCCAGCAGAGACAATCTCAGCACCCCTCAGTGTCTGATAGACAGAGGGCCAGCAGAGACAAACTCAGCACCCCTCAGTATCTGATAGACAGATGGCCAGCAGAGACAATCTCAGCACCCCTCAGTGTCTGATAGACAGATCGCCAGCAGAGACAAACTCAGCACCCCTCAGTGTCTGATCCTGCGTTTCCCTGTCTAACCTGCTTCCCCTGTCACACAGAGCACGAGCAGAGTGGTGTCAAAGGCCACTTCTCAGAGAACACACATCTGTTCCCGTCATGCTCCCTCACGGCTATTACAGGGTGGTGTCAAAGGTCACATCTGTTCTCGTCATGTTCCCTAACGGCTATTACAGAGTGGTGCCAAAGGTCACATCTGTTCTCGTCATGCTCCGTCACGGCTATTTTCTCAAGCCTTGGAAAGAGTAACGTCGTCTGATTGGGTCCGTTGGAATCGTGCTTCGTTCATGCTGTCAGTGTCGGTGACGTCGTCTGAATGGTCCTTTGGAATTGTGCTTCGTTCATGCTGTCAGTGTTGGTGACGTCGTCCTGATTGGTCCTTTGGAATTGTGCTTCGTTCATGCTGTCAGTGTCGGTGACCTGTCTCCTCACCACAGCAGTCGCCATCGGTGCAACGTTGGAACAACCAGCGCGGGCCCACCAAGTTCTGGAAGCAGTTGGCGGTCACACAACTCCCTTGCGACACACAGCCACGACCCCGAGCCCGTATGCACGTGCGATTGCACCTAGACCACCCCTCCCACGGCAGCCATCTGCCTAGATCTGTCACACACACACACACACAACACACACACACACACACACACACACACATGCACACACACACACCACACCAACACCACACACACACACACGCACACACACGCACGCACGCACGCACGCACGCACGCACACACACACACACACACACACACACCACACCACACACACACACACACACACACAAACACACAGTTTCAGTCGCTTCATTTTAGTGTTGAATCTTGTCATGTCAGATGGTCTCATCGTGTCTATATCTCCATCTCTACGTCCTCTCACCCCTCTGCCGTTTGTCTTTCGTCGCGCCTGCGTGCGTGCGTGCGTGCGTGCGTGTGGTGTGTGTGTGTGTGTGTGTGTGTGTGTGTGTGTGTGTGGTGTGTGTGTGTGTGTGTGTGTGTGTGAGTTTGTTTGCCGCATGTCTTTGCATGTATGTCGTTTGTTTTTTTGTGTTGCATGTTGTTTTTTGTTTCGGGGGGTAGGGTGGAGATACTGTTTGCTGTGTATTTCTG
>CM065748.1:31992314-31995479 GCA_033310375.1 Conus canariensis | reverse complement strand
GAGGGTGGGGGATACATGCATACAGAAAGGAAACAAACAAAGGAGAAAACAAAGATATAATCAAAAGAGGGGGGGGGATACATGCATACAGAAAGGAAACAACAAAGGGAGAAAACAAAGATATAATCAAAAGAGGGTGGGGGATACATGCATACAGAAAGGAAACAAACAAAGGGAGAAAACAAAGATATAATCAAAAGAGGGTGGGGATACATGCATACAGAAAGGAAACAACAAAGGGAGAAAACAAAGATATAATCAAAAGAGGGTGGGGGATATATGCATACAGAAAGGAAAGGTGGCAGTTGTTCATGATCACCATCACACCCCCCTCGTCGTCCCCATAGGGGCAATACAAAGGATACAGTTGTTCATGATGACCACACCCCCCCCCCCCCATCATCCCCATAGGACAATAGAAAAGGAGACAGTTGTTTATGATCACCATCCCCCAACCCCTCATTATTCCCACAGGGATAATCACCCCCCCCCCATCATCCCATATGGACAACCATCACCCCCCACCCCCCATCATCCCCATAGGGACAATAGAAAAGGAGACGTTGTTTATGATCACCATCCCCCAACCCCTCATCATTCCCACAGGGATAATCCCCCCCCCCTCATCATCCCCACAGGGACAACCATCACCCCCCCCCCCCCATCATCCCCATAGGGACAATAGAAAAGGAGACAGTTGTTTATGATCACCATCCCCCAACCCCTCATCATTCCCACAGGGATAATCACCCCCCCCCCTCATCATCCCCATAGGGACAACCATCACCCCCCCCCTCATCACCCCGTAGGCACAATACGAAGGTTAAAGAGTTATTTATGATCACTGTCACCCCCCTCCCCATTCATCATCCCCATAACGACAGTACAATAGGTGACAGTTGTTGATGATCACCCCCACACCCCCACCCCTCCCTCCCATTACACGCACAGAGACAGTACAACAGATGACAGAGCTGTAAATTATCATACCCCCCCCCCCCCCCCCATCATGTCCACAGTCAGTGCAAAAGGTGACAGAGCTGTAAATTATCATAATCCCCCCCCCCCCCCCCATCATGTCCACACACAGTACAACAGGTGACAGAGCTGTGAATTATCATAATCCCCCCCCCCCCCCCATGTCCACACACAGTACAACAGGTGACAGAGCTGTAAATTATCATATCCCCCCCCCCATCATGTTCACACACAGTACAACAGGTGACAGAGCTGTAAATTATCATACCCCCCCCCCCCCCATCATATCCACAGTCAGTGCAAAAGGTGACAGAGCTGTAAATTATCATAACCCCCCCCCCCCCCCCCCCCATCATGTTCACACACAGTACAACAGGTGACAGAACTGTAAATTATCATACCCCCCCCCCCCCCCATCATGTTCACACACAGTACGACAGGTGACAGAACTGTAAATTATCATACCCCCCCCCCCCCCCATCATGTTCACACACAGTACAACAGGTGACAGAACTGTAAATTATCATACCCCCCTCCCCGCCCCTATCATGTTCACACACAGTACAACAGGTGACAGAACTGTAAATTATCATACCCCCCCCCTCCCCCGCCCCCTATCATGTTTCACACACAGTACAACAGGTGACAGAGCTGTAAATTATCATACCCCCCCCCCCCCCATCATGTTCACACATAGTACAACAGGTGACAGAGCTGTAAATTATCATTCCCCCCCCCCCCCCCCCCCATCATGTTTACACACAGTACAACAGGTGACAGAACTGTAAATTATCACCCCCACCCCCATTATGTTCACACACAGCAAACAGGTGACAGAGCTGTAAATTATCATACCTCCCGCCCCCCCCCCCCCCCCCCATCATGTTCACACATAGTACAACAGGTGACAGAGCTGTAGATTATTATAACTCCCCCCCCCCCCCCCCCCCCATCATGTTCACACACAGTACAACAGGCGACAGAGCTGTAAATTATCATACCCCCCCCCCCCCGCACCCCCCCCCCCCCATCATGTTCACACACAGTACAACAGGTGACAGAGCTGTAGATTATCATACCCCCCTCCCCCCCCACCCCCATCATGTTCACACACAGTACAACAGGTGACAGAGCTGTGAATTATCATAACCCACCCCACCCACAGTCACGCATAGACACTACAACTGTGAATATCATCCCCCCCCCCCCCCATCATGTCCACACACAGTACAACAGGTGACAGAGCTGTGAATTATCATAATCCCCCCCCCCCCCCCATCATGTCCACACACAGTACAACAGGTGACAGAGCTGTGAATTATCATAACCCCCCCCCCACCCCCATCATGTTCACGCAAGTACAACAGGTGACAGAGCTGTGAATTATCATAATCCCCCCCCCCCACCCCATCATGTCCACACACAGTACAACAGGTGACAGAGCTGTGAATTATCATAATCCCCCCCCCCATCATGTCCCACAAGTACAGAGCTGTGAATTATCATAATCCCCCCCCCCCAACCATCATGTCCACACACAGTACAACAGGTGACAGAGCTGTGAATTATCATAATCCCCCCCCCCACCCCCCACCATCATGTCCACACACAGTACAACAGGTGACAGAGCTGTGGATGGTCACCAACCAAAGGGAGAGAATAAAACTGACCAATGATGTGGCCCGACACAGAGATGGACAGAAATCACCGGAAAAGACAGAGAGGACCAGCAGAGACAATCACAGCACCCCTCAATGTCTGATAGACAGAGAGGACCAGCAGAGACAATCACAGCACCCCTCAATGTCTGATAGACAGAGAGGGCCAGCAGAGACAAACTCAGCACCCCTCAGTGTCTGATAGAGAGGACCAGCAGAGACAATCACAGCACCCCTCAATGTCTGATAGACAGAGAGGGCCAGCAGAGACAAACTCAGCACCCCTCAGTGTCTGATAGAGAGGACCAGCAGAGACAATCACAGCACCCCTCAGTGTCTGATAGACAGATGGCCAGCAGAGACAATCACAGCACCCCTCAGTGTCTGATAGACAGAGAGGACCAGCAGAGACAATCACAGCACCCCTCAGTGTCTGATAGACAGAGAGGACCAGCAGAGACAAACCCAGCACCCCTCAATGTCTGATAGACAGATGGCCAGCAGAGACAATCACAGCACCCCTCAGTGT
>CM065748.1:31967314-31987314 GCA_033310375.1 Conus canariensis | reverse complement strand
GTATTCTCTCACTCCCCCCTCCTACCCTCTCTCTCTCTCTCTCTCTCTCTCTCTCTCTCTCTCTCCACTAACGGGCACAGCAGTCGTCAACGAAACACCGCTTAATTCTCTCCGTGGGTTCTGTCTCAGGACAAGGTCCTTTCCAACAGCTGCGGGTACTCCGCCGGACGGCGTCCTTCCCGCAAGTGGCCGAGCACTCTGACCAGTCTGCCCAGTAGCTCCAGATGTACTGCCCGCTGCGATCTGGGGAGCAGTGGTTAGCGCATTTGACGTCTGGTGTCTGTGAGGTGGTAAGCGGATAGAGGGGTCCAAGATTTACTTCTTTCTTTTGCATTGAGAATCAACTGTGTCAGTTTGCACGTTACAGTGTGCGTGTGCGTGTGCGTGCGTGCGTGCGTGCGTGCGTGCGTGCGTGCGTGTGTGTGTGTGTGTGTGTGTGTGTGTGTGTGTGTGTGTGTGTGTGTGTGTGTGTGTGTGCGTGTTGAGTTACCTTTGCCCTAGAAAGTCTCTACACCCCGTTACCTTTTTGTCACTGTGTAACTGGGCAGCTTTCCTGTCTTGATCTCATCACTGTGGAGTGTGATGTAAAGTCTGACACTATAGCTGATGCAACTGACACTATAGCTGAAGCAACTGACACTGACACTATAGCTGATGCAACGGACACTGACACTATAGCTGATGCAACTGACACTATAGCTGATACAACTGACATGACGCTACAGCTGATGCAACTGACACTGACACTATAGCTGATACAACTGACATGACGCTACAGCTGATGCAACTGACACTGACACTATAGCTGATGCAACTGACACTATAGCTGATACAACTGACACTACAGTTGATACAACTGACACTATAGCTGATACAACTGACATTGACACTAGCTGATACAACTGACACTACAGTTGGTACAACTGACACTATAGCTGATACAACTGACACTACAGCTGATGCAACTGACACTGACACTATAGCTGATACAACTGACATGACGCTACAGCTGATGCAACTGACACTGACATATAGCTGATGCAACTGACACTATAGCTGATGCAACTGACACTATAGCTGATCAACTGACACATAGCTGAGCAACTGACACTATAGCTGATACAACTGACAATTGTGCACTAGCTGATACAACTGACATTTACAGTTTTGGTACAACTGACACTATAGCTGATACAACTGACACTACAGCTGATGCAACTGACACTGTAGCTGATGCAACTGACACTGACACTATAGCTGATGCAACTTACACTGATGCAACTGACACTATAGCTGATGCAACTGACACTATAGCTGATGCAATTGACACTACAGCTGATGCAACTGATCCGGGTGTATAACAGTTAGGAATGCAATGAGATGTGTAATGGTGATGTGTATAATAGGGGTGTGATGAATATGTGTAATTATGATATGTATGATAGGTAGGTGTGTGATGAATATGTGTAACGGTGATATGTACGATAGTTAGGGATGTAATTAGTAAATTATGTGTAATGGTGATGTATATAACAGTTAGGGGTGTGTGATGAATGTGTAATTGTGATATGTATCATAGTTAGGGGTGTGATGAATATGTGTAATGGTGATATGTACGATAGTTGGAGATGTAATTAATATGTGTAATGGTGATATATATATTTAGGGATGTAATGAATGTGTAATTGTGATGTGTATGACAGTTAGGGATGTAATGTGTGTAATAGTGATGTGTATGACAGTTAGGGATGTAATGTGTGTAATGGTGATGTGTATGATAGTTAGGGATGTAATGTGTGTAATGGTGATGTGTATGACAGTTAGGGATGTAATGTGTGTAATGTGATTGTATGACAGTTAGGATGTATGTGTAATGGTGTGTGTATGACAGTTAGGGATGTAATGTGTGTAATGGTGATGTGTATGAAGTTAGGGAGTATGTGTTAAGGTGTGTGTAATGACGTTAGGGATGTATGTCGTAATGGCGATGTGTTGTATCGGATGTAATGTGTGTAATGGTGATGCGTATGACAGTTAGGGATGTAATGTCTGTAATGGCGATGTGTATGATAGTTACGGATGTAATGTGTGTAATGGTGATGTGTATGACAGTTAGGGATGTAATATGTGTAATGGTGATGTGTATGATAGTTAGGGATATAATATGTGTAATGGTGATGTGTATGACAGTTAGGGATGTAATGTGTGTAATAGTGATGTGTATGATAGGGATGTAATATGTGTAATGGTGATGTGTATGACAGGGATGTAATATGTGTAATGGTGATGTGTATGATAGTTACGGTTGTAATGTGTGTAATGGTGATGCGTATGACAGTTAGGGATGTAATATGTGTAATAGTGATGTGTATGATAGGGATGTAATATGTGTAATAGTGATGTGTATGACAGTTAGGGATGTAATATGTGTAATAGTGATGTGTATGATAGTTAGGAATGTAATGTGTGTAATGGTGATGTGTATGATAATTAGGGATGTAATATGTGTAATAGTGATGTGTATGATAGTTAGGGATGTAATGTGTGTAATAGCGATGTGTATGACAGTTAGGGATGTAATGTGTGTAATGGTGATGTGTATGATAGTTAGGGATGTAATATGTGTAATTGTGATGTGTATGATAGTTAGGGATGTAATGAATATGTGTAATGGTGATGTGTATGACAGTTAGGGATGTAATATGTGTAATGGTGATGTGTATGATAGTTAGGGATGTAATATGTGTAATGGTGATGTGTATGATAGTTACGGATGTAATGTGTGTAATGGTGATGTGTATGATAGTTAGGGATGTAATATGTGTAATGGTGATGTGTATGACAGTTAGGGATGTAATGTGTGTAATGGTGATGTGTATGACAGTTAGGGATGTAATGTGTGTAATGGTGATGTGTATGATAGTTACGGATGTAATGTGTGTAATGGTGATGTGTATGATAGGGATGTAATATGTGTAATAGTGATGTGTATGACAGTTACGGATGTAATGTGTGTAATAGTGATGTGTATGATAGTTAGGAATGTAATGTGTGTAATGGCGATGTGTATGACAGTTACGGATGTAATGTGTGTAATGGCGATGTGTATGATAGTTAGGAATGTAATGTGTGTAATGGCGATGTGTATGACAGTTAGGGATGTAATGTCTGTAATGGTGATGTGTATGATAGTTAGGGATGTAATGTGTGTAATGGTGATGTGTATGATAGTTAGGGATGTAATGTGTGTAATGGTGATGTGTATGATAGTTAGGGATGTAATATGTGTAATGCTGATTGATGATGGATGGTGAAGGGGGCCAGGTGGGAAGGCGACGGATAGTAGATGGAAGAAAAAAAATGGGCAGGAAGAGAGACATGGTTTGGGGGTGGGGGGGGGAAGAGCGAGAGAGAGAGAGAGAGAGAGAGAGAGAGAGAGAGAGAGAGAGAGAGAGAGAGAGGTCGGGGGAGGAAAGAGTTCGTAAGAAGTGTACATACCTGCGTGCATGCGCGTGTGTGCGTACTTGCGTGCGTGTGTGTGTGTGTGTGTGTGTGTGTGTGTGTGTGTGTGTGTGTGTGTGTGTGCGTGCGTGCGTGCGCGCGCACGCGCGTGTGTGTGCATGTGTGTGTGTGTGTGTGCGCGCATGCGCGCGCGCGCGCGTATGTGTGTGTGTGTGTGTGTGTGTGTGTGTGTGTGTGTGTGTGTGTGTTCACTCGCATGGACGTATGAGGTAACTGACAGTGCACACATTCATGTGAATGCAAACGCATGTGTCTATGTGAATGGCAGGGCGTTCTTCCCTGACACACTGACATCGTCTCAGTACTCATGCGCTGCTGGAGGCCTACGTCACAAACAACGCTTACCCGTGAACGAGAGATAATGTTGCTTATAGCCCAGCCGAGCTTACCCGTGAACAGGCCCAGGAGAAACAACAAAACAACCTGCTGTCCTTTGCTTCTTGCATACACAAGATGACGTGTCCTCATCGTCCACAAACAAGAGGTATAATCGATATTGAATATTATGCTTCTTTACAACAAAGTCACCACCCACAGCTATTTCTTTTTTCACTCCATTTCCGGAAAGTAAGCCGTGACGTATATTTCAAATGACATGTCGACGTCATTTTGCATCATGACTTGTGACGCATTTATGCTTCATTGTGCAGCGCAGGTGAACAATTAGATTAGGTTCTTTGGAGGTTTTAGGAACAGACGTGCAGAAATCTTCATGGGAGGTAATCTGTGTTAGAGCTCGCGTTCAGCGAGAGCGCCCCCGTCGTTTTCTTGGACAGATATCGCTGATAGGCAATGAAGCCCCACCAGGTGTGTGTGGGTCATGTGATTATAGAGGTGGGGAAAGTGTAAGCACATGGTGTGAGGCCTTGTAAAAACGTGTAAGCGCATTTTTCCAAATTGTGGTGTGAGACCTTGTGAAAAGTGTAAGAGCATTTTCCAAATGGTGGTGTGAAACCTTGTAAAAATATGTAAGCGCATTTTCCTAATTGCGGTGTGAGACCTTGTGAAAAGTGCAAGCGCATTTTCCTAATTGTGGTGTGAGACCTTGTGAAAACACAAGACTGATCTTCCTCTTCATCGGTAAAGAGCCCCATAGGATATCCAGGTCACCTCACCGATCAGTCGATAGCAAAGCCCTATACACCAGTTAAGCGCGGTGTTCATTCAAGAACAAGACCGGGTGCGCTAAACTCGTGCAAAGCAGACTCTGAAGCAATTAGGGTGTCATCGTTCACGCGTGGTTGCCATGGTGAAGGACGCGCACACACAGTGGTGTGCGTGTACGAAGCCAATGTGAGGTTGGGATAATGTGACAAAACAGGTGACACAGCAATCGTGTGTGTGTGTGTGTGTGTGTGTGTGCGCGCGTGCGTGCGTGCGTGCGTGCGTGTGTGTGTGTGTGTGTGTGTGTGCGTGTGTGTGCGCTCTCTCTCTCTCTCTCTCTCTCTCTCTCTCTCTCTCTCTCTATATATATATATTGTGTGTGTGTGTGTGTGTGTGTGTGTGTGTGTGTGTGTGTGTTAGTTAGTTCTTCAATTTAACGTCTGTTCACTTTAAGTGATATTAGACAAAATAATGCAGAAATGAGTGGATGAGAGAAATGGAAATAGTGTATGCAAAATGCTAGTATAGGCCTACGTGCGAGTGTGTTTGTGTGTGTGTGTGTGTGTGTGTGTGTGTGTGTGTGTGTGTGTGTGTGTGTGTGTATGTGTGCGTGCGTGTGTGTGTGTGTGCGTGTGCGACTTTGACAATTGAAAAGAAAATACTGTTCTAAATTTAACAATTTAAAAGATAAATTACAAAAAAACAAACAAAAAAAAACCAAACAAACAACAACAACAAAAAAAACCTAGAAATATTTACACAAACGAGCCAACTGGGCTTAACATCAACGAATTTACAAATGTAAAAAAGGCGTGAAGATTCTGGAAAATGCATTGGGAATCTTTTTGTCGGAAGTTGGAGAGAGATGAGTTAAAATAGGAACAATCAAAAAGAAAATGCAGAGTATTGAAACTGTCGACTGTTCCACAAGCGCATTGTAAATTTCTGTGGAATTTTGTACGAAGAGCGTTAACTTTAAGCCTATAAAAGAGAGATTCCAGTTTCCGAAATTTGTGTACATGTACACACGTCTTTGTATACAATTTACGAATTTGAATGGACGAGTTAGATGGACGAGTAGATTTCTGAGTTCTTGAACAGCAGCTCAGTGAAGAATCTTGTGCATGTAAAATGTGTGTGTGTGTGTGTGTGTGTGTGTGTGTGTGTGTGTGCGCGCGCGCGCTCGCGCTCGCGCGTGCGCGCCCACGTGTGTGTGTGTTGTTGTTGTTGTTGTTGATTTATAGTCTGTTCACACTTGGTGATATTAGACTTTACAGGGGGGGGGGGGGGGGGGGGGGGGGGGGAGGAGGGGGAAGGAGGACAGGGTGGAGGAAAAGGTAAGAAATAATGTCAAGAACAGTACAAATCTAAATATAAACTACACTATCATAATTATAAAAATATGCTAATTTGAGATTGAGAGATAATTTTTGCAACCTCAACCATTTCTGAACTGAAAGAAATAGCGTGAACCGGTTTAGATTTCGAAATTTCAATGTTTGCTTTTGAATAAAGAGCATTTAAAATGGGGCAATGGAAAAGTATATGTTCACCAGATAATGGCTTAGAACATGCACACGCTATATCTTGGGAATATTTGGTCTTCCAAGAGTTCAAACGTATCTTGTATATTAAACTAGAAATATGTCTAGGATATGTTCCCATTACATATTTATCTTGAGACTTCTTAGTTCGGAAACAGCTTTCCAATAACGAATGTATTTCATATATATCTAACTTCAAATTACTTTTTGCAGCATTGCCCATTACCCCGCGTCTGGCTAGTTTATCTGCTATTTCATTCCAATAAATACCACAGTGTGAAGGGACCCAGCAGAAGACTATATTTATTCCTGTGGAAATAATGTAATTAATTAGATGCTTTATTTCAAAGATTACATCTTTCCTTGCTTTAACATCCCAAACTTTCAAACTATCTAACACTGCCTTAGAATCAACACAAAATAAAATGTTACAGAAAGAATGATTACTATCACAAATAAAGAGTAATGCCATAAGAATAGCATACAATTCTGCCGTGAAAATAGAAAATCCTTTTCCTAGGCTGTATGCTTTTTGAACTTTTAAAGCCGGAATAACAAAACCTGAACCTGCACTTAACTGGCAAACGGAACCATCCGTAAAAATTTTTAAATGATTTGAATATTTGTTTTCTAAGTTTTCTCTCACTTTAGAAGTTAAAATGTTAATGTTATCATTTTTCCGGACATCAGTGTAATCTACATCAAAGATAGCTTGGCTATGTTCCCATGGAGGCACCGGGGGAACAACAGGGGCAGGTGAGAGTGAAGTGACATCAATATTGCATTTTTCAAAAGAATCTTTCGTGTAATTTCGAACGGGACAAAGATGTGTGTGTGTGTGTGTGTGTGTGTGTGTGTGTGTGTGTGTGTGTGTGTGTGTGTGTGTGTGTGTGTATGCGCCAAGCAGCACTTTTGCCGATGCAGCTTCAACCGGCAGGTCGTCTGGAGCCAAATTTTGCCAGGTGTCTGAGTGACGTCAGGTGTCTGAGTGACGTCAGGTGTCTGTGTGATGTCAGGTGTCTGTGTGACGTCAGGTGTCTGAGTGACAGTCAAAGCTTTGCAGTGAGGCCTGTGTGTGTGTGTCTTTGAAGAGTTTTTTTTTTTTCTGATCACCACGGATAGGAATGTCTATTGCCCCCTTTGCCATTGAAGAACATGTCAGGAAAGCGCATTTCGAGCAACGGCAGGAAGAGACTAGTCCATGTGGCTCGTGTTGTGGTCAGTAGGGTGTGCTGGTCGGGCCAGTGAACTAGGAACAGGACCGCTATGCCGGAAACTATGCCTGGTCACGTGCTCTTCTGCAGGTTTCTCAGGCAGTTCCTGTGGAGTAATCAACGTTTTGGCATGGCGCTGGTCACGTGATCTTCAGCAACTTTCTCGGGCAGCTCCTGTGTTGAGCAGTCAGCGTTTCGGCATGGCGCTCACCGACCGCCTGTATCTCACAGCACACAGTAGTGTCGGCTGTCTTCTAGACTGGCTGGAGTGACAGTATGTTAGCATGCTGTATTCTAGACTGGCTGGAGTGACAGTATATTAGTATGCTGTATTCTAGACTGGCTGGAGTGACAGTATAGCAGCATGCTATATTCCAGACTGGTTGGGGTGACAGTATGTTAGCATGATGTATTGCAGACTGGCTGGTGTGACAGTATGTTAGCATGATGTATTGCAGACTGGCTGGGGTGTCAGTATGTCAGCATGATGTATTGCAGACTGGCTGGGGTGTCAGTATGTCAGCATGATGTATTGCAGACTGGCTGGGGTGTCAGTATGTCAGCATGATGTATTGCAGACTGGCTGGGGTGACAGTATGTTAGCATGATGTATTGCAGACTGGCTGGGGTGTCAGTATGTTAGCATGATGTATTGCAGACTGGCTGGTGTGACAGTATGTTAGCATGATGTATTGCAGACTGGCTGAGGTGTCAGTATGTCAGCATGATGTATTGCAGACTGGCTGGAGTGACAGTATGTCAGCATGATGTATTGCAGACTGGCTGGGGTGTCGGTATATTAGCATGCCATATTCCAGACTGGCTGGGGTGACAGCATGTTAGCATGCTATATTCCAGACTGGCTGGGTGACATTAAGTTAGCATGCTATGTTCCAGACTGGCTGGGGTGACAGTATGCTAGCATGCTATGTTCCAGACTGGCTGGAGTGGGGGTATGCTAGCATGATGCTTTTTAATACATTAGAAGATGGGATGAAGTCTGAGTATAATTATTGTGGTCGATGTCTTTCGAAACTGACGTCAGCAGGTTATCAACATTCAGTTTTATATCATGAATAAACGCATAATCACAGTCTGAAATTGTCCATCTGTTCCCTGCCAGGTAGGTATGCATGTGGCTTTGATGGTGTGAAGATAGGAAAAGGAACCCTGTACAGTATACACAATGCTTTGATGGTGTGAAGGTAGGAGCCTTGTATAGTACACACAATGCTTTGATGGTGTGAAGGTAGGAGCCTTGTATAGTACACACAATGCTTTGATGGTGTGAAGGTAGGAGCCTTGTATAGTACACACAATGCTTTGATGGTGTGAAGGTAGGAGCCTTGTATAGTACACACAATGCTTTGATGGTGTGAAGGTAGGAGCCTTGTATAGTATACACAATGCTTTGATGGTGTGAAGGTAGGAGCCTTGTATAGTACACACAATGCTTTGATGGTGTGAAGGTAGGAGCCTTGTATAGTACACACAATGCTTTGATGGTGTGAAGGTAGGAGCCTTGTATAGTACACACAATGCTTTGATGGTGTGAAGGTAGGAACCTTGTATAGTACACACAATGCTTTGATGGTGTGAAGGTAGGAGCCTTGTATAGTAACACAGTGCTTTGATGGTGTGAAGTGACCTGTAGGTAACACATGCTTGATGGTGGAGGTAGAAGGAATGTTCTACCACTCACAGGTGACTACAGGATGACTACAACGGTCGGCCAGCCCGGACGATTGTGTTAGGCGATCTCCTATGACAGTTTACGGAAAAGAAATGAAATCATGTACATTTTTCAGGCAAAAAGGATTGAAAACAAAAGACCAGAGGACTGATTTTGTTCCCCATTGACTAATAAAGGGTCGATTTTATCGCTGCTTTTGTTTTTGCTCATGTTTGTGTCTTCTTCAAACACACTGTAGAAAAACCCACACTGCGGACAACCGCACCCATGATTCCAGAAGAAAGTGATTCTAAAACGTTTATTGTACAATAATCACTCAGATCATAATGATAAAAATACTTGTATAATGAGGCATATAGGAAAAAAGATCCCACAAATAAAATCAACTGGAAACAAACAACGACGTCATCATCGGACTTCTTTGGAGAAGATGGAAAGAGGAAGGGTTGAGGGAGGGGGGAGAAGGGGAAGGGGTGGGAAGAACGAGGAGGAGGAGGAGGAGTGAACGGGAAGGCAGTGGAGACAAAGAAGACGGACAGAGACACACATAGTAGGCACTGATGTACAGAGAGAGAGAGAAGAGAGAGAGGGGGGGGAGGGAGAGGGGACTCAGAGTATGGGTGGAGTGGAATGGGGAATGATTGGGGAGTGTTAAGGATGGTGAATGATACAGAGCAACAGACAAACCGACAGACAGACAGTCCAAAAATGCAAGGAGTGTTGTCCAACAAACTCCTTTTGTCAATGGTTCAGAGCGATGTTTTTGATTCTTCGCTTATTGATCTACACAGCGTGAGTAAAGGGAGGAAATCCAGTGACCAATAAAGACAAGTACAGTCTAGGATGCCAAAGAGGCCGACTGCTCGATACCAGAGCCCACCCCCGCCACCCAGCAGGAGCCTGACCACACCGGCACCGGCCGCGCCGTCTGGCATTGTGGCTCCTTCAGTGGAGCACCACAGACACTCCTTAACAGTCAACCCACAGTGAACACAATAAGACAATCATAACACAGTGAAGCACCACAGACACTCCTTTAACAGTCAACCCACAGTGAACACAATAACGACAATCATAACACAGTGAAGCACCACAGACATCCTTTAACAGTCAACCCACAGTGAACACAATAAGACAATCATAACACAGTGAAGCACCACAGACACTCCTTAACAGTCAACCCACAGTGAACACAATAGAGACAATCATAACACAGTGAAGCACCACAGACAATCCTTAACAGTCAACCCACAGTGAACACAAAACGAACAATCGTAACACAGTGAAGCACCACAGACAATCCTTTAACAGTCAACCCACAGTGAACACAATAACGACAATCATAACACAGTGAAGCACCACAGACACTCCTTTAACAGTCAACCCACAGTGAACACAATAACGACAATCATAACACAGTGAAGCACCACAGACACTCCTTAACAGTCAACCCACAGTGAACACAATAACGACAATCATAACACAGTGAAGCACCACAGACACTCCTTAACAGTCAACCCACAGCGAACACAATAACAAATATAACATGTGTAGACCAAGGAAAACTACAATTACCAGCAAACCCACCAGCGAACACTAAACGAATAAATGGTGTAGGACAAGAGAAAGATAGCAAAGTCCAGAAAATCGCCATGGCTCACTGAACAGCTATCTTTTAAATGAAAGGCACGATGTCTGAATGAGGTCAAGAACAAAAGAGAGAGACGACAGGAGCCCGCGCCAATATTACTAGAACATAATTATGAAAGAAAATATTTGCATAACAAAATGTTCTTCCTGAAATTACTCTGGTAGGTGTGTGTGTGTGTGTGTGTGTGTGTGTGTGTGTGTGTGTGTGTGTGTGTGTGTGGAGAGAGAGAGAGAGAGAGAGAGAGAGTGAGAGAGAGAGTAGGGAGGGGGAGCGCCCGTGGAATGGGGATGGGGATAAGGGGAAGGAAGCGTGTATATCTGATGATTTCAATTTCCATGAAGAACATGATCAATCACAAACAAATTAAAAAGAAAAAAGAAAAAAGCATTCTGACACACCTACACCGTATGAAACTCAATGACGGATTGAAGGCAAGGAAGGAGACGACTGCCTGTCCACTGATTGCTCTGTGACTGGTGCACAGCGGACCAGCCAGCCAAGCTGTTTGGCCCTGTCTTGAGATCGTCGGGTTGCCACGTCATTTGGGTCACCCACAGAACAAAAACAAAATGTCCACAAAAGCAAGAAAGAAACTCCGCCAAACAGACAGACAGAAGACACACACACACACACACACACACACACACACACACACACACACACAACACACTGATAACGCGACTGACAATGTTTGGGATATGAATGGTAGGGTTGACCTTCCTAAATGTTCCGATTTTTCATGCTTACATTTTTTTTTCATCGTCAAGCAAAGACTCTAGAGATGTTGCTGTGTATCGATTATTCTTTACACAGTGTTTGCTACCTTTCTCGTATAGCACGTCTGCCTTCCTCACTGTGCCCTGACTGGCGCCTACAGAAGCCTCGGAGGTCTGGCCGTCTCCAGTTGTGGGAATCAGATAGAGTGAGAGGTGCAGGTGTCTGTGGCACACCACAGTGACTAGCACTGCCGCCTGCTCATGCCCTACACTGCCGTTCAGGAGATCCTGACGACTGTCGGCAAGTGTAACAACTGGTCCTCGTCACAAGACACAGTGGATCGCGTGTGGCATCAGTGAAAGGATGGCATTGATACATAGTACTGAAAGCAAATCCAGCTACAAGCCACGTGGATCCCTGCACAATGCACATTGATACGGACTGGAAGCAAATCCGGCACAGAAGTCCACAACGCCACATGGATCCACAGCCACTGAGAAGTCCACTAGCACAAAGGACAGGTAGTGCCCACTGTGGACAGTTCCAATCTTCACTGACTGGTAGTGCCCACTGTGGACGTTCCTATCTTCACTGACAGGTAGTGCCCACTGTGGACAGTTCCTATCTTCACTGGCAGGTAGTGCCCACTGTGGAAGTTCACTAATCTTCACTGAAAGGTAGTGCCCACTGTGGACCGTTCCTATCTTCACTGGCAGGTAGTGCCCACTGTGGACCGTTCCTATCTTCACTGACAGTTAGTGCCCACTGTGGACAGTTCTTATCTTCACTGGCTGGTAGTGCCCACTGTGGACCGTTCCTATCTTCACTGACAGGTAGTGCCCACTGTGGACCGTTCCTATCTTCACTGGCAGGTAGTGCCCACTGTCGTAGTTCCTATCTTCACTGACAGGTAGTGCCCACTGTGGACAGTTCCTATCTTCACTGACAGGTAGTGCCCACTGTGGGACAGTTCCTATCTTCACTGCAGGTAGTGCCCACTGTGGACAGTTCCTATCTTCACTGACGGTAGTGCCCACTGTGGATCAGTTCCTATCTTCACTGGACAGGTAGTGCCCACTGTGGACAGTTCCTATCTTCACTGACATGGTAGTGCCCACTGTGGACAGTTCCTATCTTCACTGACAGTAGTGCCCACTGTGGACGTTCCTATCTTCACTGACAGGTTAGTGCCCACTGTGGACGTTCCTATCTTCACTGGCAGTAGTGCCCACTGTGGACAGTTCCTATCTTCACTGACAGGTAGTGCCCACTGTGGACCGTTCCTATCTTCACGGGCAGGTAGTGCCCACTGTGGACAGTTCCTATCTTCACTGACAGGTAGTGCCCACTGTGGACAGTTCCTATCTTCACTGACAGGTAGTGCCCACTGTGGACAGTTCCTATCTTCACTGACAGGTTAGTGCCACTGGGCCACACTGACGGTAGTGCCCACGTGGTGTTCCTATCTTCACTGACAGGTAGTGCCCACTGTGGACAGTTCCTATCTTCACTGACATGTAGTGCCCACTGTGGACAGTTCCTATCTTCACTGACAGGTAGTGCCCACTGTGGACAGTTCCTATCTTCACTGACAGGTAGTGCCCACTGTGGACAGTTCCTATCTTCACTGACAGTGTATGTGGCCACTGTGGCAGTTTCTATCTTCACTGACAGGTAGTGCCCACTGTGGATAGTTCCCATCTTCACTGACGGGTAGTGCCCACTGTGGATAGTTCCTATCTCACTGACGGGTAGTGCCCACTGTGGACAGTTCCTATCTTCACTGACATGTAGTGCCCACTGTGGACAGTTCCTATCTTCACTGAACATGTAGTGCCCACTGTGGGCAGTTCCTATCTTCACTGACAGGTAGTGCCCACTGTGGACAGTTCCATATCTTCACTGACAGGTAGTGCCCACTGTGGCATGTTCCTATCTTCACTGACAGGTAGTGCCCACTGTGGATAGTTCCATCTTCACTGACAGTGTAGTGCCCACTGTGGACAGTTCCTATCTTCACTGACAGGTAGTGCCCACTGTGGACAGTTCCTATCTTCACTGACAGTAGTGCCCACTGTGGACAGTTCCTATCTTCACTGACAGTAGTGCCCTCTGTGGACAGTTCCTATCTTCACTGACAGGTAGTGCCCTCTGTGGACAGTTCCTATCTTCACTGACAGGTAGTGTCCACTGTGGACAGTTCCATAATCTTCACTGACAGTGGCCCCTGTGGACAATTCCTATCTTCACTGACAGGTAGTGCCCACTGTGGACAGTTCCTATCTTCACTGACAAGGGTAGTGCCACTGTGGACAGTTCTATCTTCACTGACAGTAGTGCCAACTGTGGACAGTTCTATCTTCACTGACAGGTAGTGGCCACTGTGGACAGTTCCTATCTTCACTGACAGTAGTGCCCACTGTGGACAGTTCATATCTTCACTGACATGTAGTGCCACTGTGGACAGTTCCTATCTTCACTGACAGGTAGTGCCACTGTGGACAGTTCCTATCTTCACTGACAGGTAGTGCCCACTGTGGACAGTTCCTATCTTCACTGACAGGTAGTGCCCACTGTGGACAGTTCATAATCTTCACTGACAGTTAGTGCCCACTGTGGACAGTCCTACTTCACTGACAGGTAGTGCCCACTGTGGACAGTCCATAATCTTCACTGACAGGTAGTGCCCACTGTGGACAGTTCCTAATCTTCACTGACAGTAGTGCCCACTGTGGACAGTTCCCTATCTTCATTGACAGGTAGTGCCCACTGTGGACAGTCCATATCTTCACTGACAGGTAGTGCCCACTGTGGACAGTTCTATCTTCACTGACAGGTAGTGCCCACTGTGGACAGTTCCTATCTTCATGACAGGTAGTGCCCACTGTGGACAGTTCATATCTTCACTGACAGGTAGTGCCCACTGTGGACAGTTCTATCTTCACTGACAGGTAGTGCCCACTGTGGACAGTTCCTATCTTCACTGACAGGTAGTGCCCACTGTGGACAGTTCATAATCTTCACTGACAGGTAGTGCCCACTGTGGACAGTTCTATCTTCACTGACAGGTAGTGCCCACTGTGGACAGTTCTATCTTCATGACAGGTAGTGCCCACTGTGGACAGTTGCTATCTTCACCGACACGTAGTGCCCATTGTGGACTCCCTGCACTTTTTTTTTTCACTCTGATGGCGTAGCATTTATCAAGATATAAACTGACTTTTCCTCAGTCTACGAATGTTCCATTTTTCTAGGCTTCACCCAGATTTTCCTCAGTCTGATAATGGGCATTCGCCAAAGCAGTGACCGTGTTGTCCTTCACTTTCATCATGTTGCATTTGTTAAAACAGTGACCGTGTTGTCCTTCACTTTCATCATGTTGTAGTTTTAAAGCAGTGACCGTGTTGTCCTTCACTTTCATCATGTTGCATTTGTTAAAACAGTGACTGTGTTGTCCTTCACTTTCATCATGTTGTGGTTGTTAAAGCAGTGACCGTGTTGTCCTTCACTTTCATCAGGTTCTAGTTGTTAAAGCAGTGACCGTGTTGTCCTTCACTTTCATCATGTTGTAGTTGTCAAAGCAGTGACCGTGTTGTCCTTCACTTTCATCAAGTTGTAGTTGTTAAAGCAGTGACCGTGTTGTCCTTCACTTTCATCAGGTTGAAGTTGTTCAGACTTTGGCCTGGGTTTTCCCCGGTCTTATAACTGCGGCGCTTGCCAAGATATCAGTTGCATTTTCTAGGTCTGTTAACGTGGTATTTGCCAAGGCTCTAGCTGTCTTTTCATGACTCTTAAAATACGACATTCGCTGGACTGACTGGTTGGATCTATATCGGGCTAATCACGACTGGTTGGATCTTTATCGGGCTATTCATGACTGGTTGGATCTTTATCGGGCTAATCATGAGTCAATTGTCATGACTTTGGCACCATTCCTGTTAGTCTTATGATAATGTGCTATTTCCCAGACCTTGCCACGATTCTTCCAGGAATGGAAAATGCTCTTCTCTGTCATGGCAGCCAGAATGACTAAATAACTAACAGAAAATGAGCATTTTGACTTGTCGGTCCAGAATGGAGGCATCATATGCACCTCTAGCTGTATAGAAAATGCCATTAGGATTTGCAAAGGAATCCACAAAGCTAGGACAGAAACGGGGACTTAGACGTGGTGTGGCTCGATCTGGGAAATGCATACGGATCAGTTCCACACAAGATAATTCAACTGTCCCCCTAGATACAGCATGTCCCAAAGAATTGTACAGAAATGCTGAAGAAGTACTTCCATGGCTTCTGAATGAGGTTCTTCGCAAAAGAATACACAACAGACTGGGGGGTAATCTGGAAATTGGCAGAGCAATGGGCGGTGCAATATCTCCAGCACCTGGTGTGCTGGCAATGGAGGTCATCATGAAAGCTGCTATGCTCTGTACAGGCCTGTCAATTTTCGGAAATAAATAAACATGGTCCCGCTAAAAGCCTTCATGGGTGACACAACTGTGTTTTCCACCAAAAAAGACACAAACTACTGCAGCAGTGAGACAAGCTAGTTGAAGCCGAAGAAATCACGAAGCTTCTCCCAGCGGAAAGGAAAAATAACAAAAACAGTCGAGTTCACCGTAGCCAACCAAGCCATTCCAACTGTGACAGAAGAACCAGTTAAGAGCCTTGGGGAGTGGCCTTGAAAAGTGATATGATGACTCCTTGAAAGACACAAAGATGGGAGAGGAAACGAATCAAATGGCAAAAGGAAGCCTGCAGATCATAGACCAGTCTGCCTTCCTGGCAAAGACAAGGGCTGGTGTTTGCAGTTCATGCTGATTTTGAAGGTTCTGTAGCCTCCATTAATATACGATATCAGCACCAGTACTGTGGAATCGTGAGAGGCTAAAATCAACAAACATACAAGGCAATGGCTTTGCGTCCCATCTGTTCTCACTGACCTTGCATTCAACTGTCACCAAGCAAAGCTGAGGCTTCCTCTAAAATCCATCCTTGAGCAATACAAAGTGGGTAAAGCAAGGTTACCAACAATGATTGAGGACTCCGAGGACAAGGTCGTAAGATCGGTCCGACCAAAGCTAAAGACTGGCAGAAAGTGGAAAGTTCGGTAGGCAGCTGACGTGACAAAAGAAAATTTCAAGATCAGGGTTATAAAAGGTCACACACAGACCAACAGACAGGGGAGCGGATCAACAGAACTAAAATGGTGGTCAAAGCCAAAGGAAAAGCAAAGTGAGACATGGTAATAGAGGAGCTGAAGAGAGCAGAAATAAAATGGTGGTCAAAGCCAAAGGAAAAGCAAAGTGAGACATGGTAATAGAGGAGCTGAAGAGAGCAGAAATAAAATGGTGGTCAAAGCCAAAGGAAAAGCAAAGTGAGACATGGTAATAGAGGAGCTGAAGAGAGCAGAAATAAAATGGTGGTCAAAGCCAAAGGAAAAGCAAAGTGAGAATGGTAATAGAGGAGCTGAAGAGAGCAGAGGACGCCAAGAGAACCCAGAAGGCAGTCAAGCCAGGCCAACAAGGACAGTGGACTACGTGGGGTAAACGCACTTGAAAGAATTTCACGTGGAATGAAATACGGTAAACGACACCTCTTAGAGTCAGCTTCATCCTGAGATATGCACATGACCTCTGTCTTTGAATTCAGACCTGGAAATCATGTGACCCCACGTGTCCACTCTGTCAGGAAACCATACAGTGGAACCTGTCCTGAGTTCACGCAAAGCAGCGCTAACCCAGGGAAGGTCCACATGGAGGTGCAACCAAATGCTCCAGGAGAAGCACATGCTGTTAGCACTGCTGGTGGAAGCACTACGCCACCAGACGCTCCAGCATCTACACGGCAGGAGGCCATGAATCATGGTCTGGAACAGCTGTGACATGAAAAGCATGGAAGGAGAATTCACTGGATGGAGTGGACGATTGAGAATGCACTGTAAACCAGAACAGAGGAAGCGTCCAGAGATCCCCAGGACGAGTGGCATGAGACCGGATATTGGTATCCCCTCAGGTTCATCAAAACAAAGGCTTCTGATGGAACTCACTGTGCCATATGAAAGCAGAAAGCTCACCTCTACAAGAGGGGGTTTCTTCTCTGAGGACCTTATGCTGTCAAGGTGTCCCTGGAGTTTCTTCGTACTAATGTGACATTTGCCATGGCTTTGGCATGATTTGCCTTAGTCGTATAATAATATGGCATGTAGCTTGACTTTCATCGGTTTTGGAAATTACAATGTGGGTGGATATGTGGAGAATGAATACACATACACTGATCAGAAAAGTGAACATAATGATTGGGAACTTCCAGACTTTAAAGTCGGGTGGCAGTTAGACAGAGGTGATACAATGATTGGGAACTTCCAGACTTTAAAGTCAGGTGGCAGTTAGACAGAGGTGATACAATGATTGGGAACTTCCAGAATTTAAAGTCGGGTGGCAGTTAGACAGAGGTGATACAATGATTGGGAACTTCCAGACTTTATAGTCGGGTGGCGGTTAGACAGAGGTGATAGAATCCTGAGTGAGTAACGTCATCTTTTAACACGACAATTTTGATTTTCTGAGTCTGTTCCACAGAAAAAGCAAACAATTAAAGTTAAGAACAAAAGAAGCGTTACTGAAAAGAAAACAATAAATGTACAATTATAATAATAACGATTTATGAAAAGTAGAAATATATAGAGCTGATCGTTCCATAAGACGTTTGATCTCTCTTTATCGAAGATGGGAGAAATGCATTTATATTATTGAAGACGGGAGCAATATGTTAGTATTATTGAAGATGTGAGCAATATGTTTGTATCTGATAAATGCTTAAAAGTAACAAACCCTTCCAGAGCATGACAAAGTATGCACCTCAACGACACGCCTAGCTTTTTTTGTTCTCATCTTAACTGGTGATGAACAGAGACAATGTATTTACCTCCACTTCATTCCAACCCTGACGAGAAACGAAAAATGACACTCGCAGAAAACGTATGTGCATATTTGAATATGAATTAGGCATACACACAGTTTGATAAGAAATGATTAATTTCCTAAGAATACAACAAAAACTAAAGTTCGTTGACATTATACAGACAAATTCAACTAAAAAATCAAGAACACACAAAGAGAGTAGAGAGAGAGGAGAGAGAGAGAGAGAGAGAGAAGAGAGAGAGAGAGAGAGTTCAGACAAAAATGCTACATCTGTATTACACATTTCAGGAAAAAAATTAAGCCATCAGTCTGCCAGTGAGGAAAAGAAATATAAACATTCGTATAACAGGTGTAAAAAATGTAATATGATGTTTAACATACCAAAACTACATCATTCACATCCAGTATATTGACTGCAATGGAACTGTTAAACAGCATCCCCATCCATCTCTCACCCCATCCATCTCTCACCCCATCCATCTCTCACCCCATCCATCTCTCTCACCCCCATCCATCTATTACCCTGTCACGTATCCCACTGTCTGGGCCCCACACAACAACACATCTCCAAGGTAACCAAGACATTCACTGTCACATCTCCAAGGTAACCAAGACATTCACTGTCACATCTCCAAGGTAACCAAGACATTCACTGTCACATCTCCAAGGTAACCAAGACATTTACTGTCAACTCCAATGCGGATGGCCTGCGATCAACCGAGTGACCAAGTCAGACATGTGGTCAACCGAGTGACCAAGCTAGACATGCGGGCAACCGAGTGACCAAGCTAGACATGCGGGCAACCGAGTGACCAAGCTAGACATGTGGTCAACCGAGTGACCAAGCTAGACATGCGGTCAACAGAGAGACCTAGCTAGACATGTGGTCAGCCAAGTGACCAAGCTAGACATGTGGTCAACCGAGTGACCAAGCTAGACATGCGGTCAACCGAGTGACCAAGCTAGACATGTGGTCAACCGAGTGACCAAGCTAGACATGCGGTCAACCGAGTGACCAAGTCAGACATGTGGTTAACCGAGTGACCAAGTCAGACATGTGGTCAACCGAGTGACCAAGCTAGACATGTAGTCAACCGAGTGACCAAGCCACACATGTGGTCAACCGAGTGACCAAGTCAGACATGTGGTCAACCGAGTGACCAAGCCACACATGTGGTCAACCGAGTGACCAAGTCAGACATGTGGTCAACCGAGTGACCAAGCTAGACATGTGGTCAACCGAGTGACCAAGCCAGACATGTTCAAAGCTAGTCCTCTGCTGGGATTTCCACTCCCTGTACCTTTGTCACTGTGATGTTGTGTTCAAGTACCTATATCCGTACATTGGTGTTCAAGCACCTATATCCACACATTTGTGTTCAAGCACCTACGTCCACACATTGTGTGTTCAAGTGTTCTAGTATCCACGTACCAATATTTTCGTGTTCCAGTACCCATGTCACTATACTGTTGTGTTCCAGTACCATGTCACTATACTTTAGTGTTCTAGTATCACTAGTCCCCATACTTTAGTGTTCCAGTATCACTAGTACCCATACTTTAGTGTTCCAGTTTCACTTGTCCCCACACTTTTGTGTTCCAGTATCACTAGTACCCACACTTTTGTGTTCC
>CM065748.1:31957314-31959814 GCA_033310375.1 Conus canariensis | reverse complement strand
GTATTGGTTTTAACTTCCGTGGGGGGAAAGGGTACCCCGACCCAGGGTCACGTGCCCCGGATATGTTCGGCGAGTGACCGGAAGTACCGGACACGTGATGGCCTACAGGAAGTCTAGATACTCTCCCTTTCGGGCTGACGTCCTCCGACACTTCTCTCAGCCCCATGTCGGAGTAGCGCGACAGCACGCGCTCCATCGTGTCCGTGTACAGACGCTCTCGGCCCCGGGGGACCACCAGTTTGGGAGGGAACGTGACGTTGTTGGGGTCTGGGCGCGAGTCGTCGGAGCCACGCCCCTTCCGGGCTCTGCCGTTGGGTCTGGAGCCACCGACCACACGCTCCTCCACGCCCACGATCTCCGGTTCGCTCAAAAAGCGGCGACGTTGGTTGGACGGAGGGGCTTTTAGCACCTGGTCGGAAAAGACGGAGAAATCCGACTCCCCGCTTCCGTGTCTTTGTCGGGACGGCCTCTGGGACTTCTGCTGCTGGAGGGGGAGTGACTGGAGTGGGGATGGGGGATGGGGAGGTTTTTGTGTTGAGGCTGATGATGAGGGGGGACTCCCGCCGCCACGCTGGGCTTGGCACCATTTCTGCCGCTGCTGCTGGTCCGGGGGAGAGAATCCGTGGAGTGGTTGGTCTGGATGAAGACTTCCGGCACCTGGAGTGGCTGGCCTTGACTCCAGTAGGGGGAGGGTTCGGGGTCGTTTTCCAGCTCCTTGTCAATGTCTGTCAACATAAAACATAAAGACAGCAGGAAATCAAACGCCGACGAATGCGAATATAAAGTCCTTTGATCGTATGGCTTCAGTTCCACTGACATAAAGTCCTTAGATCATATGGCTTCAGTTCCCACTGACTATAAAGTCCTTAGATCGTATGGCTTCAGTTCCCACTGACGATAAAGTCCTTAGATCATATGGCTTCAGTTCCCACTGTCTATAAAGTCCTTAGATCGTATGGCTTCAGTTCCCACTGACGATAAAGTCCTTAGATCGTATGGCTTCAGTTCCCACTGACGATAAAGTCCTTAGATCGTATGGCTTCAGTTCCCACTGACTATAAAGTCCTTAGATCATATGGCTTCAGTTCCCACTGACGATAAAGTCCTTAGATCGTATGGCTTCAGTTCCCACTGACTATAAAGTCCTTAGATCTATGGCTTCAGTTCCACTGACTATAAAGTCCTTAGATCGTATGGCTTCAGTTCCCACTGACGATAAAGTCCTTAGATCATATGGCTTCAGTTCCCACTGACTATAAAGTCCTTAGATCGTATGGCTTCAGTTCCCGCTGACTATAAAGTCCTTAGATCGTATGGCTTCAGTTCCCACTGACTATAAAGTCCTTAGATCGTATGGCTTCAGTTCCCACTGACGATAAAGTCCTTAGATCGTATGGCTTCAGTTCCCACTGACTATAAAGTCCTTAGATCACATGGCTTCAGTTCCCACTGACTATAAAGTCCTTAGATCGTATGGCTTCAGTTCCCGCTGACTATAAAGTCCTTAGATCACATGGCTTCAGTTCCCACTGATTCCAACCCGGCCTATTGCACAGGGCAATGGTTACCACAGAAAAAAAAACGAGCCCTGTCATGAATTAATTAGCATCAGTTTATGAAACAAACATGCTTGCTCACATCGCTTTAAAACTACTTTCCTCACGGCAGATCATTCTACACTGTGACCAAGGCGTCAGTCTGTCACACACAGACAAAAGAGCAGTCAGAGGAAAATGCCTAAGGCCGCTTTGGCCAACTACATAGTAGACCAGAACGCCATTGTTCATTCTAGGTAGTGTATGCAGTCCAGTCCTGTTGTCTACAGCCGCCCAGCCGACCGCAGAGGTTCATTTCGGGCTGCACTTTGCAGTCCACCGCCATCAGAGTGCAGCAGAATGATCGGTGAACTAGAAATATTCCTGACAAAAAATCACGTCAAAGCGAAAGAATCAAGACAGGTGAACGGCTCATGTGGACTGCCGACGCTGAGGCTGTCATGGTGGGAAATGGAAATGAAAAGTGAACGGGTCACACAGGTCATGATGGGAAATGGCAATGAAAAGTGAATGGGTCACACAGGTCATGATGGGAAATGGCAATGAAAAGTGAATGGGTCACACAAGTCATGATGGGAAATGGCAATGAAGAGTGAATGGGTCACACAGGTAATGATGGGAAATGGCAATGGAAAGTGAATGGGTTACACAGTCTGCCATGATGGGAAATGGCAATGAAAAGTGAATGGGTCACACAGGCCATGATGGGAAATGGCAATGAAAAGTGAATGGGTCACACAGGCTGTCATGATGGGAAATGGCAATGAAAAGTGGATGGGTCACACAGGCTGCCATGATGGGAAATGACAATGAAGAGTGAATGGGTCACACAGGCTGCCATGATGGGAAATGACAATGCAGAGTGAATGGGTCACACAGGCTGCCATGATGGGAAATGTCAGTAAAAAGTGAATGGGTCACAGAGGTCATGATGGGAAATGGCA
>CM065748.1:31947314-31954814 GCA_033310375.1 Conus canariensis | reverse complement strand
GAGAGAGAGAGAGAGAGAGAGAGAGAGAGAGAGAGAGAGAGAGAGAGAGAGAGATCCTTGTTCTCTCATCTGATATTCATCTCAGTGAGTACACATGAAATAGCAGAAACAAGGCTGCATTGTATTAGAAGTTCATGGAGAGCTATTGACTGGTAACTCCTTACAGTTGTGTGCATGCCGAACCATGTGACACTTGTTAAGAATAATCCTTTTATTATTATGCGTAAGGTTTTGTGGCACTGGTTCAATGTCTTTTGTAATAGTTCTGTACACGTTTTATTTTTTACTACTTTATTTTGTAAAGAAGAGAAAAATGGGTATACTGACTTACTGTATGCCTCTAAGCTGTGCATAAGTAAAGACATATTATAGTGGATTATTTTCTTCCTTTGTGCTCTAAACAAATGGAAACTGTTGTAATAATACATTGTATTCCATTAAGTGTGAACTGAGAACGAACTGTAAGATTCATTGTGTTCTTTTAAGTTGTGCACAGGCCAGAGCCAGTTGTAGTGATTGGTTGCTTCACTTACCCACAATTTCAATCTCCCCATCCAGAGAGCTCTCATCGCTGTCTTCGGTCTCACAGTATCGTAACTGTCCGGCTGACTTGGGTCTTGCGGGTACACTGCCCTCTGACACCGGGTTCCTTGCCCCATCCCGGGTGCTCATCTTCTTCGTCTGGCACTGGTGGAATCCTCTTCTGGCCGGCTCTCTCACCTCCTCTGACTGGCTCTCCACACTGGATGTCACGTCTTTGGTGGTGGATGTACGTGTGGGATGAGCCTCGTCAGGTGAGTGTGTGTCTGCGGAGTCAGACAGATGGTCGGGCTTTTCCAACGTGGCGGTGTTGCGTCTGGCCTGGTGTCGGGACTTGATTTTCCGGTGCAAGGTCTCCAGACTGCTGCTATCCAGGAAGACGTTGTCGGAGTCTACAATGAACGTTGTGGACCTCCTGCCCAGGACGGGTTTGTCTTCATCGCCTTCTGAGAGGCGAACGTCTATCGGTTTCTCACTGTCTTCCTTGCGGGACAGTGTGGACCGTTTGGACAGTTTACTGTAGGGAGTCACCGCTAGATACTGCGAACCTTTAATCATGTCTGACGCCTTCCCGGATTTAGGCTGGCTCAGTCTGGCCCTGGACGGCCGGCTGACGGCCTCCGTTCTGCTTTCCTTGAAAGCGTCGTACTGAATGAATCGTCTGTAGGGCACGTAGGCCTCACTTTTAGGCGTGCTGGACACTCGCCGGTGCTTGGTGATGGCCTGGGCGGACAGGGCGGAGATGTCCACGTGGGCACCCGGGGTAGTACGGTCCTGGTACTTCACGGAGCCCACAGGGCGAGGCTTGGGGTGTGGTGGGTGTGGTGAAGGTTTCACAGGGCCGGTGTAGGGCCGGGCAGCGGTCAGACTGTCACTGCCGCGCATCTTGGTGGACAGACGAGGACTGAAGGAGCTGGTTCAACACGTGCAGCTTGTTAACCAGTCAACAGCCGGCCAGTTCATGTCCCGACAGACTGCACACCTGGTCATGTCTGCACACCAATCACTGCGGTCATACTTTTATTTTAATAGCATCCTAAAGCTAAACTTCATATCGATGTTAATTTGTTAATTGGCAGTGATAAGTGAAATGCCAACATGTCGACAAGCAATGTTCAGGTGTCAAGGCAGCATAGACCTTGAGCAGGTGTGAAGTGTAGAGAAAGGTATTATCCCACGCGTGGATTGTCCCGTAAGTTACAATGGTCAACATGGATGTCAGCATATACCTTGAGCAGCTGTGAAGTGTAGAGAAAGGTGTTATCCCACGGGTGGATTGTCCGGTAAGTGACAATGGTAAACATGGATTCAGCTAAGTACTTTGAAAGTTACAACAGTCGACGTGGATGTCAGCATTGAAATAATACCAAAACCTCACCGAACTGCTTCCTATCTTCTTCATCATTTCACCAAACATGATGAGTCTGTGGTGAGCGCCATGGGTATCCCTTTGCCAATTTACCTCCTGACGATAGAGTTAATATTTGCACACACAACTCATCACAAATGACCATGTAGGCTGTCAGTATCCGGACTGGATACACAGACCAGGCACGTAGAGTGTGTTGATGTAACGGGCAGCCCTGCACGATCAATAAGCCTCAGGGATCGATGCCAAGATCCAGTTTACCATTCACTGGGAATGGTATTTTCGCACAGTGTGATCACGGACTGTAGACAATACACAACGACAGCAGTTGTCACTGACGGAGACCCTTTATTGAGCGGCACTGGGTGCTGCTGAATTACGTTCACAGGCTGGCCGACTGTCAGGGCCACAACAGGACTGTCACAGAATCCTTGGTAAGCGAAGCCAGTCATGCTTAATCAAAGTAAAAAAAACCTGCTGACACAATTCAGCGTTGCCGACAGTGGGCTGTTGTACAGTCACTTTCTCCATTCTCAACACATACATCACGCCACCTGGGGAACCTACATTTGTCGTGACTGCTTTTGACAACTGCTCTAGATGCCTTTTAGATGGTAAAAGGGAACATCAGGACCCTTAAATGCTCACAGTTGATTTGGTAAGGGAATATCTCGATGCGAACTACAGCCATCACTTTCATAACAGCTCTGAAGTGGCCACACACACACTCACACCACGCTCAATCATTCTAATGCAGAAGCACGGGCGTTACGTGGTGGAATAATATTCTGTGTACTAGTTCCTCTTGCTGACATTATTACAACGTCCTTGGTGAAAAAAAAATCTATATTCTGATGATCAACTGATACTGATAGAGATGACTATGCTGCTGTTGTCACATGTTTTGATCAAACAGAAATCTAGAAATAACGGGCCAACATGATTCCTTTTACTTCAGACTACTCTCGTTGTGTTTGCACCAGTCAGAAACACGCTGTTGGGTGGAAGGCCTATGCTGGCGTTCCTCACGTGGCATTTCAAAGCTCAGTGCCGAGTCACAGCAGGAGCAGCTGGAGTACAGTGATTGAGGAACGGGACAGCCCCCCCTCCCCCCCTTTGTCCATTGGCTGACACTCAACACAAGCCAGTGAAGAACAAGACACAAAATTTGTGCTGAATAACGCGCGTTGTCAACCAGTCACTCTGCTAAAGTTAATTAAAAACAGGAAAAAAAACAAAACAAACGACCGTACTCAAACATTAGATGAACCGGGACAGCTTCTCTAGTCTAAGGTGGATTCACCACTGTTGCACACCTTTATGAGGAACCAGTGACAGCTTCTCCAGTCTAAAGTGGATCCACCACTGTCGCACACCATGCATGGCTTGTTTCAGTGGAGGTCAACGCCTTGTCGGTCAGAGACCCTCAAGGACATGTTGATCTCCGCCCGCAGTCGGCACCACGTCAGAAGATTCCAATGGTTGGACGTTGGCTGGCAGTAGTACAGTTTGTCAGGAGACCAAGGTGGACTCCTGTCACTCCAGGGTCGGCAGGCAGCTGTTGGCAGTGCCGTGTTGGTCCCAGGCTGAAGTCAGCTACGTCTTTCAGTAATGGCGCACACCTTATAAAATACAACATTGTGGTTTTATTAAACCAGCTCCGACAGCTGGCTGTCAGTTCACGTAGCAATCGAGGCTACTGGTCGTCCGTCCTCTAACGACTGTCGCTGTGTCTTCCCGTCTCTCCAGCGAACACAGCATCAGATTTCGTTATACAACTGTTACTGTCCATGACCAGTCACGCATGACTGAACAAGGAAGTCGACAAAGCAAACACTGTCACGCTTTGGCCACCGCACGCGCGCTGGTGTTCTGTCATCCGCGAAGTGCGACGGTTGCCGGTATGTAGGTCACAGACGGCGGGAATCAATAGCTCCCCCTCTCACTTTCCTGCAGCGTCACGTGGCGTGAACCCGCCCCTCACTTCCCGATCAGCAGAGCGTGAACGAGTGATGAAGCAGTTGCCACCCCCGCCCACTCCTATCTCTACTCTTACCGTCCTCACGCCGTCTCACGGCGCTAACCCAACACAATCGTCATGACCTACCAGCTGTTCTCCGCCCCATAATGCAATCGGCCGATTGTAGACATCACCCCAGTCACGTGTTTTTTCTTCTGCCTTCTTTGATTCAGTGATTTGATAGAGATGTATTTCGTTTTTAATGCTTATTTGATCTAATGGTCTAATTCAACCTTTGCATCAAAGGAAACGTCACCCGAGAATGAGATGGCCGCTCTAGGTAAAGATAACTGAGCAAGGATAATCAATCAAAATGGTCCATTCCACCAATAATTTCCATTGATCAATGTGCTTTCAAAAGAACGTGTAAAGTGAAGTATGTTTCTCTTTTCTGCTGAGAAAATGTAATTGGCGATTTTATTTTTTATGACTGAAAACAATCTGAATGGTGACCACACACTCTGTCAACAGATGCACTCGTCGACAGCAAGGTAACGTTTGTGGATTGGGCCCAAAAGATGCTTGTTGGTTATTGCAAAGAGACGATTTTTTTGATAACCCCTCGGTGATGTTTCTTGATCAAAGTCACGTTTGTTGATAACACTCAAGAATTATCAATTACTAATCCCTAAGGGATACTTGTTGGTACGTCAAAATGACGTTTGTTGATAACAAAGAAGAGACGTCTGTTGATAACACCGATGTAATATTTTGTCGAGAACAACCAGATGATGTTTGATAACACTGAAGTAATGTTTGCACGTAACACGGGTGATCTTTGTTGAGAAAAACCAGGTGATGTTTTGTTAACACTGAAGTACTGTTTGCACGTAACACGGGTGATCTTTGTCGAAAACAACCAGGTGATCTTTGTTACTAACGCCAAGTGATGTTTGCCGATAAATCCCAAGTAATGTTTGTTGTTATCATCGAACAGAAGTTTCGTCAACAAGACATGAATATGCTTTTTAATCTCACGAACTCAGTTGTCAGACCATCCTAAGCTGATAAACCGTCATGGAATGTCCTTCACCGCCACTCACCAATAGTTGCACGTGACTCCTTCACCACCACTCACCGACAGCTGCACGTGACTCCTTCATCACCACTCACTGACAGCTGCACGTGACTCCTTCACCACCACTCACCAACAGCTGCACGTGACTCCTTCATCACCACTCACCGACAGCTGCACGTGACTCCTCCACAACCACTCACCGACAGCTGCACGTGACGCCTCCACCACCACTCACCGACTTGCATGGGGAATTCCATTTGACGCTCCTCAATCACTAGGTCCAGTTTACTGGTACTGATCCTGACGATCAATATCCACCCTCTCACCTCCAAGGCACCACACCAACGCCAAAACCCCTCATGGAGTGTCACTGAGAGGTTCTAGCTCCAGGAGGGCGGTGAAGTGACGTTAATCACAGCCCACCCAAAGCTGGAGGATGTCAACAAGCTAGCAAGTGTCAGTGTGGATGTCAACAAGCTAGCAGGTGTCAGTGTGGATGTCAACTAGCTGGCAGGTGTCAGTGTGGATGTCAACTAGCTAGCAGGTGTCAGTGTGGATGTCAACAATCTAGCAAGTGTCAGTGTGGCAGCCTGTGGCCTGGGGCCGCTGCAGGCTGACGTCGAAGATGGGGCGTATCTGCAGTGACGTCATGGTAGATGCCAGAACTGACGTCAGAAAAGGCCATCTTCTCGCTCAGACAGAAGAAACGGACTGGTCAGGAAATCTGAAACAAATTGTCATAGTTTGCAAAATAACGTAGTACATACGTTGTACAAATTTCAAACGCACATCGTTCACATGGTCATTTGTTTGGCCTTTCTCATGTAGAGGATGTAGATATTAAATGTGGTTATAGAACAGACCACTCAGCTGTTTTGTTCAAATCAACATTTGGCGAAGACATAATACATATTACCTTTTGGAAATTGAATTTATCCCTTTTAAGAGATGAAGAATATTAAGATGAAATTAATGCTAAAATCAAAAAGGTTAAAGAAAAATATTCAAAACACATTAATGATATTCAAGTACCAGATACTGAACTACAATTTTCCATTGTTAAGGATCTTTTCTTTCTTGATTTACTCTTGATGAAGATAAGATCGATGATCCATTTCACGCGCTACAGCAAAGAACAGGAAGACCATGGAAGAAGAAAACGGTAAGAACAAGGCATTCGTGAATTAGAAAAAAAAAGATGAGAAAAAGAAAAATGATATTAGAGTCATTAAAAGAACAATTGAAAGATAGAGAAAATGAATAGAAGAGGCACTGCTAAGATCAAAAGAAAGATGGAAAGCAGAAGGACAGAAAGTTAGTAATTATTTTGTAACGTTGAGAAGCGATATTTTGTCGGTAAAAACGTGGCTAGAATCGTTGATCAATAAAGCAGTGTGATAACAAATCGAACAGACGTCCTTAAAGAGGTTTCAGTTTTCATATATTACTTTACACAAGTACTGCTCTTGAGACATATGATATTAAAGATTTAATACAGAACATCCCTTGTTTGAATCAAACAGAAGTCAAGGAACTTGAGACATATGATATTAACGATTTAATACAGAACATCCCTTGTTTGAATCAAACCGAAGTAAAGGAACTAGATGGAGAAATTACTGTAGACCAAGAGACATCTGTTCTTAACAACTTGAAAGATAACAAAACCCAGGTTTTGATGGCTTTAGTGCTGAATTCTTTAGAGTGTGTTGGATTAAAATGGGCATATTTGTGTGTTGGGATAAAATGGGCATATTTGTGTGTTGGGTTAAAATGGGCATATTTGTCTGTTGGATTAAAATGGGCATATTTGTTGTTAGAGCACTAAACGCGAGCTTTTCAGAAATGGGAACTGTTCAGTGTGCAGAGAGAGAAATTATTTGATGTATTTCTGAAGGTGGTAAACAGCGGCAATTTATAAAAAATCCTGGATGCCTATTTCACTCTTGTATGTGATCTTAAAGATAGGATCGCCTTACATAGCGAACAGAATAAGATACGTGTGTTTTCTCAGATTGCAAGTGGAGATCAAAGAGGATCGATTAGAAACAGATATATTGGTGATAAATATGCATATATTGGTGATAATCTACGATTGATATTTGACATAATTTCCTATTTAGATAAATTTCAATTTGTTGCTGATATTAATATATTGATTTTGAGAAAGCGCTTGGTTCTATTAATTCGGAATTCATGTCTTAAGCAATAAAAGCATTTAGCTTCCGAAAAGACATTTGTAAATGGATAAGCATATCTACTGAACACATAAAATCTTGTATTATTGTGAATAGCCAGTTTAAGGCTGGTTTAAAGTTAAAAAAGGTTGCAGACAACGGTAACCCAATCTCCCAATATCTGTTCGTACTTCGGGTTAAAATATTGACCATTAGGGTGAGAGAAAATCAAGGTACCTGAGATATCAAAATAAAATAAATTGAAAATAAACTGTCTCAGTGTGCCGATGATACAGAATTTTTGCTTGCTGGGGACAAAAACTGTTGGAGACTTTCACTGATGTTCTCTTTAAGTTCGACAGTATATCAAATCTTG
>CM065748.1:31937314-31939814 GCA_033310375.1 Conus canariensis | reverse complement strand
ACCATTGATGTTGTCACTGCACCATGATGGGGCACACCATTGATGTTGTCACTGCACAATGATGGGGCACACCATTGATGTTGTCACTGCACCATGATGGGGCACACCATTGATGTTGTCACTGCGCCATGATGGGGCACACCATTGATGTTGTCCCTGCACCAACCATGATGGGGCACACCATTGATGTTGTCCCTGCACCAACCATGATGGGGCACACCATTGATGTTCTCACTGCACCATGAAGGGGCACACCATTGACGTTCTCACTGCACCATGAAGGGGCACACCATTGATGTTGTCCCTGCACCATGATGGGGCACACCATTGATGTTGTCCCTGCACCAACCATGATGGGGCACACCATTGACGTTGTCCCTGCACCATGAAGGGGCACACCATTAATGTTGTCCCTGCACCATGATGGGGCACACCATTGATGTTGTCACTGCACCATGATGGGGCACAAGGACGACACCATTGATGATGGTGTTTTCCTTCATGATGGGTATGTCAGCACCGCTAGAAGGGGTCTGAAGTGAGGGGGGGGGGGGGGGGGACTCATTATATAACTTTTATCGTCATTCACTATTATGCACTTTTGTTCTGCTGGTGAGGCCTTCACATGCAAAAGTGAAGAACGAGAGAGAGAGAGAGAGAGAGAGGGGAGAGAGAGAGAGAGAGAGAGAGAGAGGAGAGAAGAGAGCTTCAGATACTTTTTCTTAACTGATAATGGGCTAAATACAGCCTTTATGTCAAAGGGGTACACATAAATATTTGCAGTGCCGAAAAGAAATATGCATATGCAAAGAAAGGAAAAGAAGTACGTCGAAGCTGGTTACGTCAATGTCAATATTACGAATCAAAACCATTTAGTAGAAAAAGTAAATGATAATGTACTTATTCACCACTCAGAACGATCAAGCTGAATTGTTTAGTAACAGCATAATCATATAGCCGACACAAGTATCTCAAACAGGCACGCATATCAACCTTAATAATTCATATTTCCGCTCAACCACATCAATCATCAACGCCCATTTCAATATCATTTATATTAGTGAAGAGAACAAAAAGTTTTTTTTGGTTTTTTTAATGAGATCATCGAGCTTACGCAAATTATACTTGAGAAGAGGAGAGAGAGAGAGAGAGAGAGAGAGAGAGAGAGAGAGAGAGAAGAGAGAGAGGAGAGAGAGAGAGAGAGGGGAGAGGGGAGAGATCTTTTAATACGAAAGGATAGAGATTTTAGGTCAAGGCCTAGTCTTACAATCTGTCCTTGTCATGCATACATAATTTCATCATATTATCATCCGCACTGACAATTCAACATAGCCACACCGTAATATAATACTGCAATGACAAACAGACTATTCAAAAACGGAAGAATGACATGGTGGGTTGTCAAACAGAAAGAATCAAAACAAACAAACAGAAGCAGAGGGAGAGAAAGGAGAGAGGATGGTAGGTGGGGGAGGTCAGGAGAGATGGGAGACAGAGTGGGAGTGGGGATGGGCGCTTTAATGGAGTAGGTTACATATTCAGACGGTGTATTCAATGTATGGTTTAGAGAAGACTTTGCAAATGAACGTTAATGATTTTAATCGAATAATCAAATCATTGAGATATGAAATATTTATGTAAATGTTTCGTGAAAAGTTTTAACGTATTCGTATTTTGTAGACTCGGTGGAAGTGAGTTCCAGACATATGGTCCAGAGTAAGCTGGACTACTTTTGTACTGATCAATGTGTGGGTAGGAGAGAAGGAATTTCTTCGAGCCAGAAGAGCTGTTCAATCGTGTAAAAAGGGCATTGACATAGCATGGCATGGTGTCTGTCGAGATTGTAAACATAAATGATGCTTTGCTGAATTCCAGTTGCTTACTCAGAGGAAGTATGTTCAGTGCCTCTATGTTTTCATCTGTTGTTAGAGGTACGGCTGGAAGCAGTAGCTTTGCTGCACGTCTCTGGAGACAGTTCAAACTTTTTTGTGGACATGATTATTCCGTCCCACACTGTTGAAGCGTAATTGATAAGTGACATTATGTGTGCGTTGAAGAAAAGTTTAAGCGCGATACCGTTGACATAACACTTTAATTGAGATAACAGGAAAATGTTTTTTTTTTTAGATGATCTTGCATAATTATTGAGATGAGGTTGCCATTTCAATTCTTTATCTGTTGTTATTCCTAAAACACGATGCTCATCTATCTGTTCGATAGAATTGATATTCAACTGAAGTGTTAGGCAAAGAGGACTCGTTTGATGCTTTTGGCGGGTGGTTATAATCATATATTTGGTTGGGGCTGGGTGTACGACCACAGAGTTTGAATTACATCAGTCTGACACTTCATTTAGATTTTCTTGGAGAGACGTTTTTATTGTTTGTAAATCACAAACGTTTGTTTAGAGTGGCGAGTCATCAGCAAATAATCTGTCGTGACTCTTGATTGTCTGATACGGACAATGGTAGATCATTGATGAAGATGCAGAATAAGAGGG